>JAJGOT010000186.1:177500-240000 GCA_022457155.1 Cladopsammia gracilis | reverse complement strand
AACTGTACGAAGCAGAATCATGATTATTACTTATTAAATTAATAGCTTTACACGTAGAAATGTTCATTCAACATGTGATAGGATACCAGCGTTCTGTATAATTTGTATTTTTCGAAGTGAATCGAAACAGGATTGAAGGTAAGTTCCCAATTCGTGATCTGTTTAAAATAGCTATTTATTTTACACAGTGTTTAAACTTACTCAAGTCCAACCCTTAACTCCTACACTCCCAAATGAATACTCATAGAATCCAATTCAACCTTGCGACTTATAGGTAAGTCTCGTTTAATTTTCAATTCTATTTCGTCGTCAGCCAAGGTCGTTACGGAGTGGCACGAGATTTAAGAGGTGTCATTGAGACATTATAGACCATGTAACAGCACTGTGTAACAGTCAATGATGGATAAAATTCCATTTTATTATGGACTCAAAACACAAACATGAGAAATAGTCCAAACATGGAATGTTCTTACAATCAATATGAACAACTATAGTGTTAAACGTAACGATGACAAGTGAGGGAAATATCACCTACGCCACAATATAACATTTTGTAAAAATTCTGAACAGCAGAAAAGTAGACACCTCGGTGATGTGTGCTACAAGCAAATAAGGGGAACCAATCATATTGCAGGATTTGCAGAATTCCGCCCGCTCGCGCTCTGAGAAAAAAAAAAATAAAAGTTATTAATTTCGTACAGAAATTTTCGCAAATGTTGCAAAGCAAAACAAAGCTAAACACAGCTCAATTCTAGTACCCAGTTTCCCTACTCGCATTCTGTGCTTGGTTAACCTTTGGTTTAGCGTATGTCGAGGAATTTCTCGTACAATTGCTCGACCGAATGTGGCCGAGTTTTCTAAATATTTCTCAAAAACCACTGATAACACAAAGAAACAGTCTATGAAATGTTTCTTACAAAGTAAATGGGCATTCAAAAATGCTATTTTCTTTACCGTAGTTTCCCAGGAATGCTTGAAAATTCTTAGAAAAGTCTGCCGCTTCGCGCTTCGAGTATGAATTCTGAAGGAAGACATGTCCTTACTTTGTGGTACATACATACATACATACACTTTATTTTACAACGCTAGCCACTACAACTATATACAAAATTAAATTAATGTGGTAAATTAATGCTGATCCTCAAAGGAAGATTCCATCGCTTTCAGCTCTCTAACCGCCACTTCAAAGGCATACAAATCGAGTTAAGGACTTTTTCTTTCCATTTCGAAGTTTTAAAAGGCGTGTTTACATTTTGGTAATGGCAAATGAACGTCTGAAAAATTGAAGTGTGGAGAACACAAGCGGCCGTATTTGCAGAGGAGGTAAGACTGCCATCCCACAATGCATTGCATTTCGAAGTATATTATCGAATCTCGGATGACGTCATCAGTACAGTTTAGCATTGGATCAGTTCAGAACCCATGCGAGAGCGGCGCCATTGCATAATGGTGCTGAGAACGAATCCGTCCTACGAGACCTTTACACATGGTAGCAACTGACGAGGTTCGCCAAAGAACCGAAGCTCGAGTCTTGCTTAAGGATATGAATTGTGTTCATTCCTTGCTTAAGAAAAGAATGTAAGAATTTACTAGCATTCGTGAGATTTACAAAACAGCAACCATGCTGCAGAATATCTGTTGGATGCCAAATCAAACGCTATTACAGAACAACGGAGCTTTATCCTAGCTCCACTACTCAACTACAGAACTAACTTAGGAGCTAAACATTATTGCAAGAATTCATGATTTCATTGCAGTGGAATTGTAGACTATGGCTTTTTGAGACTCGGATCTAAGACGCCTATATCCGTGATGCCGGAAACACTTTCTCGCAAGTCTTGCACACCGCAGACTTTAGAAATTAAATCACGGCCTGAGAAATTTAACGATCCTAGCACTTTCAAAGCGATACCGAACTTTAGCCGATATAAAGTATTTATCTTGCAATAAAAGTGAGCCAAAGAAACCGCAATGTATACCAATAGAGCTAGCACCAAATAACGGCATAAAGAAATATAATAATTCTAACGGCTCTGTACAGCATGAAATCCTCCCATCAATTTGAGAGATAATCCGCCGAGATCAAAATGTCCATATCATCGAAGAGAACAAATTCGTAACTGTGATCTAAAGGCGCAATTCTCACTGAAGTACAGTCTTACTGGAAAAGCATTAAACTTCAGGCTTTTAAAATACATTTTTGCGACGATTGGGAGTGGTACGCGTGCTGTCTATTTTTGTACTGCTCGTGTCTCAAATTGCAAGTAGCCAAATCTAAACGCTTTTTACTCATGCGCGAAGCGGCATGAGGTAAGGTTTCGGCTCCGTTTTTCTTGTTATTATTTATATTATTCTTATTATTTTTATTTTTTGTGTCACGATTTTACATGCAAATTTATGCACGCATATCTTAAATTGTGCACTTCCGGTTCATGTCTTCGCCATTTACACTTCCTGTTTAGTGACTTCCGGCTACTGTCACTTCCGGTAAAAGAGCGTTATTTACGTGTCACGACAGCATCTCCTAAACCCTACATACATTACTATGTTCACGTTTGGTATATATAAGACTTAGAAGAATCACTGGCTTCATTGTGGTACAGCCTTCATTTCCAAAACATTCAATAGTAAACAACGTGGTTCGCAGGAACGATGACTGAATGAAAGGAGTAACTTATCTCCAGGTCGGATATCTTCTTATCATGTTTAAAATATATCATAAAATTTTCTTACGCATGCGCATAAGTTATTAGAAAATTCCGCGCCATCTTTGAGAGCGTGACAGAAATGCGATTGCGTGGTATTGTGGGACGGCAGTCGTCCCTCCTCTGCCCTATTTGTTTGAAATCTGATAGTCTTCTCCGAATGACAAATCGGTTCTCTCTAGTCCCCTCTAAAACCCAAACATGTGCGCAAGAGGCGGATTTTCATTGGTTTAACCTTTCTGAAGCCTTTTATAACAGTAGGGGACAAAAATAACTTTCTAGGGGAGGCAGGGGGGAGTTTGCGTACACTAAAATATGCGTGCATAAATTTGCATACACAAATGTGACACCCCCAAAAAAACAAGAGGCTCCAAGCAGCCTATACTCATGCGCATGCGTAAGAAAGTTTTATGATATATTTTAAAAAAGACAAGAGGCTCCAAGCAGCCTATACTCATGCGCATGCGTAAGAAAATTTTATGATATATTTTAAACATGATAAGAAGATATCCGACCTGGAGATAAATTACTCCTTTCATTCAGTCATCGTTCCTGCAAACCACGTTGTTTACTATTGAATGTTTTGGAAATGAAGGCTGTACCACAATGAAGCCAGTGATTCTTCTAAGTCTTATATATACCAAACGTTGAACATAGTAATGTATGTAGGGCTGTAGGAGATGCTGTCGTGACACTAAGTAACGCTCTTTTACCGGAAGTGACAGTAGCCGGAAGTCACTAAACAGGAAGTGTAAATGGCGAAGACATGAAACGGAAGTGCACAATTTAAAATATGCGTGCATAAAGTTGCATGCAAAATCGTGACACAAAAAATAAAAATAATAATAATCATAATAATAAAAATAATAACAAGAAAAACGGAGCCGAAACCTTACCTCATGCCGCTTCGCGCATGAGTAATAAGAAGATCCCGACATGGAGAATTAAGAGTTACTCCTTTCATTCAGCCGCCATTCCTGTTGAATGTTTTATAAATGACGGGTGTACCACAATCAGAGGCCAGTGATTCTTCTGAGTGTTATATATACCTAACGGGGACATTAGTAGTATAAGTAGGGTTGTAGGACTCTCCTCGATGGGAGAAATACAGGACTGACTTATACACCAATAAGACCAAATAACGGAAAATGTTTGTCATGCGCATGCGTAAGAAACATTTGTCTTATATTTCAATGTACCACAAGAAAAGAAGCAATTTTTCTAAAGCAACAAGACGATAAGGACCCGCGTGTTCCCAAGAATTATCTCTTACGCTTTATACCTATCTGTGTAAAGCGCATTTCTATTTTAATTGCCTTTATGAAGAAGGCTACCACAAGGAAGTCAGCGATTCGTCGGAACCTAGGTAATGTGAATACTAACATTAATGGTTGGGGGTTGGCGGCATGATGGTGTGACGCTTCCATGACGTTGTTTTGGTGGCGTTACTGTTTACGTCATTCCTGTAAACCGGAAGTCAAATATGTACTGTGTTGACCGAGAGAAAAACGGAAGCCCGGGAATAATGAAATTAAATTATGCGGGCATAAATTTGCATGCACAATTGGGCACCAAAAAAACGAAAAAGAAACACGGAGCCCAAACCGTAACTTATGCCGCTGCGCGCATGAGTAACAAGAAAAAACAAGAAAAACGGAGCCCAGACCTTACCTCATGCGCGCTGTGCGCATGAGTAAATATTCAAAGCGAGTACAGTTGTCAAGAGACGGTCGCGTAATACTGTTTTTAAAAATTGCTAAACTTGAAAAATAGCCCAGTCGTTTATTGATTTCATTGCTTTTAAAAGTAGTCTTTTCAAATGTAACAGAATGAAGTCACTGTTTGGGAAATATTAGACGAGTGTGGATTTGATCGGGAATCAATAAATTTAATATTTCACGGCGAGAACAGAAAACGTGTGTCGACGACGGTTTTGTAGTGTGTCACGCAAAATTCGTTGAAGGGGAAGGGGTGCGTGATCCAGTTAACCATAAAACTTTCTTATGCAAGCGCATGAGTATCGGCTTCAAGTGTAGCCTCTTGTTTAACTCAAAATTTAGGATCAAAGCTATAAGCAATTGAAAACAAAGGCAGTTTTACAAAACTTGAAGGTCGAAAGTTCAAGTGCTGTCAAATTTATTAGCAGTTGCAATGTGTACATTAATACTTACATGTTATTAATTAGTTTACCAAAATTTAAGTGTAAAATAAACGGTCGTTTACAACTTTGTAGGCACAAAATGGTGAAGCTTCACAATTGCCTCATGAAAATTGACAATAAGACGGAATCCGATATGACGTATGTGGAAGATTGGTACGATAGTGGACGATTGGCAGACGGCTTCTCTTGGCCAGAGATAATTAAGCCAGGCCAGCAAGAAAAAGTTCTCAACTATGAAAAAGACTGGAGTGCGGAAGGATGTTCCGGGTACGTTACCTATAAGATGTTCGACACCGACGTCACCATTGCCTTCTCCAATCCATCTGCGGGAACAAATAAGCTAGGAGTGGGGACCGGTGGGAAGACCGTGTGGGATGACATGGATAACCATGATTACAACAAGTTTACTATAAATATAAAACCCAAAGGCGGGAAGGTGATCTTGCAGTTCGATTGTCAGTGCACTGGCGGAACAACCAACACATGTACTGTCGATGCAACAGCATTTAAAAAGTAATTGCATTAGGCACGAGTGACCACGAGTAAGAATTCATCAAAATATTTTGCTGACATCATAATGACGTCATCATTACGTCATTTTATCAAATAAACGCTATTTAACCGTAAATAAAGCACTCCCGGAGGCTAATATATGTAAATAAGTAAATAATTTGCCATTTTAACGGCAGGTATCGGATAGGGTGGGAAGGGGAGGGGGGGGGGGGCACCACCACCCGTACCCTTTAATCCCAGTTCCTGCCAATTTTTGCGCTTTTTGGGGTTTGCAAAATAGTAGGTAATGTTGTCTCATTGTACTATTGAGTTATGGATGCACGGGGGAGAGCCTAGCAAAACTCTCAAGTGCATTCATAACTCAACAGTACACGCTGAGCCATTTTCCATTTGTTATATAACATAATAAAAAGAGAAAAACATTTAAATGTGCTTACAGGTGATAGGAGAATGACCAGAGTGTTGTCATATGCGCGTGCTATGGCGTGTGCAACGAGACGGGTAGTCACCCGCCCGTCCCTACAAATAACAGTTTATCTTTAAAGGGAAAAAGTTGAAAACCTCAGAAATGCTATTTTTGGGATTCTGATAGACCGTTTGCATTATTACAGATGCCATCACCACAAAACTAGTTTTTTTTGTGACCCTCCCCTTTACACACCATATTTTTTTGTCAAATCCACATCTTTGTACGATCAATTCTACAAATACCTTAATGATAACAAACTTCTAGCTAATTGTCAATCTGGCTTTAGATCACTTCACAGCACACTTACATCCTTGCTTGAAACTCTAACAGCTGGTCTGTCAACATAGACAATGGTTTCATCAACGGTCGGGGTGATATTTCTAGACTTAACGATCGATCATAAGATCCTTTTAGGTAATTTAGTTAGCTATGAAGTTGATCAAAAAGACCTTAAAGTGGTTTGATTCTTATCTTAGTGATCGTCACCAAAAGTGCTTAGTCAATGGTGAGCTATCTGGTGCGCTTGCTGTTACCTGTGAAGTCCCACAGGGAAGTCTAATTGGCCCACATCTTTTTCTGACATACATTAACGACCTGCCGAACTGTCTGAAAAAATCCACTCCACGAATGTATGCTGACGACACGAACATCAGTATTGCTGCAAGAAGCTTACCGGAACTTGAAACTGTAGTAAATAGCGAATTATCTTACCTTTCATGAATGGCTCAGGACGAATAGATTAAGCCTAAACATTGCCAAGACTGAGTTGATGTTAATAGATATATATATATATATATATTTGATATGATATATATATATATATTTTAGAAATCAACAAACTCCCCCCTCCCCCCCCCCCCCCTCCTTCTTATTTGTACCAAAAGGGAAGATTGATGTTTTCGGTTTACCTTAATTCCTCAGATAACCACTTTTCGGTCTTACATCCTAGTCACTTGTTAATTAGGAAATATTTCAATGACTAAACATTCAAGATCCAAACATCACTAGCCTGCGAGAAAAGGCGCTTCTTTGGCCCATTTTTTTTTAATTCAAAAGGCGCATCAGTTTTCGAAGGCTAAAAAACACTGTTGTACCACAGGTAAATCGTCTGGTTCCGCTAACAATCGTTTACAGCTTAATCAACTGACTCCGTTACAAACGTGTAGCGGTACAGCTATTAAAATCAACTAGTTCCGCGAAGAAGAGGGACCAAAAATAAACTGTCGAGAAGGTATTTAAAACCGCGGCAGCGAATGAAAGACGCGACAACTACAAATGCAATGTATTTGTCGTGCATGAAAATATTTGGCCCATGTGAAGATTGTTTATTTGATAAAATGACGTCATTATGATGTCAGCAAATATTTTGATGAATTCTTACTCGTGGTCACTGGTGGTCACTCGTGTGTACTTTTAGACACGATCACCATAAATAATTAGGAATCCTTAAGTAATCCTGGCCGACTTGCCAGCAAAAACTGTGGAACTGATGTGGTTTCATCAACCCTTTAATTAGAACACTTTAATTAGTTGTTTACGTGTAATTATGTTAATCTCTGTTGGCGCCCAATTCGCGAAGCTTTTGTCATTTAAGTCATACAGCCGTTTCAAGAAAAGTTGTCGGAAAAAAAGCGCAAAAGTGCACGTGACAATCCCGAAACATAATATGGGGTATGACAATGAATTTTAATGAGTCAAATAAATACATGAAACCCGCGATGCCTCGTCCGTGTAGGGACGATCTTAGATTGCGGGCCATTGGGATAAATGAGTTTTTAGGATATTCGCTCCAGTCCCTTACAGAGCGAGTATAAATAAGAGCTGTGCATCTAATTTCGGCCCAGTTCAAGTAAGAATCCTTTGATGCTGTTACCTTCGTGTTCTCACCATGTCCGGCGAGCAAGCTCCCGTGGCGGAGGTAGTTCCAGATAGTTCAAGCGCTTCTTCAGTCAGCTCAAGCGCCTCAACCAGGCCCAGCTAACCAGAACCGTCATTTTGGTAAACTTTTCTTTAGTATTTGTCCGGCTATTAAGCCGTTTCATCGCTTGTTCCCCCGCGGCTCCACGTGCTCGCCGGTTTTTATTTCCTTACCCTGCTCCTTGTCCCTTATCCGTTAGCCTCGTTTCTTTCTAAAGTTTTTCGCTTCCCTACAGCTTTTATGGAATTTACACGCTTTTATATTTGGTTGTTGAGCTATTTATAGCTTTGCGTGCTTCGCTTCGCAAACACCGGGTTTGTGCAGTACTCTTCCAGCTTCTTCCCTCGGTCCCCCCTTTCAGTTTGTACGCTTATTATGTTTGTACGTTTATTTTTTGCGTATTTTGCCTCATAAACATCGGGTTTGTGCAGTGCTTTTCCCTCATTTCCCATTTTAGTTTGTACGCCTGTATTTGTCCAGTTTTGTTATGCGTACTTGGCCTCGCAAACATTGGGTTGGTGCAGTGCTTTTTCCTCGGGTCCCTTTTTATTTTGTACGCTTGTTTGTGACCTTTTGATATATGCGTTCTTTGCCTCACAAACACCTGGTTTGTGCAGTGCTTTTGAAGTTTCTACGCCTTTATTTGTCACGTTTTGTTATGCATACTTTGCCTCACAAACATCGGGTCTGTGCAGTGCTTTAGACGTTTTTACGCCTATATTTGTCACGTTTTGTTATGCGTATTTTGCCTCACAAACATCGGGTTTGTGAGGTGTTTTTGAAGTTTGTACGCCTTTATTTGTGACGTTTTGTTAATATGCGTACTTTGCCTCACAAACATCGGGTTTGTGCAGTGCCTTTGACGTTTGTACGCCTTTATTTGTCACGTTTTGTTATGCGTACTTTGCCTCACAAACACCGGGTTTGTGCTGTGCTTTTGAAGTTTGTACGCCTTTATTCGTGACGCCTTTATTATGCGTACTTTGCCTCATCCACAAACATCGGGCTTGTGCAGTGCCTTTGAAGTTTGTACGCCTTTATTTGTCACGTTCTGTTATGCGTACTTTGCCTCGCAAACATCGGGTTTGTGCAGTGCCTTTGACGTTTGTACGCCTGTATTTGTCACGTTTTCTTTTGCGTACTTTGCCAAACAAACATCGGGTTTGTGCAGTGCTTTTGGAGTTTGTACGCCTTTATTTGTCACGTTTTGTTATGCGTACTTTGCCTCACAAACACCGGGTTTGTGCTGTGCTTTTGAAGTTTGTACGCCTTTATTCGTGACGCCTTTATTATGCGTACTTTGCCTCATCCACAAACATCGGGCTTGTGCAGTGCCTTTGAAGTTTGTACGCCTTTATTTGTCACGTTCTGTTATGCGTACTTTGCCTCGCAAACATCGGGTTTGTGCAGTGCCTTTGACGTTTGTACGCCTGTATTTGTCACGTTTTCTTTTGCGTACTTTGCCAAACAAACATCGGGTTTGTGCAGTGCTTTTGGAGTTTGTACGCCTTTATTTGTCACGTTTTGTCATGCATACTTTGCCTCACGAACATTGGTTTGTGCAGTGCTTTGAAGTTTGTACGCCTTTATTATGCGTGCTTTGTCTCACGAACTTCGGTTTGTGCAGTGCTTTGAAGTTTTGTACGCCTTTATTATGCGTACTTTGCCTCGCAAACATCGGGTTTGTGCAGTGCCTTTGAAGTTTGTACGCCTTTATTTGTCATGTTTTGTTAATATGAGTACTTTGCCTCACAAATATCTGGTTTGTGTAGTGCTTTCGAGGTTTATACGCCTTTATCTGTCAAGTTTTTGTTATTAGTACTTTGCCTTACAGACATCGAGTCTGTGTCATGCTTCCCTCAGTTCCGTTGAAGTTTGTATACGTTGGTTTTTATTACCCTGGGTCTGCTTGTTCCTGTATTTATTTTTATGTTTTAAATTTTGCAGATTCGTTTTTTTTCATGTCATTGGCATCCTATTGTTTCCTTTTCTATAGTATTGTTGCCAGTTCTACCCGGTTGAGCACTCTTTTATTGTGCGTTTCGCCTTTATTAGTGGATTTTATGGTTCGTGTGTTTATCTTGGTGTTAAACTCGAAGTTTACATACTTCGGGTAGTTATCCGTATTCCTTTCCGTTTACTCTTTATTTCCTTGTCATTTGCGGAGTTTGTTTCGTTCCGCGTCCTCTCCCGCGCCATTTATCTCGATTCCTTATTTTCCCATGGTAGCCTGAAAGGGTGTCTAATGCCCTAGTCGGATTACTGACGCTCAGGTTGCCATCCCTTGGGTGGGTTCTCTCGCAAGTTCCCCGCGCACAATTGTTTACCTTTTCCTCGACATTATATCCTGTTCACCACTCAAGAGCTGGCAGCCTTTATATCATATATATTTGTCATGTACAGTATAACCGTCCTTTTCAATTGCGATGCAGAGCTTTGCTTTGTCGTCTGCTTATGCTACTTAAAGACACCCTCAAAAGAGTTTTCTAGTTTTTTGATTTCTTGGCCGGGAGACAAGATGTTTTATCTGCCACGCCTAGGATATGTCGCTGTCTGGCTTGCAAAGGCTACCGGAAAAAGACGCAGGTCCACATCACTTCTATGTCCTCCTCTAGAAGGCCTAAATTCATATCCGTGGTTGCCCTGTTCGCCTATCCTGTTCCGCGCCTTCTGCCGCGCTATTTGTTTCGCTCTCCTTTACCCATGGTAGCCTGAAAGGGTGTCTAATGCCCTAGTCGGATAACTGACGCTCAGGTTGCCATCCCTTGGGTGGGTCTCTCGCGAGTTTCCGTTTTCCCCAACACTTTTTATGTTCACCACTCAAGGGCTGGCAGCCTTTACATCGTTATATTTGCCATGTAAGAAGCCGTCTTTACCAATTGCAGTGCATCCCTTTGTTCTCCGCTTATATGCTATCAAAGACTCCCTAAAAGGAGTTTTTTAGTTTTTGAGTTCTCTGCCGGGATGCAAGATGTTTTCTGCCACGCGTATTGAGCAGATTGCGAACTCTACTTTACAGGATTACAGTCCCGCCTCCGTTACTATCTGCAAGACGCTCAAATTTACGAGGGTAAACTCTGCACAGCTTTTGAGCCGGGGTGGCTATTTCTTTAGCCTTCACTTTAGACGCTATGGCTCATTTTGGTTGGTGCCATGCTTGCTCCTACCGCATCCTATAACATGAATGCTGTACAAGACCTTCGTTTTACAGGACCATCGGAGTTGCTGTCTCGCCATGTCTCCTTTAGATTTGGGTGGTTGGATGGGATTTTCTGGTTTGGGGTTTTAGGTTTGAGTATTGGCAAGTGTCTCGGGTTATTTGGTGTTAGGCCATTGTAACGTTTGACGTCTGGGCATGGTCGCATATCTCCATCTCTTATTAAGCAAGCGTGAAAGGGACTGTCGCGAATAGTATGCTATTCGCTCCAGTCCCTTACAGAGCGAGTATAAATAAGAGCTGTGCATCTAATTTCGGCCCAGTTCAAGTTAGAATCCTCCAGTTGTTGGCAGCCGTACTTGTTATCTCTCTCTTTCGCGCTTGTCTCCTATGCCTCCGTGCTTTTCTTTCCCCTCCCTCCTTTTCCCTATCCGTTTTCACTTCCTACTCTCTCAAGCACGGTCGCATATCTCTATCTCTTATTAAGCAAGCGTGAAAGGGACTGTCGCGAATAGTATGCTATAGCGTGGATGACTACCCACAATACCTTTCTGGATTTACGCTTTTTTCCGACAGACTTTCTCGAAACAGATGTAATCAAACATAACACGTCCCGAAAGTTACAGAGTGTTTCGTCCCGCAACTGTAGTGATTGGTACCGAAAAATACGTCAAATTCGAGTTACTTTAGTTGACTTACTGATTTGTAACATTGAGATGAAAGTTATTTTAGAATTTCTTAGCGAAACTGGTAGGGTGGGGTGGGGAAATGGATAGCGGTTTTCAATTAGCAATTCTTATGCGCAGAATGTTCCCCCTCCTTGCCTCCAGGAAAAAAAAATTATAATTATTTTTTTCTCTTTTGTTTCTTTTTCAAGTTATTGTAAAGCTTTGCATTTGCTATTTGTAATTACAATCTCCTCTATGAAATAAATAAATAAAATTCGTAAAGAATTTAATAAAAAAGCATAGTGGAGCAGAAGAGGTGGGAGGTTATTGTTCTGTCAACAGTCAGCTCTCTCTATCAAGACGGCACAGGATGGACCAGAACAGGACCAGAAACAGTTGTCAGTCGCGTCATGGAGAGGTGACCGTCTTATAGAGAGTTCTGTTGCAGTAAAATGAGCCGGTGACTGAAGCGTGATAGAGAACAACTTTAGATGTACATCTTAGAGAGGTGTCCATCTTATAGAGAGTTCAGTAACAGTAAAATGAGTGACTGAAGTGCGGTAGAAAACATTTTTAGATGTCCATCTTATAGAGAGTTCATTTACAGTAAAATTAGCGACTGAAGTGCCAGGTAGAGAACAACTTTAGATGTCCGTCTTAATGAGATGTCCATCTTATAGAGAGTTCAGTTACAGTAAAATGAGTGACTGAAGTGCGGTAGAGAACAACTTTAGATGTCCGTCTTAGAGAGGTGTCCATCTTATAGAGAGTTCAGTTACAGTAAAATGAGCGACTGAAGTGCGATAGAAAACAACTTTAGATGTCCGTCTTAGAGAGGTGTCCCAATGTTTTCCGGTTAGTGCAAAACTGCGCGCCCGCGAATTCGCAACGATTCTTGTCAAGTTTTCGTTGTTGAGCATACAGACAAGCAAGTTTGGCGATTTATCAGTTTATCAAGTTTTTCTATGACAAGTGGCCTTGTTCCGAAGCTAACATCCCAACTTTTCATAATAGTTTAAACATTCCAATCATGATACATCTACGATATTCAATCACAGCTACACCAGTAAAGTTAAGAGAAAACGTTTAGTACAGGTTTGTAAACACTTAACCAATAAACAAATTTTGGTGGCTACGACATCAAAATTTGTTACCATGGCAACGTCAAAAGAGGCCGAAAAGACCCCATTTTCAACATTTTGAGGCTAATAACTACAAAACTGCACGGCGAAATTTTTTGATTTTTATATATTTTCGTCTTATGAACATAACAAACATCTGTGCCAGTTTTGAAAAAGATCTGTACATAGGATTCGGAGATATGTCATTTTTACATACATTTAAGGTAGCTCTGAACTCTATGTACAGAATTTTAAAACAAATTGTTAAAATGTTTCTCTTGTTAATTAAACGAAAATATATCGAAAACAAAACTTTCACCGTGTAGTTTATAAGTTATTAGCCTCTTTTTGCATTGCCATGGCAACGAATGGGGACGTCATTTGGATACTACTTTGTTGACCGATAAAAATCAAGTGAAAGATTTTTAGCCATACCATCGGGCTAGCTGTAATGGAATGCAAAAGACGAGAGGGCTAAACAATATGGAGGCACCTTAACAAGGAAAATCTTGACAAGTTTTTATTTACACACTAGCAAGTAAAACTTGTCAAGGCAAAAGTTGTCATATATAGAAAACTTGCTCGTCTGTAACGTGCTTACGCTGTTGAAAAATCCTGAAGTCTGAGGCAGGCTCGTACTATTCAATTTATAATCTCCAACATAAATAAGTAATACGTGATGTTCCTTTCTGGAAAATCTGTTGATATTTTGGTAATCAAAAACGGATATTTAATACTTACCTGAACCTTTTTCTTCACCAAGTCTCTAATAACTTCTTCGTCATCTAAAAAAAGTGGTCATTTACTTTTAAAAGTCGGCGTTTATCAAAAGTTTTATGTTGTGATAGTAATTGAATTCGAAGTGCGATCGAATGTGCGATCAATATGAAATAGAAGTAAAATACAGGAAAAATATAGAAAAATAAGGGAAAATAATGACAAAATAAAGAAAGCATATTAATTAAACTGATTTACTTTTTTTGTATTTGTCGAACATGATAAAAAATATGGAAATGTTCTGATCTTTGATCTGTAACAACGTTTATTCATCGAAATCACCATGTAGCGGAGTTTGTTTGGTATTGGAACGTGACTATAATACCAAAGCAATCTTGATCCTGGGCTGGAAGTCTTAACCGCCTCAAAGCCAATGAGTAGAGTATCAATAAAAATACAGTTTCGGCCAACTTAGGATGGTGGGGTGGGGGCATTTTATGAATAAAAACAGGGACGATTGTGGGTTTTTTAGATGTCATTTTCAGCAATTACTGAACGATATGAAACATCACAATGGAAATCTGCATGTGTTTCAGAAACAAAATTTGCATTTCCTATCTAGACTGCAAGGAAAACAACAAGAAGTTGAAACAATTACAGTTGTACTGACAAAATGAAAACGTTACCAGAAATAATGCTGTATGTGTCCACATTTTCGTCATTTTGGACGGCCTATGTGAAAAGAAAATTAGAAACCATTGCGTTAGTGATCCTTAACCCTTTATTATAAGCACTAAGAGTGATCAGCATCAATTTTCTCCTTGTAATATCAATGCATTATCAATCAAAAAGGTCATGAGAATTAAGGACATGATCACACAAGATGAATTCTCTTGATATCCAAACAATTTCTCCCACTACTTTTATAGGAAATGTATAGGGACAAGAAATGAGATTTTTAATTTTGATATTAGGGCTTAAAGGGTTAACTCCCAGAGTCAATTACGGAGACACGCATGAAATATAGTTCTAACTTTTGAGTCTGTGGATGAACTGAGTTTTATGGGTGACCATTCGAGTTCAGAGAGAGTTCAGTTACAGTAAAATGAGTGACTGAAGTGCAGTAGAGAACAACTTTAGGTGTCCATCTTAGAGAGGTGTCCATCTTATAGAGAGTTCAGTTACAGTAAAATGAGTGACTGAAGTGCGGTAGAGAACAACTTTAGGTGTACGTCTTAGAGAGGTGTCCATCTTATAGAGAGGTTCAGTCGCAGTAAAATGAGTGACTGAAGAGCAGTAGAGAACAACTTTAGGTATCCATCTGAGAGCCGTGTTCGTCTTATCGAGAGATCAGTGACAGTGACGGTAGAGACCAACTTTAGATGTACGTCTTAGAGAGGTGTCCATCTTATAGAGAGTTCAGTTACAGTAAAATGAGTGACTGAAGTGCGGTAGAAAACAACTTTTTTATTATTATTATTATTATTATTATTATTATTATTATTATTATTATTATATTTACACTAGTACATCACTTACAGCAATAATTTACATATTTACATACTATTACACTTACAAATTACAAGTCTCTTACTTTAGCACTGCTACATTCATTACTACGTTACATTTACACATTACACTTATTTACCTACTACATCATTTGTTTTTCTTAAAATAATCAATTAGTTAAAGTTTTACATATTATAACCGCTATAAATATATTTTAAAAAATAATTGTTATAATGGCTATACGGATACAATACAATTGTTGTACAGTTATTATTAATAATGGCTATACAATACAGTAGAATACAATAGAATACAATACAAAAGCTATCTGGCAAGGAGGAAGAGATTTAGGGATTTAGTCGAGACCATTTAGTTCGAAAAAGATCAAGGGTATTGGTTTCAAAAGCAAACTGTTTTTCAATTTGCGCATTAGTTTTGACTAGTTCTATAAAAATATTCAACTTCGGTGTGGTATTTCTTTGCTTACTGACATAAATGTGATATCTGGCAATAAGAAGAAGATGTTGAACCAGTAAGTCAGAGGTTTTGTTTATTAGACCCAAACACATAAAGCAAGGTAAGGGAGTGTTCTTAGGTAAAGCAAGATTTTCTATTATCCACGCCCGGACTCCTTTCCAGAAAGCCTGGCTGTGAATGCAGCTCCAAAAAAGATGAATGATGGTTTCTGGCACTTGATCGCAGAAGGTGCACAGATCAGTTGGGACGAAGCCGATTTTAAAAAGAAAATCATTGGTGGCGATTTTTCTATGGAGGAACTTAAATTGAAAAACTCTAAGTTTGGTGTCTTTTGTACATAGAAAAGGCAATAAGTAAGTTTTCTTCCAATCGATATTAGAGTTTCCTGATAAAATATCTTCAGCTATCCATTTTTCTTCACTCTTCGTTGGTAAGGATGCTATTTTCTGTATAAGAATTTTGTAGGTATTTTTACAGCTCTTTAAGAGAACTGATGACTTAATATCATCTGCTCGCTTCTCTCTATTGTTTATCTTTAGTAAAAATGTCTTTTTGTAACTTCTTAAAGCTGACAAAACACTGTTATATTTAAGAACTTGAAATTTGTCTTTACTTTATATTTCAACAAGAAATCATCATATGTCAAGAAACTATTATTATTATTCATTAGATCTTTAACTTTCTCTACACCTACATTAAACCATGGTTGGAAGAAAAAAGGTTGATTATCAATTCTGATCAAAGAGTTATACCAAATACGTGAATCACCGAAGTCTTGTTCTTCCTCAGTGTAATTAAGAAGAGACCATATTTGTAAAATTTCTTCTAAAAAGACGTTTTTTAATTCAAGTAGAGGTATGTCTTCTCTCCTCAAATTGCATTGGAAGAGTAGCTTACCACCATGGTTTTGCAAGTAATATGTTAGGAATAGTTCCCATTTATTGTTAGTATCTTCACTTAGATAATTTTTTACCCATTTTAATTTTAAGGCTTCATTAAAACTCTTAATATCTACCATTTTCAGCCCTCCGTTGTCATATTCATTAATAATTTCAGTTCTCTTAATCTTATCTCCCTTTCCTTCCCATAGGAAATCATACAACAAGGAGTTAATTTCTTTCAAAACGTTTTGGGGAGTTGGAAGAGAACATAGAATGTATACAATTTGAGATACTGCCAAACTTTTTATAATTGTGATTTTGCCTAATAAAGTTAACCTCCTTGCAGACCAGCTACTTAGAATTTTCTTCATTTTTTCAAGTCTTTCTGAAAAATTGATTCGCATAAGCTGATCTACAGTTGAGAACCAAATTCCAAGCGCAAAAACTTTTTCATTGGCCCATTTAATTGGTTTTCCCACAGATGAATATATGTCTGTGGAGAAACGTCGAGAACCTATCCAAAGGCATTCTGTTTTTTCATAATTTACTTTTAAACCCGAGACTAAGGCAAAAGCATCTAAAACATAAATTGCTCTTGAAAAAGACCGTTCTGACCCATCCAAAATCATGGTAGTATCGTCGGCATATTGACTTAATTTGCACTCTGTTTTCATAATCTCTATGCCTTGAATCTGGCTGTCATTCCTGACAGTGTTACCTAGAATCTCTGCGCAGAGTAGGAACAAATATGGCGATAGAGGACAGCCTTGTCTAACTCCACGGTTTAAGTTAAAAAAATCAGAAGACCATCCATTATTCTGCACGCAGCTAGTTATGTCGGTATAGAAGAGTTTTATCCAAGCTACTAAGGACGGTCCAAAATTAAAGTATTTCAAAGTTTTCTCAATAAAGGACCATTCAAGTGAGTCAAAGGCTTTTTCAAAATCAATGAACAATAAAAGACCAGGTATATTTTTTTCGCTTGTGTAATTTATTATACTGTGGATTAATCTGATATTCTCACCAATAAATCTGTTTTTTTGAAAACCAGTCTGATCGTTATTAATAAGAGATGGAAGAAATTTTTTTTAATCTGTTTGCAATAGATTTTGTGGCTATTTTATAATCGCAATTTAGTAACGTTATTGGTCTCCAATTCTTTAGCAACTTGGCATCTTTGTTTTTTTTTTGGTATTAGTGATATCAGACCTCTTCTTTGTGTAATCGATAAGTAGCCTTTGACAAAAGAAGTGTTTAAAGCGTTTAAAAGGTATTGGCAAATGTCTTTCCAGAACAATTTATAGAATTCCGCTGGGAGCCCATCACTGCCTGGACTTTTATTAGATTTCATTGTTTTTAGGCTCGCGAAGCACTCGGCTTCTGTCAATCTCCCCTCACATTCCTCTTGCTCACGCTCCTTTAACTTGCACTTATTCGCTTCTTTAAAGAAAAGGTCGTCATAATAATTTATCTGAATATCACAGCAAGATGAATACAACTTTTCATAAAACGTTTGTGTTTCTTTTAAGATCTCACGGTCGGTATTAATAAGTTTGCCATTTGACAATTGAAGAGTTTTAATAGTTTTATTGTTGTGGTGCCTTTTTTCTAAATTTAAAAAATATTTTGTATTTTTCTCACCTTCATTGTACCATCGCGTTTTGGATCTTATTATTGATCCTCGAGTTTTATACTGGCAAATTTGTTCTCTTCGTAACATTTTGGCTTCTATTTGATTCTGAAGGTCTACTTTTTCACTAACGGATACATTCTTTCCTTCTAACCTTTTCTGAAGGGAATTGATGTCTGTCTCTAAACGTTTTTCATCAACGTTGTTTTTTCTTTTCTTTTTCTTAGAGAATTCTATTGAAACTGATCTAATTTTCATTTTAATTGTATCCCACAGAAGTATATCATCTACATCCTCGTTGTTTTTATATTCATCTGCAACAGTGGAGATCGTTTCTCTTATTATATTTACATATTCACTTTCTAGTAAAAGCGAAGTATTCAATTTCCAAAAACCTGGACCTCTAGGGTTTGTTTTGTTATCAATTTTAATTATGATTAAAGAGTGATCAGTTTTATATCCGGGAAAAATATCGGCAAGAATACATAGTGTGCTCAAACCAGAACTTATTAGGAAGAAATCCAAACGACAATATATATCCGGATTCCTTCTTCTCCAAGTGAATCTATACGTATCTGGATTTAGATCACGCCATTATCCGTTAAATCAAGCTCTCCTATTAATTTTTCCACCTCTTTGAGTGATTTGGAATTGGTCACCGGATTTCCTCCTTTCTTATCCTTAGCTATATCCATTACTAAATTAAAATCCCCCCCTAGGCATATCTCTTCGCAGTCAAAAGAATGGAGATGGTCAGCAACATTTCTGAAGAAAAGTGGATCATCTTGGTTTGGCGCATAAATATTTACTAAAGTTAGGACTCTACCTTCAGTCTGAATATCAACTATTATGAACCTTCCTTTGGGGTCGGAGAATTGTCTTAGAATCTTAAAATCGAAATTATTATTAAAAAGTATACAAACTCCAGCACTCGCACTTGAGAAACTACTAAAGATCGCGGAAAAGCCCCATTCTGATGACCAATAAGCTTCCGTTTCTATTGTACAATGGACTTCTTGAAGGTAATAAATTGAAAATTTCTTCAGTTTAAGCCATCGAAAGGTCTCTCTTCTTTTTTGAACATTCGATAAACCTCTCACATTTAAAGAGCATATTGTCAAGTGTTCACTCATTTTTAAGAGGTTTTATTCTAGCATAAGCCAATTTTATGTTTTTCTTTAGCGGGTATAAGCCGGTTCTGAAAGCTGGAAGAAAACGATGATGCCAGAGATGAAGTAGATTAACTAAACACCTAACAGTCATTAACACATAGCATACAAAACGAAGAACAAACATAAAAGCATGTACAAAACATAAATACATAAAACAAAACAAATAAAATTTATCATCGATTGGGGAATGCTTTATATTATTCATACCCGGTTTTAATGGGCTCCAACTGGCTACGCAAAGGTCAGAAGTATCACAAAGGTCACGTTCATGCAAAATATTCTCTCCATAATTAAGAAAAAAGTGGTTGTTGGCTAACATTACGTAATGTTCAGTGTTAAGGGATAATAAAGGTACATATTTTGACACATATTCACGACACAAATGGACAATAGATTTTACTTTTTTCATACTTACCACAAACTCCAAAGAGCATTGTGTGAACATTCCAACACTGAAACACATGGCGTGAGGTTATACTCCGACATTGAGGTGTAGCTAATTTTTTTTTTTGACCCGAAGAAACGATTATTCCATTGATAGTAAAATGAAAGGGATAGAAAAAGCCACAACAAAACGAAAATTAACATATTAAACTACTTCTTGCAACTTGATCGAAAAGCTGAAATCTAATTATAGCGATTCGTTTGGAGGAATAAATTTACCATTTAAGCTCATTTACATACAGTTTGTCAGGATATTTTCTGCTAAAAAAGGCTGGAAGGCCTTTTTTCTTTGCCTTCTTAAATTTAGGTAGTTGGGATTTCCTTCGCTCATACAGTTCTTTTGGCATGTCTTCAAAGACACTAAAGTTTGTATTTTTTAAAACGTTTCTTGCTGTAACTAAGACTTCTTCGCGGTCGGCATATCGTATATAAAAATCGTGCTATGATGGGTCGTGATCCATTTTCTTTGATCTTTCCAAGTCGATGAACTCTTTGAAATTCGATCCGATCTCGTGGGTTGCGAATTTGCAGTTTTTCTTCCATGAATCTATAAACTACGTCTTTTGCGTCTTCAGAAATCTGTCGAGAATCTTCTGCAGCCACTTCGCTGATGTCTTGGGGTTCTGTTTTCTCTTCACTGATGCCAATAAACATTAAGTTTTCTCTTCTGCTATAATGTTCTTTATATAACAATTCATCCCTCAGAGATTCAATATCATATTGAGCTGCTTTAACGTCTTTTTTTAGATCCCCTATATCCTCGTCGTTGAATTGAATACTTTCCTCGAGCTCTGACACCTTCTCGTTCGTCTTTTTCACTTTTACCTTCAAAACTTTATCATCTTCATCTAAATAAGCTAGTTTGCCTTCAATACTCGACACCGTAGAACAAAGATCATTTAGTCTGGTTTCTATATTATCTAACTTTTGAAGTTTTGAGAGTATTTGGTCCATCTTCTTCGCCATGTCTTCCGCCATTGCTTGGTCGTTTCCTTCGCTTTCGGTTTCACTTTCCGTTTTGCTCTTGTCACCTTCTCGTACCTTTTTATCTTCTGGTGATCTAATATCGTCTGTAGATGTTTTTGGTCTTGTTTTCCGCTTCGTAGACATCCAATTTAAAGAGCAGCTATTAACCTACTAATGCGGAGCTCGATAAAACACGTCTCACTCCTCCAACATCTCCCCAGTATCCATCTTAGAGCCGTGTTCGTTTTATCAAGAGTTCGGTTACAGTAAAATGAGTTACTGAAGTGCGGTAGAGAACAACGTTAGGTATCCATCTTAGAGCCGTGTTCGTTTTATCAAGAGTTCAGTTACAGTAAAACGAGTTACTGAAGTGCAGTAGAGAACAACGTTAGGTATCCATCTTAGAGCCATGCTCGTCTTGTCAAGAGATGAGTGACAGTTAAATGAGTGACTGAAGTGCGGTAGAGAACAACGTTAGGTATCCATCTTAGAGCCGTGTTCGTTTTATCTAGAGTTCAGTTACAGTAAAATGAGTTACTGAAGTGCGGTAGAGAACAACGTTAGGTATCCATCTTAGAGCCGTGTTCGTTTTATCAAGAGTTCAGTTACAGTAAAATGATTTACTGAAGTGCAGTAGAGAACAACGTTAGGTATCCATCTTAGAGCCGTGTTCGTTTTATCAAGAGTTCAGTTACAGTAAAATGAGTTACTGAAGTGTAGGCGGTTTATTTTGGTAGGTGAGTGATGAATTTAGTGTTTGCTCGTCATTTTGGTTTTGCTCAGCACTTGATCGCCCCCCAAATACGCCTGCTTTGATGAGCGACTGAAGTGAAGTGTCAAAGGGACCAGCTTTAGGTGTCCGTCTGACAGAGGTGTTCGTCTTATAGAGAGTTCAGTTATACAGTAAAATGAAATGTCTAAAATGAGTGACTGAAGTGCGGTAGAGACCAATTCTCCACCAACAAGCTATTCGTTCCCAGCCTCTTACGCGCACTTTGTGCTCACTCCCAGCTCCCCAGCCACGAGAGGAAGACTGAATACCTGGGTACTAGGCGTTCTACTTGCCTATCCAAGGATCAGGAAAAAAGGACGGATAAATTTCTAGGCGTTCATAATCAGATAGTGGGGAGCGAAAGAAAGGCGACGCGCGAGGCAAAAATATTATGAATTTTTCGAGTGCTGATTGAGGGAGATAGGCGCAAAAGCCGGTACGGGCTCTCTTCCCAGTTTCCTTGCTTTTTTTTTCGCGTCGCTCCCACACTATCTGAGCGCTTGAAACAGGCTTCTTCTAAATCAGTGGCTTCATATTAGAGGAGTTCAGGAGCCTAAGAATTTTTTAACTGAGGAACGAGTTCTTCACACCTGAAAATTTTGCATACAATCTAAAATGTTTTATTATTATTGATAATTTCTGAATATTTCAGTTCAACGATTTTGTAGTCGTGTTTCCAGTTCCACTATCAAATTTTCGTCATTGATATTTATTTCCTTTTCGATCTTACCTTGATCAATGTTCATTGGAGGACTAACACAGTATGTGTTTGCACATTAGTTCGAACTATTTCTTATAAAACTTTGCCTTATGCATGTTTTTAAATTTTCGCTTAGCTAATGATGACGTCAATCAAACGTTCTAACATATCTCCTTCCATTGAAATGTTTTCCTTTCTTTGTGTCTGACATCAATCAAACATTCTAACACATTGCCTTCCAGCATATCTGTGGTCAACTTGAAGTAGAGCTCCCCTCGCAAACATTTTTGTCCCATTTGTTTAAATTTTCGCTTTCTTTATAACATCAATTAAACTTTCTAGCACATCGCCTTCCAGCATCAGTTCAGTCACCTCCCCTTGTTTTATCTCAAACGAAATCGCATTGTAGCGATCCTTGCGCCTCGCTCCTGACCCATGCAAAACCGAGGGTAATTCCACAAAAGACACGGGAATCACTTTACGCCGTAACCTTCCATCGCTGCACTTGAGAACCTTGCTAATAATCTCCCCATCAAATTTAACTTTCTGGCCGCTTTTCGTTTTAAAAACTGTCGATTTTTCATCGTTGATAAGTTGTGTTGCTTGCGACGAACAGACTAAAACAATGCAATCACAGCCATTACGGAGCTGTTCTTCCAGCGATAAACCGCGCACAGATATATCGACCAAGTCCACGACGCATATATCACCGCCGGATTCGCTTTCTAAAACAGTCCGCAGCCTTTCACAGTTTTCCTCTTGGTTTTTAGTAAAGAGCAGAATAGCAGTTTTGACCGAGGACGTCCTGGCAGCCATTTTGAAACTAAACGTATTATTTTAAATCCAGGCTATTATCATAAATAAATAATGACATAAGTATGGTCTTTCATTTTGAATTAACGCAGGTGATCATGAAACTAAAATATTTTTATGACACGAAAATTAACCACAAGGACATTAAAATTCAAGTTTCTTAGGAATCAAATTGAGAGTACAAAAATGTGAACTGTACGAAGCAGCCGAATCATGATTATGACTCTAAAAGGTTGAATTTAGTTGAATTTAAGACAGAAATTAAATAATAGCCTTGATAATTTTTCGATCACTTAAATAAGTTATTACTGACTTCAAATTTGGCTCTTCATATAACACTTTGGTACTTGGGAATATTACGAACACCATTTTTTTTAGATTATGCGTATCCAAAAGCAATCCCCATTGTGGATTTCGGATTCAGGTGATCCTCATTCTAAGGGACGGTCCATTTTATTTTTGAGAGGGGGGAGGTTGGGTAATTACCAAAAAAAAATCCTGCGCAGCGGAAGTAGAGGGAAAAATCATGCACAGCGAGCCAAAGGAAAAAAAAAGTATCGAACAATCCTGAAACAATTCTTGCACGACCTTAAGGCGGAAAAAAATCATACTCAGAAAAATTGCCCAAAGTTTCCCTAAGAAACATCAAGACGGTAGAGACCTGGACTCGAACCACGGATCGGACGCTCAGACTCCAGTTGTTCAAAAGGTGGATAGCCGCTATCCAGTGGATAATACAATTAACAATTATTAGTTTGTGTTATCCGCCTCAGCCTTCGGCTTCGGCAGATAACACAAACTTTGGCCTTGATAATTATCGCTATCATGCGAAAACCGAATCCAATAATTGTTTTATTATGCATATTCCTGAGCTGCACTTGTAAAGACAAGAGCGCACAGCAGTCAACTTGTAAGTAAACAACTTACGTCACTTCTGCATGCATAAAACTATTGTCTGTAGGTATGACGTCACTTCTGCATGCATAAAACTATTGTCTGTAGGTATGACGTAACAGAAACAGCAAGCAATAATTAGCTGCGTGCTTATAGCCAATCAAAATCGAGCTAGTGACACCAATGTATAATAATTGGTTTTGTTAAGACGTGTCTGGCTGGATAGTGATTTGTCCTGTGGATCCAGATCTTTAGTCCAATTCAACGCGCTAAATACTCTAGACGACATCTCCAGATTATGCTTCATAGAGCGCCAAAAATACAAAAATAAAGCTGTTATTGATGAAATCATAGCGGTTTTTCCTGACTGGTGACTTGCAGACAAATAAATCATTTTAATTGAAGACCTTTTTGACAATTGTTTTAACTTTTATTTTACCGCTTGTTCCCGGGTAAAACGTGTTTGCTTCGAGTTATAATCTCTTCATTGAAATGACAGCGTCTGCGAGGAAGACGAATGGAACTAGCCGGGCGAAGCTTCAAAAGGCCCGGACACACTTTGCAGCTTTTCTTCCAACGTTGCACACAACAGTTGCAGAAGTAGAATCGAGTTCTACTTTTGTCACGTTGCACGCAACAAATTGCATCATGTGACACCCAAAAAATCTTGTTGCGCGCAACAAATTGCATTGTGTGACACCCCCAAGAAATCTTGTTGCGCGCAACAAATTGCATCGTGTGACACCCAAAAAAATCTTGTTGCGCACAACAAATTGCATCGTGTGACACCCCCAAAAAATCTTGTTGCGCGCAACAAATTGCATCGTGTGACACCCCCAAAAAATCTTGATGCGCGCAACAAATTGCATCGTGTGACACCCCTAAGAAATCTTGTTGCGCGCAACAAAGTGCATCATGTGACACCCCAAAAAATCTTGTCGCGTGCAACAAATTGCATCGTGTGACACCCCCAAGATATCTTGTTGCGCGCAACAAATTGCATCATGTGACACCCCCAAGAAATCTTGTTGCGCGCAACAAATTGCATCGTGTGACACCCCCAAAAAATCCTGTTGCGCGCAACAAATTGCATCGTGTGACACCCCCAAGAAATCTTGTTGCGCTCAACAAATTGCATCATGTGACACCCCAAGAAATCTTGTTGCGCGCAACAAATTGCATCGTGTGACACCCCAAGAAATCTTGTTGCGCGCAACAAATTGCATCATGTGACACCCCCAAGAAATCTTGTTGCGCGCAACAAATTGCATCGTGTGACACCCCCAAAAAATCTTGTTGCGCGCAACAAATTGCATCGTGTGACACCCCCAAGAAATCTTGTTGCGCTCAACAAATTGCATCATGTGACACCCCAAAAAATCTTGTTGCGCGCAACAAATTGCATCGTGTGACACCCCCAAGAAATCTTGTTGCGCACAACAAATTGCATCATGTGACACCCCCAAGAAATCTTGTTGCGCGCAACAAATTGCATCATGTGACACCCCAAAAAATCATGTTGCGCGCAACAAATTGCATCGTGTGACACCCCCAAGAAATCTTGTTGCGCGCAACAAATTGCATCATGTGACACCCCCAAGAAATCTTGTTGCGCGCAACAAATTGCATCGTGTGACACCCCCAAAAAATCTTGTTGCGCGCAACAAATTGCATCATGTGACACCCCAAAAAATCATGTTGCGCGCAACAAATTGCATCGTGTGACACCCCCAAGAAATCTTGTTGCGCGCAACAAATTGCATCGTGTGACACCCGAGTGACACCCCCAAAAATTCTTGTTGCGCGCAACAAATTGCATCGTGTGACACCCCCAAAAAATCATGTTGCGCGCAACAAATTGCATCGTGTGACGCACCCAAACAATCGTGTAGCGCGCAACATTACAAGAAAAGTTACACTTGTGTCCGTACCTTAAATTGAACTTATGCAAATGTGTGTAAATTGCACCACTGTGTGCCCTCGCCGAGTCTTAAAGGGACACTGTCACCTATTTTTAGTATCACTTTGAAAAGCCAAAAAACATATTTGTTTCAATGGAAACCTTAAAATAATGGTCCAGTTTTGTTAACAAATACTCTACCAGTGCACAGAAACTAGTATTTGGTATCTTTGGCTGTAGATGGCCAGGATGGAAATGGATTGCAACTTGAAAAACTTGGCCATTTTTTTTTTTCAAGCTCCTCCCAAGAGTTGTGGAAAAATCGCAGAAGAACTTATTATGGTTTGTTCTTCCTTGAAGAAATCACTTGATTCTAAAAGCAATTTTATGTTTGAGCAAAGGCACTTTGTCATATATATTGTATTTTGAACAAAATACAGCAAAATCTGCGTGACAATGCCCCTTTAAGCTTAAAGGTATATAATAGATCAATTCATTGTAAGGTAAATTGAATCATTACATCAGTAACCATTTCTTAATTCTTTATTGGTGTTAATAACACACATTCATATAGTACCCTTTACAATGAATTAACCAAGGGACTAGTTATTGTAGTACATATGACGTAGGTAGAAGACCAGACTTACAAGAAAATTAAACGTATCTAATTTATTTCTTACACCTTGTCATTCCTACTCCATTTAAAGGGGATTGATCGCGTTATTTTCGATGACTCTTCAGTGCTTGTTTTCATAAATTAATTATTAGTTATTTACGAGATCCAAAGGCAATGAGGATTAAATGCATTGGTAATGATTTGGGTAAGAACTGATTTTAGTATTTGTGGTTATATAATGATTTAAGAATTTAGGTCAAGCAAATGATTATTTTAGGGTTAAGAAGTGCATGATTTTAGTATTAAGAGACACAATTACCAAGAAATAAAAACGGGAAAAAAGAACCTTATTCATAATGAAGATTTTATAAATTCTCTCAGCAGAAGGTGTCTATATGCCAGCAATACTAAGAACACATTTTAACTTAGAAGGGCTTCATGAATCTTAATTACCCCTGGAACTCACCAAAATCAGCTTGAACCGAGACATCCTCGAATTCATTTTCTCCATCCCTATCCATCCTATACGCCCGATCGAGGGAGGGGTCACTCCTTAAAATAAAAGTGATCATCCCGGGGAGTTCTACCTTTTAGAGGTTATAATTCGTGGTTTAGTAATACCTTTTAGGGTGTTAAAGCCAGAAAATATGCTGACAGGAATACCTTTTCAGAACAAATTGGTCCCTCTTAAGCCGCGGCTACAAGTGCGATTTTTTGCTTCCACAGGTGATGCGATTTTTTGAAAAATTGTCGCGTCGCCAGCGCACGGTGGTGGCTACACGCGTTACAAATTTTGGTAACAAAATGTTGGAACAAAGACTGCGCGAGGCTGGGTTGGTAATTAAGCCTGAGCCTCGCTTTAGTTCTTAAATCTAATTGGCTAGATACCCTTTTGTCGCGTCGCAAGTGCAAGAAAAAAGTTGCAGGGCGGCTACACGAGCGACATGTCCGCGATTTTATCACGAAACATTCAACTCTTGCGACTTTTTTCTGCGAATTTTTCAGCTCTCGCGTCGCATGTTCATGAGTGGCTACACGTGTGATTTTTACCGTGCGCTGGCGACGCGACAATTTTGTAAAAAAATCGCATCACCTGTACAAGCAAAAAATCGCACGTGTAGCCGCGGCTTTAGGAGTAAACGTTAATATGAGACCCACCCACAAAACAGGTTTATGTAACCTTTTGGAGTTTCTTTACGACGATCACCCCCACTCCGGTCGATTTTATATGGAATTTCCTCCTCCCCCTCCCCCCTGGGAGTCCCACCCACCCCTCCTGGGAGTCACCCTCACCCACCCACCCACCCACCCAGGCTTGTAAGCGGTGGAGTCGCCTAAAATAATCGTGATCAGACTCCTTTAAAGCGTTCGGTTTGTCTTATGTCTGAATTCCGTTAGGAATCCACCGTGGTGATAGGTAAGGGTAAGTTAAATGATCCTTCGCAAGCCTCAGTCTGTTCTTCCATTCTATGTACGGTTGCACCTTTCTTCGAAGATAGTAAAACCAGCTGGAAATCACTCTTCGCCCTTTTTTGTCTGGCAGTGTGTCACCGTAGTCAAACAGACTGTCAAATCGGAAATTGGACAGCGTCGTGGATAGCAAGCCTTGCTCCTGTTTTAAGAAAACAACATAAGGCAACTATAACCCTCCGACTCTTTCCTACACTGGTTAAAACTGACAAGAGACTGGGACAAAATGCCGGGTAACTCATTTATTTAGCGCCATGTCCATGTATATGTCCACATATGCTCAAATTTACAATTCAATTTAATAGACCTTTTTAGCTTGTATGTTTTGTTTGCCCAATGTAGATCATGTGATGTTACCCTAGAGAAATGTTTCTTTTAAATTTTGTTTTCTTCACGTGCATATGTATGCATAATTTATGAAAAGACAAAGGACAAATTCCCTTGAGAACATCACATGACCTACATTGGGTAAAAAAACATACAAGCTAAAGAGGTCTATTCTCTTTACAGTTCAATGAGAGGTGCGATGGTTCCCAGGATCTCTCTGCTCCAGGGAACGGGAAGAAGAGAGACCCTGGGAACTACGTCAAAGCGCTTCAGTGGCAGCCGCCATCAATCCGTTCATAATTTCAACGAAATGAGACGTTCAAGCAAGTAACCGTGGACGACAATCCTGCTGGTATACGTTGGATCAAACGTAGTGATCTGATCGGTTTAACAAGTGAAAATAGTACAGAAGCAATTCTACCTCATTGTACATGAAGAAGGCTGGTTTGGCCAGCCGAAATATAGTACACCTTTTAAATTTGTATCTACCTTGTATCGGTCTTTGCTTCTATACTATAATTTCAACCCACTCACCTGACCCATACTTATTTTGAACAAAGAAAACCCCTCGTCTTTGCGTCATCTCCACAATCTGAATGTCTGGAACATGCTACCAGCTGTGGCAAACTCGTCATGTCGATAACAACTGAATACTGGAAGAACTGCTGTGTTGAGGGTAATCTACCCGAAGGGGAGGGGGACTCCCATTTAAAAATTACGGGGTTGCTCGTCGAAAAGTTTCGAAAAACACCCTTAAAGGTACGAGAATCTCGTTTGATTTGCGTGGCTCCAATGGATTTTTACTCTTGAGAGGTACCAAAATCTAAAAGTTCATTTTTTTTCATGTTTTCGGTTTATTACTTTTAAAGGTACCGCGATAATTCTAACGGTGGTCATTTTAGATGTTACCACCCTAAGTGGTACCAATCTACAAATTTTGACCCCTAAAAGGTACGACGAGCACCCCCTGTCATTTTTATATGGGAGTCCTCTACCCGCACCCGCCCGGGGGGAGGGGGAGGGGTAATCCACTTACCGAAGAAATGTTAGCATTTGGATAGTTGAACAAAGAGAAGACATCATCCGGAGCTCGTGAATCTTTGTAGAGCTTTGTTGGCATGTTTAATGTAAAGGCTCCGTAATCTGCTAGAGCATAATTGACTGCTGCGTGATGTGCGCTTATCTGCCACAGGAATCTTGTGAGGAAGTTTACAAGGCTGTTCACTGTGTTTAGCTCGCGGGGAAGATCTTTGATCTGCAACACAGAAAACTGGTATAATAAGTATCCAAGTATCAAGAACACTCTATAGAGCGTTTTCACTGACGTCATATCAAAATTCAGAAGCAGTTTTCGATTCTAAGATGTTTATGGAATTGTAGAGAGTTTAAAATTACACATCTGGGCCAAATTTTGAAGCGTAAGAGCATTTCATTTAAGAGTTATAGGCGAATGAGTATAGACATTTTTAGTAAGAAATGTATGGAGCGGCCATCTTGGTGTTCCACTTAGGAACACCAACATGGCGGCCAAAAATGTAAAGACTTTAAAGTCTTAATAACACCAAAAATCCCATCACAAAATATTGTTTTCACTATAAGAGGCATGAAATCGGCTTATAAGCATCTATAATTCATTAATAACCCTCAACTAGTTCAATTGTTTATCAGTACACGGCTTATCTGAAATAGCGTGACGAATTGCGTGACACATTTACAACCTTTATAAATCGAAAACAAAACATCGTTAAAACCTGAAACGTTTTGTAAAAGATTATAACACTGGTATCCACATACCATGTTAGAAACAGCTTTGTAGGATGTATACTTTGGATTTTTTAATTTTTATGACGTCATGTGAAAACACTCTATAAGAAACGTTTAGGAAAACGCTTGGATGACTTTGTACAACGACAATAACATTAATTATAAATTATTGGACGAGCTGAGCAAAATATCGTGATTTGTCAGTGCCAAGCAGACATGGCAGATGAATTATCTACCGAAGGCTGAGGCAAATAATTGATCTGCAAGACACTGACAAATCACGATATTTTGCGATAGCCGAGTTCAATAATTGTTTTATCATTCGATCACCGAGTTTGTTTTTCAATTTAACATTTATTCATAACCGCTAAAACAGAGCAGAAATCGGGCTGCCATTGAAGAGGACGGGAGCAGAACAATTATGCGGATCAAAACAACTTTGCACCGTCGTGCGCATAAGCAGAATTATTCAGAGGCAGTTATTCGCAGGTCACGTGGTCACGTGCTATCATCGAATGATAACAACCTTCATTTGTACTCTTGCCTTGTACTGTTTTTCCATATCATTTTAGAACACTTTGTGAAAGCTAATACAATTTGATCTTGCGATTCTTTCAGCTGAATATTTCCGCGGCTGAAAATTTTAGGAAAAGCCGGGATCTTATCATCCGAATTTACTAGCTGCTTTCTCCTTTTCGAAAATCCTAGCTAGTCTTATTTTGTACCCAACACGACAATTTTTTATCCCTTCGAAAACAAAGGGTGTTAACTTAATTTGCCGATGTTACGCTCGTTGGGTGCTCTGAAGAATTATGCCTAGTGGCGAAAAAAGTTTGGAGTGAAACCATTTTCTGAATACAATAGAATCTCTATAATTTGAACCCCCCGATAACTCGAACCTCGAGTTATCGGGATAACTCGAACCTCGAGTTATCGGGATAACTCGAACCTCGAGTTATCGGGATAACTCGAACCTCGAGTTATCGGGATAACTCGAACCTTGAGTTATCGGGATAACTCGAACCTCGAGTTATCGGGATAACTCGAACCTCTCTTTGCTATAACTTTGTTATGGAATTTAACCCTCGACAACTCGAGCTTTCGATAACTCAAACCGGTTTGGTTTTTCCCTGACGGTTCGAGTTAATAGAGTTCTACTGTATATCACTAAGTGACCGCGATCAACTGGTTTGTTCAATAAAGAGCGGTTTTCAATAGGCCACTTCCGAGTTGCATTTAGCCTCTCTATCAAAGCGAGACTAGGTGCGAACCCTTTCATATGAAAATGAGTTTTTATTCACATGCGAATAAGTTTTATTTGCATGTGAATGAAAACTCATTTTCTTATGAGAAGTTTCGCACCTAGCCTCGCTTTGATAGAGAGAGACTAAAGGCAACTCGGAAATGGCCTACTTCGCGATTGGCTTGGTTTTGCATTGCTATACCTTGTACTTAATGATTGGCTGACAAATCTCGCACCAGTTTATAAACCAATCAGAAATTAAACTAAAACCAGTCGTGACTCACTCCCACGCGTTTTCCCGCGCTTGGCGCCGGCTACATGTATTTGATTCGAGCTCTGATTGGTTCATTTGATTATCTGCGTCTGTTGTGATTGGCCAGAGTGATTACTTTGGTATTGACAACTGCTCCAGCTCCGCAAACGTTAACGGAAGTTAAAAACGGCAGCCACTGATAGCAATCCACTACAATAAAAGCTAATCACGTCTTACGTTTCCAAGTCCTCCGTCACTTCCAATGCCATCCGCAGACACTTCATTCATAAAGTTCTGCAGCTCATAGTCGTTTTCTACATCATCATCGCATTTGTAATACCTTGCGGAAATAAAATCAGAACATAATCGTCACTTTAAGTGATAAACGTCTCAATCAGGATTTCATGGATCTTCATAAAGATGGTCGTTTTCACTTACGAAAGTAGTCGCCCACAAAGAGTCGACTGTACACAAAAATAATGGAATGAACAAAGAATATGGTTTACTCGATACTTGTGACTCATTCGTAAGCTTTCCCGGCACCCTTTAGCCAGGGATCAGGCGCAGAAAGCTTAAGGTGGTTCTTAAGTCACGGGGAACCTAAACAGTACAGTGTTTGCTTGAGAAATGTTTCAAACGGAATTGACTTTGAGAAAGTGAACTGTACGGAAGTCGGAGTATGTTCATTTTCTTTGGCGGCAAATCGTTGCGCCGCCCGTGTGAAAGAAACTAAATTGCCGATTGTAAACGTTTGTTACCATGCAGGTCACTTTCGCCAAGATTATAAGCATTTAAAAACTGTTCCCTACCCCCGGAGGGAAGATTCAATGAGCCGGGATATAGTCCAAACTAGCTGTGGATTTGATAAAAAGAGGTCTGTCCCTTTTCAGCCAATTCCCACAGCTAATCCAACCCAAACTAACCTAAGATCGTTCGGATTGCAATCTTAGGATGTCTGTTTCTCCAAGAGTTTCATTCACGTGACTTACTGTTTTACGTAGTCCGTGGCGACCTTTTGTATTGTGCTGTACAGGATGTAGCCGTCGTCTCGGTAAGGGAAATAATGAAGGGATCTGCGCTCCACTCCACGTCTCTAAAAATGACATAATAAAAATTATATTGTAAAGAATTTAATTCTATTTCAGAAAGTGGTACATGTGTTAAAACGGTATGAATCAAATAATAGGTTTTACTGCGAACTCCGACTGAGCCACGGACACCTCTCCGCCTTAGAGAGGTGTCAGCCTTTGGAGAGTTTAGTTGCAGACGAACAAGTGACATTCGGCCAGAACCAGCCAATAATTGATGTCCGTCTTAGGGAGGTGTCCTGTCTTACAGAGAGTTTAGTTGCAGATAAACAAGTGAATTTCGGCCAGAACCAGCCAATAATTGATGTCCGTCTTAGAGAGGTGTCCGCCTTATAGAGAGTTTAGTTGCAGACAAACAAGTGAATTTCGGCCAGAACCAGCCAATAATTGATGTCCGCCTTAGAGAGGTGACCGCCTTAAATTGGTTTGTTTTTATCTTTATAATTTCTAGAGACCACGAGTCTACTGAGTTGTTCAAAGACCAACTGGTCATTTCATTATTGTCATCCGTAATAAAAAATTCCCTCCCCTTTAAAGTCAAACAGAGTTTCTTTGCTACTCAGTATTAAATTCTTAAAACAAGAGAGATGAGTAGAGAAAAAAAAACGCTCTTTTTTAAGCGTCGATGTATTCAGCACGAAAGTCCTAATTGAGGACACTGTGTTTACGTCCCCTATTGGAGCCGGGACCGCCATTTTCTTCGTGGTGATCCGAGTCACATGAAGGTCTAACCGTTTGCAGAAATCATAGCAAAGGTAGCACTTTTGTTCTCAGCTATTATAAAGGGACACTCGTCCCGTCGAGGATCGATCCCGCGACCTCGGCTATGCATACCAGTGCTGTACTAAACATGTGGCGGTTAAACAAATATATTTATTAATAACACCGTTTTACCTTAATATTTTCCAGAAAATCAGTATCTTTCCAACTCGTCTGTCTGTAAGCCTTCAAGGCGATGCTCACAGCCCCAAGATAACCATACGGAAACAACTTGTGAAGTTTCGCATTCGGCGCTAATAGTATTTGGAACGCCAGCTTATCAGTTATAGTGACTCCTCGACAGTGATACTTGAGGATCTGATGAAGTGGATGCCATTGTGACAATTGTCTGTCTTTACTCACACAGAATGGCTCCATGAGTAGGTGTGTCTTGGCCAAGTGTTCAGCGACTTGGTTGTACCCCAGATCCGCGCTCTGTACGCTGAGTTTTGCCAACATCCAGAGACCTTTGTCTTTAGGAGTGTAGACCGGAGAACCTTTGTTTTTAAATGGATGACAAGGGAAGAGTTTTCTATTGGTCTAATTAAACTTAACTCTTTCCAGCGGTTAACCTTTTAAATACCAGAGTCAATTATGGAGACATGTAGCCACGGTAGTTCCAACTATTGAGTCTGTTGATGAAATCCTATGGTGTAACCATTCAAATAAAACCTTTTCAGCAGTGCTTTTGCATGGTACCATTTGTTCTAACTTTTGAGTCTGTTGATGAAATCCTATGGTGTGACCATTCAAATAAAACCTCTTCAGCAGACCTTTTGCATGGTACCATTTGTTTTTCAATATTTTACAATAAGAAATTTGGAATTTTTCTTGAATTTTGAGTTTTGGCACTCTTGGAAGTCAAACGGGCTTGTCAGTTAGTCAGATATCCATTGGATAGTGATTTATCCGGTGGATAGTTTTATCCAGTTTTGAACAATTTTAACAACAGAAAACAATGGAATTTTTGACCGATAGATTGACGCTCTTTTTTTGTTTCACATATTAATTAATTACTCACCGGACTTGACGTCCATTTGAATAGCTATTGGTACCAAATTATCCCTCTTATACGGATGAACAGCAAACAGGGCTATTGGAGACGTAGGTTTCCACATTTCTCTGTAGGGACGAGATTCCATGATGTCTGGCATGGCGGGTAGGTGATCTAACAGTGGGTAACGTAGCACAAACACCATTCTGTAAGATATGGCCTGTACATAAATAGATAAAGATAAGCACCATATAAAACCGTTTATATCCCAAATAGGTAAAATAGTTGGACAAAAAAGTTCCAAAAAACTGCCTGGCACTTGTGAAACATTGTAAATGGTTTGAGCCCAGGAGTATCAGTAGTCTGTTGTTTGTGATCGTCCGGGTGAGTGTAGTTCTGAAAAGAACTGTTGTTGTTGACAATGACTGACGTTTCGACAACCTGAGCGGAAGTCATCTTCAGAGTCGTGTGAATTGTGAATGGTCAGTTGATGTTATATACGTCTGGTTATAACTGTCATTGGTCAGTTTAGCCGTGATGTTATTGGCTGTAGAGACTCAAGTCAGTGATAGGTGCGTTTCGATCCGTGTATTGTTAGTGTAATTTCTGTAGTCGTATTGTTAGTCAAATTTGTCAGTGAGTTCAGTCTATTGTTCGTCTGTTTTGTTGACAAGTCGTTTGTAAGCCGCAGGTAGCTGTTGGCATCTGTTCTGTTCAATAAATAATGGAAAATGTTAATGTTGAAAAGTGCCAAAATTAGAAATTACTCCAGACGTTTCGGGCTCAGCCCTTCGTCAGTGGAATGTCATTTTTAAACCGTTGGAACTTTTTCAACATTAACATTTTCCATTATTTATTAGATCCCAAATAACCTGCCGTACCCGTTGAACAAGTCTAATACTTAGCCACGCCCACTTATGAACCATTCTCCCCGGAAATATTAGGGTATGAAAAATGAAAGATAACAAACGTTCAGGTTTTCAAACTTGCCGCATTCGAGGCTTCATGCATGTTATCTCTGAGGCCTGGGAACGTGCCTCAAACACTGTTACGAGAGCAAAGCCAATGACGATTTCATGCAAATTTCCTGCTTTGGACATTGCCGATCCTCGCAGTATGCAGGATGCGTGTCATATATGAACCTAGTATATGGCTGCAAGCTCGCCAGGAGTCTCTCATAGCTCATGTAGTGGTTAGACCATCCGACCGGTGTACGAAAGATCATAGGTTCGATTCCTGTGGCGGACTCAGATATTGTTTTCTTTGTCCCAAACTCGTGATGACGATAAACATTACATCTTATGTTCTCAGAGCTCAGTCGTAAATTCAGAGTTTGCCTGAAAGCTTGAACTAGTCAGATCCAATCAAATAAAATGTGTAGTACTAATAAAGGAACACGAATTTAGATTGTCATTCCATTTCTTTTGATGACTTGATTTCAATTCCCTTAATTTAAAAATGAACTTACTTTCTCCAATGAAAGGTTTGGCATTTTAGGGTGTTTTATCAGAAGATGATCCCAGTCAAATTCTTGATTTAAGGTTTTCTTCAGCTCTTTCCATTTGATACCAGCATTATCTAAATGAGTGGAGAAATAAGAAAACGGTTTTCATTTAAGTGTCGTCAAAAGAAAAGCTAACAAATTATCTTTCCTGGCCAATCACAACAGACGAAGACGATAAGCAATAAATCAATCAAAATTTAAACTCATGAAACCTACGCGAAGCGCGGAAAAGCGCGTCGAGATTGTCACGACTGGTTTTCTGATTGGTTAAAGAAAGCTGTGTGAGTTCTTTTTAGCCAATCACAAACTGAACTGGTGCAAGTGCAAAGCTGACGCAAATGCGAATTACTTCCGACACTCAATTTAATTTGAAACTCCAGGAACTTCAGGGAGACAAACACCATCTTTCGGCACTAGGCTTTCTGGGATCGTTTGGGTAACCATCGTTAGTTACGATACAGCTTTTAACCAATCATAGCTTATATTCTATGGTTACCCCAACTATCCCAGAAATTTCAGCGCCAAAAGCAGGTGCTCAGTCCCCGCACAGTTTCTGCAATAACAAATTGAAAACCACAGCTCAAACACGTACAGATATGCTGCCTTAATAGTGTTTTGTAAAACTACAGACAAGAAAAAAAAAACGATGAATAGTGAAGTAAAACAAACAACTTGGTTCATTTTTTGTTCGTTTATTTTTAAATATACAAAACGATGACGTCAGCAGAGATCGTGTCATACCTCTATCAGGAGAAACTCTCATCAACGTCATAGGATTTAAGCCCGCAAGCCTTTGTTCAGCGAACACCTTGTCTTGCATCCAGTACGTTATAAGGTCTTTGAATGGTTCAACGTCTGAGGGAAGTTTGAAAAACGGGTCCTGTGAGGAAACAACACATATTGTTATATAGCTGGAGTTTTTCTCAATACAACGCACGCGTTCATTGGTTGATTCATGGTCACATGACATCTAACAAACATACTGTTTCCCGCCACACGTCCATGAACGGGCAACATTTGCGAAAAAAGGGCAACATTTTTGACGTCAGAAGGGTAACAGTCACAACAGTGCACTGTTGCCCGCTAGAGCATTTGGCATTTCTTATCAAACGCCTTGTGAAACAGTGTTCCATCGGGACCAGTCATTAAGCGTTTAATAGCGTTAGAGCAGTTTTTAATTGAGTGTTGTAAAACCAAAACCAAAGTAATTACTCTGACCAATCACAGCAGTCGTAAACAATCCAATGAACCAATCAGAGCTCGAAGCAATTACATGTCGGCGGCGCCAAGCGCGGGAAAATGCGTGCGAGCAAGTCACGATTGGTTTTGGTTTTACTTCTGATTGGTCGAGAAAGTGGCGCGAGATTTTTTAGCCAATCACAAAGCGTAGCAATGAAAAACCAAAGCAATTGTGTAATTACTTTCGACACTCAATTGAAAACCGCTCTAACGTTTAGAAGTTGTGTTAGCCGGTACCAATTTATACACCTTAGTCGAGAGAAGGCAAAGTGCAGCAAAGTTTTTAACTCGTGAATACGCGAAGCGTTGAATCTGAGTTATAGCATACGAGGAAAAATATGCAAATATATTTTCACTCGGTCGATCGGCTGTCAACATTGAACCCGTGATATCTATTGATCACCTTCCATGGGGACGGCGTTTGAGGGAGGGGAGGTTGGGGAGTTGGACACAGGGGTCGGTGGAATAAAATGCTAGGAGCGGGGAGGGTGCGAAGGTTGTTTCGTATTCACGAGCTGGCTCATTGGAGCCTTTGAAGGGTGGGGAGTTGGACTCAGAGAAGGGGGGTAGAGTAAATCACCTAGGAGAGGGGAGGGGAGGGTCCGAAGGTTGTTTCATATTCACGAGTTGGCTCATAGGAGCCTTTGAAGGGTGAGAGTTGAACTCAGAGAATGGGATAGAGTAAATCACCTCTGAGAGGGGAGGGGAGGGTCCGAAGGTTGTTTCGTATTCACGAGTTGGCTCATAGGAGCCTTTGAAGGGTGGGGAGTGGACTCAGAGAGTGGGGGTGGAGTAAATCACCTCTGAGAGGGGAGGGGAGGGTCCGAAGGTTGTTTCATATTCACGGGTTGGCTCATAGGAGCCTTTGATGGGTGGAGAGTTGGACTCAGAGAGTGGGGGTAGAGTAAATCACCTAGGAGAGGGGAGGGGAGGGTCCGAAGGTTGTTTCATATTCACGGGTTGGCTCATAGGAGCCTTTGAAGGGTGGAGAGTTGGACTCAGAGAGTGGGGGTAGAGTAAATCACCTAGGAGAGGGGAGGGGAGGGTCCGAAGGTTATTTCGTATTCACGAGTTGGCTCATAGGAGCCTTTGAAGGGTGGAGAGTTGGACTCAGAGAGTGGGGGTAGAGTAAATCACCTAGAAGAGGGGAGGGGAGGGTAGGTTGCTTCGTATTCACGAGTTGGTTCATAGGTGCCTTTGATTTGTTTAAAGGCCCACTATCACCCAAGATGCATTGCGAATTTAACGCAGTCGAAAATTCCCGAAAGAGCCAATCACGAGCGAGCTCGTCATTTGAAAACAAAAACAAACGACCGCAAAGCCGAATGGCAGGGAATGGGTGATAGTGGGCCTTTAAGGAGACAAGCCTGCAGCAGAGAACGGCGTGCGTTTTTCAAAAGTCCTGGAAACGTTTTGGATTCGAAAAGCTATGTTTTGTGCAGAATGAGTAAGACAAAGTTTCAGTTTTGATGATTTTGAAAGCTTAGAAATAAAATCCTTAGTTGACGAAACAAGTTGGGTTAGTTTGAGCACTAAAAACCACATTGCCACTTGATAGAAACTGAATTTTAAAAATATGTCTTCGGGGAGCTTTGAGAAACGTACGTCAGGTTAAAGGAGTAGCACGGTCACGGGGATTTTGACTATTTTTGGTCAAATTAAACCATGCCACAATTATACCTTAACTTATTTACGAAATAATACTAAAACAACACGAGAAAGTAATCAACCAATTTTTCAAAGAGGAACAAAACCGTGGTCTGTTCAAGTTGCAATTCATTCAAATCCAGTCCGTCATGCAATGGCTAGAGACACTATCGGCGGTTTTGTTTCACCATAACGGTGGTAATTTATCACAAAACTGGACCAAAATCTTTAGGTTTCTGTTGATACAAAAAGATTTGAGTTTTTTTTTGAAATGACACCAAATCCCCTTGATACTGTCCAGTTTAAAGTCCAACGCACAAACCACTGTACCATGCACGATAATTATAAGAGATCGTTTTCCTTACCCCAAAGGCCACAGATGTCTTACGACAGAAAGCGAATATCTTGACAAAGTCAGCAAAGCTTTGTATATCTTTACCAGCGTTCAGCTTATTCCACTGTTCTTGGATCTTGAAGGATCCATAGGTTTTTTTAATGTAGATATTAAATTCCCACATTTCAAAAGGGTGCGTCTGATACACCGCTAACTGTAAAAGAAGAATTAAAAAGAGAAATAATAATTAACATAAGAACTACAACCCTGTACAACTAGTTGAGACAATAGAAAAAAAGGGTATACATGTACTTGTCCACATCTCATTCAATAAAAGAAAGTAGTATCAAAGAAGTTAGTTCAAATTTCCTCCTTCCTTTATTGACTTAATTTTGTCTTGAAGGTCTGAGGGCTTCTTTTCGTAAGCAAGACAACATTGATAAGATGGAGGGGGGGGGGGGGGAAGGGTCGTCGAAGCAAGAATTGGTGGTGGTGAGGGGAGAGTGAAGCTGGAGTATCTCGAGTATTGTACTCCTACAGGTCGGCAAATCTCGGGTCATGTAATAATGTCGTTCTAAGCACCAGAAAAAGGAAGGGAAAGGAAAGAAAAAAAACTGCTCAATTTTGATCATTTACTTAGCCCCTTTTCATAGCCAACAAAGTAAGATCTCTGAATGCGCTTGTGTGTTTACATAAACCATGTTTACCAGTTGTTCAAAGGTCATATTCAGCATTCTGATTGGTTCTCCTTTTATGACTGGCGCCAAATGGTAAATTCGCTTTTGAGCCTGAAGCAGCTGATAACGCCTGTTTTGACAAACTTTGGAGGTCTTCTGGGATAGCTCAACTGAACACACATCTCCGTAGAAACCTAAAGCATGTGATATCAGAATTATTCTTATAATCATGTGATATCAGACTTATTCAGATCTAACTGAAACATGTGATGTCAGAATTATTTTAACAACCTGCTTACCTGACTTCGTTTTTTAAGTTACAATTTGAGGAGAAAATGCTATGAGTCTCACACTACGAGCCGTTACCATGGTTACACTCAATCTTGTGTTGAGTACCTTTGCTAGAAATATATTGCACATGTACTTTACGTTAACTCCCAAAGCTGATAACATCAAAGTTCAACATTGAAAAAGAAAAACCGTAGACTTATCCTCTCACCTGAGTTTGTAATTGCTTGGCAGAGCGAGTAGCAGAACACCAACAAAATGAAACGGACAGAAATCATCTGGGTAAAGGTTATATGTGAATCTGATGCCTTAAACACAGAAGAAATAATTGCCATTTGAGAGGAATGGGAAAAGTGCGGCCCACAATGAACTAGTGGTTATCTCTGCATCGGTTATTTATTTTTTTTAAATAAAGGTCAGTTGTGGAGAGGAATAGGAAAAGGGAATCGGGAGAAAAGAGGAAGAGAACAGAGAGAAAAGAGGCGGTAATGGTGGAACAGGTTGGGAGGAAATGTGAGAAACCGAGGAAAAAGGAAGAGGAAATTGGGGATAAAGGAGACGAAAACCGAGAGAAAATAGCATGCCTACGGATGACAGCAATTGAATATGTTTAAAAGGAAAAAAGGCGCAATAAAATGAAAGGGGAAGGGAGGTGTTTAGGCGCGCGCGAGGAGCGTCGAGGGAGCGCAGAGTGCGAAGAGAGGGGTCAGGGAAGTCGAGAGGAAAGTCAAGAGCCACTCCTTTCGCGCTCCGCGCTCTCTCTACGTGCTTCGCGCGGGCTCAAGGTTTCTTAAGTCCTCTCCCCTATCTAGCGCCTCCCGCGCAGGTAGCGAGCGGGTGTGAATATAAGAGATATAAGAGGTGTGTAATACTAGAAACGAGAGACGCGAGAAAAGCCTCTGAACCCATGGAAAATTTAACGTTAATCTTTTATAAATCTCGTCTAAATAGTCTCTACTTAGCGGCGTTCAAACTTTGGAAGATGCTTTTTTAATTTCATTCATTGTTGCTTCAGTATTAAAATTACAATTTGTACTTATATTATGTAATACAGATTGAGTAATGTTTTTGTGAAATATATAAAATGAACAGGGTATAAAAGCATAGAAGACAGTTTTCTTCCTAGTTGTAAATTTCTTGCTACGGCCGAACAGTTGCAAAGGATTAAATTAGCACTAAAAACAGATCTCTCAGCCAAACATAAAAAGTTAAAGCTTGTAACATTCGTTATGATTAAAAGTACGTTTTTCGCTCAATATATTTCCGAAATTCAGAGTTGTATCGGCAGTAAAAAGTTGGTATCATTCTATGAAATAGATTGATATTCCTTACGTACCTTGAAAACAGCGCCCTTTCTCTTCTGTTGGCAGGATACAACTAGGTTTTAATTCTCTGTTATTTATGAGTTATTAAAAGAAAGTTTGTTAAATACAATAGACCTTTTTCCGCGCCAGACCTGAACTAATAAAACATATATGACAGTTTGTTTCCTAACGTTCTTGGAAAAACAAAAAAGTTCCAATAAATACACTGTACTCTTTACTTTCAGTTTATTAAAAGCGTTTATTAAAATCATTTTTATTTACCTTGATATTGAGTATAACGCTATTAGCATAGGTTTATAAAGTAAGAAAAACAACGTTCGTAAACACAGATTGGTAAATCTTAGAATTTATTAATTATATAAGTGTTATATGTAAGATGAAATTGAAATCTCAATAGAAACGAAAAAGTAGCGTGCCAAATTTTATTATTTCCGGACAGTTTTTCTAACGACAAAGGAAACAGGCGATATTGAAAATGAAATATACAATTGCTGTATTACTAACAAAGGAAAAACAGTAATAGAAACACAGATTGCACGAAATTCGGATTTTTCTCCGGACAACATTGAATTAAAAAATACCGATCTATGCGTCTCTAGAAACAAAAAATTCAATCTCTACTCTTTTATGTCACCGGCAAAAAAAAAAAAGAGAAAAAAGTAAGAAAACAAAACAGGAAACAAATAAAGCAGAAACAACGTGAACAGAAACTTAAATTTTGAGAATTATCAATAAGGTCTTCACGAATGACAATTTATTTTGAACATAGTAGTACAGTGATGGCCTCACACAGACTCAAATGACAGATATTAATTAGTTACGATCTCAGGCTGCCTTTGTTCCTAATACTATTCTGTAAATTGAATAAAACAATAACTTTTTTTAATTTTGTCAACATTGACGATCATCTTGTAAGCGGTACGCACGGATTTTTGAAGCTAGACAAAATAGGTTCTATACAGTTCAATAGTGCGAAAGTTTCGCACCCTGCTATACCTGTATCTGACTTTCGATAATATGGAAGTTTTTCAAGGTGCTAGTTAAGACGAGAGTTTATTGTATAGGTTATAAAACAAACACCTTTGTATTCTTTGCATTTAAAATGATGTATGGATTAGCCATTTCCGCGTTCCTCTGACGCTAACAGTTCTCTTAAAATACTCGGTTATACGCCGATTCACTGGTCATACGAACCATCCTTATTTCAATGACGAGATAATCATTCACTATAGAGCTTTAGCTATGGGTGAACGGAGAACAATACACCCTAGAGGTAACACTAGATTTGCCCACAAGTCGACTTATGACAGCGACGGACTTTGAGAAAGTCTAAGGTAACTCGAACCACGCTCTTGCATTGGAACTAATTAATTTAAATAATTATACGGAAAATTACGCTTTTATTATACTACACAGCAATCCGTAAGTCATATTATGCAGCTATAAATTTTGCAGTCTAAGAATAAAAGGTCATGGTTCACCATTCAAATGAAAGCTCTTTAGCAGTACTTTCCTGTCGTAATGTTTTTCCCTGAAGACAAATTGTCATTTTCCTATTTTCTTAGAATTTATATTTTGGCCGCTTTCGGGAGCAAAATAGTGGTCAACTGAACTATGAAGCCGAATTGTCATTTTGAGTTGGAATACATTAAATGTATAAAGAAGATTTAGCTGACAATAATTCCCGATTTAATCTTTTTAAAAAAATACTTGTTGTCTATGACCACGCCCAATATGGCGGAACAGGACAAGAGTCACATTTACCCTAATAGAAAGGGCGATTTAATTAATCCAATCGTATTACTGAGAAGTTTGAATTTATCTAACTAAATCTATTTCCACGTTTAAAATGTGTTTTCCCTATTTTAAACTTCTTAAAAGGTGGATAATCTCCCATATACCATACAAGACTGAGCGAAAGCAACATCTGGTCTTCTAAATTTCATTTTGAACCGCTTTTAGCTGTATGAGCAGTGCGGGCTCAATCGCCAGTGACGTCATGGAATGGTCTGGAATAACTCTCGTTCCTAAGACCAAATTCCTTGTGGATGCGCAAGGGCGAACATTTGATCGAACAAATCCTTCTTCAGCTTTAAGCATCATCAAAAGCGATCCGAAGTTGAGAGAAGGCCAAACTTCGAATCTAAGCCGCTTATAAGAGCGCTTAAGAGCGAAGGTAAGTCAGGTAAGGACAGTTTGGGCTATTTATTATTATTTACATCTTCTCTTTAATATGACTCGTGTGGTTGTTTACACATTGAACTAACAGCTTAACTATTTATAGTTTTAATTCGCGCTTTTCCTTTTTCGTATCGATTAGTTCATAGAAGCTTTACAAAAAAGATCAATCAGAGATTCTAGTTCACAACAATAAATTAAAAGACAAATTATAATGAAACTCTCTGATCAATATTGGGCTTTAAATAGCTAAACTCTTGTATGTAGATAAGATTGATCATCTTCCCCGCCCGCATTCGCTTCTTGGCGATCTGTGTTTGGTTTATAAGGCTCAAAACGCGTTCCGACTGAAATTATGCGGTTGGAGGCTCCTTGCCTCTAATAAGTTTGTTATTTAGAGGTAGTTTTGTTCATTTTTGGATCTTTTCGTTGAATTCAGATAAAGAAATATTTGCCCTTAAGGGTTTATTGCGTTATTTTGTTAATATATTAACTTTGTAACGCGAGGCGGGCATATGAAATTAAGCATGGATAGTTTCTCTATTTTGGCTGTAAGTAATCGCTTGGGGCTCGAGATTAGGCATTTTTCGCATCTTTTCAATTGTATTTCGCCATTTTTGATAGTTTTTCAGTTTTTATGTTCTCTTTGTTGTCTTTGTTTTTTTCCTTGATAACTAGTCAATCATAGTGTATTGATGCCTCTTATCAAGGAAAAAACAAGAATTCCGAGTCGCCGATAAAGTCTTTTTTAGACTTTTCTGCGCGAAATTAAATCCTACAAATCTAACTTCTTATGTTAAGTTAAACTATGGACACAGGTTTTGAAAAGAAAACAGATCAGATAATCATATTTTCTAGCTTTGAATTCCCAAATCAACCTCTGAATTGTCGTCATGTCAGCAATATTTCGCTTGAATGGGCTGAAGTGATACCGTATTGAGCCAACTTTATTCACAACATTTCTTGACAGAACATGGGGAACGATCAAACAAAAAAGAAAGGAAAAGAGCACGCAGCGTATCCAAAGATAATTAAAAAAGGAAGGAGCCTTGAAGACACAAAGCACATCCGGCTGCTAGTCCTCCACAACAAGTCCCATCCAGCACCCAGCGACGTGGTCGATCACTTCTGCGATGCCATAAACGCGTTTAAGCCACCTGGAAGTCTGGAGGTCAAACAAAGTGATATTAAGATCTTGCAGTTGACCGGCGATAATCAAGATCCATCCAGTACCGTTTCTCTCTCTGAATCGCAACTCGCCGAAATCAAGCCGTGGATTTCGGAATGGCTGAAACAAAATAACGTGATACTCATCTGCATTCTGTCGAACCAAGATGTGAAGCCATTTACCAACGAAATCAATTTGCAAGTTGGAAAGTTAGTGGCATTCTCGTTGGGCAAACGTCCACCGATCGCCTGGAAGGGGTGCGTTGGCTTGGGTTTAGATCCCGATGCTATAACAAGCCCCAGGGATTTCGAAGATCCGTTAGAAGAGCTTGTAGCGACTGTCAAAGCTGAGTAAACCTACTATAGTAACAAGTGACTTTTTCAAAGGCTTCCCAAAGGCTTTTGTTTCCCTGTTCCCTAAATGGTGCTTTTTGTTTCTCCGTTTTCCGCAGTGTTCCTTGTCTGATTCTGTATATGACACGGTCTAAGATCAATCGCACTCCCTCCTCCAGGGGGAGGGGGAGATTTCCATATAAAAAGGATCGAAGGGGTGATCATCGAAAAGTTTTTAATGAACACTTAAAAGGTACCAGAATCTCGTTTTGTGGGTGTCACTGAAATTCATTTTTACCACTAAGAGGTACCAATTTTAAAACAACACACGTCATATTCTCATATATTCTGTCATATACCGTAACAGGAACCGCGATAATTCTAACGGTGGTCATTTTAGAGCGGTACCTATTTTGCACATTTTGTCCCCTAAAATGTAAATGTAAATGTAAATGTAAATGTAAAGGTGTAGCCTGCGAGCAAGTTCTCGGGCTCGGGCTCGGGCTCGGGCTCGGGCTCGGGTTCGGGTTCGGGCTAGGGTTCGGGTTCGGGCTAGGTTCGGGTTCGGGTTCGGGCTCGTGGTTTGAGGTTTGAACGAATTTTGTTGTGAGGATCGAAGGAAACCTAGAATATATTTTTAAGAAACTGGGAAAGCTTGGTGATTATTTTCAGGGAACAAGAAGACGTCCCTCCATCCAAACAGAAAGGCCTACATTTTCTCAGTTCTATAAATAAACTGTCAACTGAGGCAAAGACATATGATATGCAAAGTAATTTCATGCACATAACTTAGATAATTTTTTTTACTAAAACGTTTTCACAAGGTTAAACATGGTTCATATATACCTAAACTTTGGCACGGTTCTAGATATTTATACATTTCGGTACTTATTTTAACAAAAGTTTTTACAAGACAAATTGATGTATTTTTTACAGTTAAAAACGACAATAAATGTAAAATTGTTGAAAATAACTAATCTTCAATTATTAATCTTTACCCTTAATTAGGTTATACCTGATCGATAGTTCGCCGACACTTAAATGGCAAAATAAGTTTTGAAAAAAAAAAGTCTAAAAAAAGGCCCCGAATTTCAGCTGTTTTCTCTACTAGATGTCTACCGAGCAGACTTTTTTTAATTAAATAGCTTCGGCATGTAACACGAAAAATGAAATAAACGAAAAAAGAAATAAAACAAATATAGCTTTGTGGCAGTGTGACCGCAATAGCAGGAGCCAATTACGGCGTGTTCAGAAATATATTGATTATTAATGCCCGGGCTGATATATCGTGTTTTCATGATTATGGCCAGGAGCCAGTGCTTTTAGCTTGTTTGATTATCTTTAACCTTTTAAGCCCCAATGGTGATCAGCATCAAATTTCTCCTTGTAATATCAGTGCTTGATCAATCAGAGAGATCAGGAGAATTAAGGATATGATCACCGTACGCAGTAGTGATCAGCATCAAATTTCTCCTTGCATAATATCAATGCTTTATCAATCAGAGAGGTCAGGAGAATTAAGGATATGATCAACTAAGATGAATTCTCAAGATTATTTGAACAACTTCTCCTCACTACTGCTGCAATAAATGTAAGGGGACAAGAAAGGAGAATTTGTATTTTGATATTGGGAATTAAAGGGTTAACTAAAGAGACAAAATAACGGCTAAAAAGGTCAAAATTCTGCACGAATGGAAATTTTGATTTCTTGACCGCTCGTCACAAAATCAAATTTGATGAACTGTAATCCACTTCCATCCTTGTAATCCTGCACTTTATCTCCAAACTACTGCTACAATTTTGCTCTGTAGAATCTTTTTATCCAATGAAGTGGTATATTTGGTGATATTTGGCGATATAACATGGAAATTAGACAAGCGAAATTTTGTTATTTTGGCCTAACAGTTTCCCTTATTATGGAGCGGATTTTGCTACGAAATGTTTGGCTTATCAATATCTTTTGCACACCCAAATTACTGTCAAAACAAAACATGATAAAAAGACTAAACATTTTTGAGTACGGCTCCCTTCTTTGAAGGACTATCCAATCAGATGATTAGAAAAAAGTTGCTTTTTAAAAATAAATACCGTTCTGAATAAAGAAACTGTTGTTTTGTGGCTTCAGGTGAAACAATGAAATACGCTCAGAGTTCTTAGATTTAACTGCTCAACTTTTAGTCGAGGTTCGGGCGAGCTTTGACAGTTCTATACGGAAAACTGCAGATCACGAAAAGGTAAGAACAAGGGATCAGTGTTGTTTTTAACCCTTAGCTTTCACTGCCAGAGCCACTAAAACTATGAAGACATGTAATATAGTTCTAACTTGTGAGTCTGTGGACGAAATCCTATGGTGTGACCATTTCGTTTGAAACCTCGTCGGCGGGACTTTTGCATGGTATCATGTTTTTCAATCATGATTTTGCAAAATGAAATCTTACTTGTTTGAAGGTTATAAAGTTCTGTAATATTCACTTTGCAGTGAGGCAAAGAAAAGCCTATAAAATAAATAATAATCGACGGTCTACGTGATACTTTGCAGAACCACACGTAGTTTCAGATGTACTTTCCCGATACTGATCTATAAGACATGTTTGGATTTTTTTTAGACCATGAGAACTGGAAGGTCATTCTAGACTACAATCACTACCCGCTATATATAACGGAAACCGTCGTGACCTCTTCTGGGTGTCCGTTATGTAGTGGAAAATTAAATTAATTAGTTTTATTCGCCGGAGCTTGCACTACTCGTTATAGCGAGTCTCCACAAGTCATAGGAAGAGTTGAATGTTCCATTGGTGGAAGCGGTATCTGCTCTCTTTCGTTCGTTTCAATAAACTCTGATGACTGCCGGTGAAGTCAACTGCCGCCCTAATCTCCGTATAACGGATACCCCGATTATCGAACATAACAGAAGTTACAGTCCCGGCCGATAACATATCAGACTGAAAATATTGCCAGTTCCGCGCTTTGTTGGCGCGCACGATGCTGAAATTCATCGCGCGCCAACAAAACCGTCAGCTACGCATACAGGCTAGCGCTTATGGAATCTTTTTTTTTTTACGGACACCAAATTGTCAGTCCAGATCTTGTGTCTGCATAGCAAGAATTGATGGAAAAGTGGCCTGGATGCCAGAGGCTTTTCTCGCGCTCTCATCTGTCTTACTTGCACGCCTTTAATGCCGACTACTCATGAAAGCGCAGCTCGAGAGAACCTCTGGTATCCATGGCAACCAAAGTGTGAAGCCTGCAATTAAAGAAGAGTATACTGTACCCTAAAGAGAGCGTGATGTAGCCTCTTTTAATTTGAAGTATGTTAATTTGCCGCCTGGAAATCCGAGAAACCGGCATCCCGCATGTTCCGAATCCCGATTGTCGAAGTAACTCTGTAAATGACACGTGGTGAACCTTGATAAACAAAGCCAAATCAGTTCGTTTAACGCGCGCGTCTTTAGCGGTTTTCGTTGTCTCATACAATAAGAACGCGAACAAAGGGACGTCTGTTAATGAAGCAAAGAAACAGTTATTGTTTCAAGTGTCTTTTTAAATGCATCAAAACAAAAGAAACCTAAACAATATACGGAGCGGTCTCGTGCGTCAATAACAAAACTGACAATGATATAACTGATTAGTAACTATAATAGTCGTTTGGCCAGCTGTTAACTGTGCAGTCAACTCACTGTAATCCCCGGCGGGAGGGGGTCGGGCGGGTAGAAAATGGTGAGCTTCCCCGTGTAGTCCATTATAGGAAGAAATCTCCTCCTCGGGGGGCTGTAACCGTGGAGATCCTATCTTTACGCACAGGAGTTAAAGCCCCGGCCAAGAATTTTCAGTTGTTGAGAAAATTGCCGGCTACCGCTATTACGTACTCTCTCTATACTATGGACACCGAATCATGGTCTCGAAGGTGTCCGGTTTTGTGGAAGTTAATTGTATTAACTTTTAGCAACGATGAATATGGCCTTTCCTCAGCAACAACACGTTAAATGAAAAGGTATTTGTTTTCCTTGCACGTGGCTGGTGATTGCCAACTTGAGTCTTACATCACACTGATATCTTTATGTTATTGTTTTGTTTTTTCCGCCAGCGTGGTCTCCATCAAATATATAAAAGGCGAAGTTGTCGTCGGCTTTCCTAACCAAACTTATACTTCGTCCAAACTGAAGGAATTCAGAGGTAAGCAACAACTAACCAAAGAAAGTGAACTTTTTACAGAACAGAGACCAAGAGAAAGCGCCTTACAGGTACGTCACTGCCATATACAGTCAACTCTATCTTAACGCAAAGCGACCACTTATAATTCCCGTAAGCGACTACTTTGTAAGGGCTATTCACTGAGGGAAGGGACAGAAGTCCCGAAACGTCTTAACATTTAGTTTCAAAAGCGCTTTTATAACTTTTTTCAAACATATTCATTTGATACGATTGGCGCTGCACAGTTCATATCTATTATGATTTTATTTGTAAATAACCGTTTTGTTTCTCAGTCAAACACTGTTTGTCTTGATTTTTCTCTTAAGCGATCACCTCCCTTAAGCGACCATTTTTTCCTGCACCAAGGGTGGTCGCTTAAGAGAGAGTTGACTGTAGCTTCCATTTACGACTTTGCATAATCGGCTTCAACGTTTATTAGCCTTTTCTTGGCGTTTAGTAAGTGATGAGCGAAGAACAGGCGGCGCGTGCGCACGCCTGGAATAAACTAGGACTGAGTCATTGGTGCACTTTGTTTTAATCTACAGTCGCGAAATGAAATTCAACTTTTGAGTTTGTGAATAAGATTCTAAATTTTCTGGAAGGGCCAAAGTTCCTTTCGAAATATTGGATTATCAAATATAATTTCCCTCTGATTTTATAGGGGGCATGATTAGATCCTTTACTTTTCAGGATCTGATGCTTCTATTTCATAATGGTGTCCTTGCAATTTGCCAATACAGTTACTTGTTTTCTAAATTGTGACCGTTTAAATGAAACCATTAAAGCATACAGTGACCCGGTTTTTATGCCTTACAAAGATGATTTTAATTTTTAAGGTGAGGATGAAATCTTAAGTGTGACCACTGAAATGAAAGCTCTTAAGAGTTACTTTGTTCATTTGTTTAATTCAAGAGCTTGAAAATTGAAATTTGGGATGCTGTAACTTGCACGCATGCGCAACTCTACTTTCTTGTTGTAACGCCGAGAAACATTTTTTTCGGTTAAAATAGCTTTAAAGTTTCCGGACTTCTCTCTCGTACGTTCTCTCCCGTTTTTTGACCATTCAATCAATACCTTAAATAACTTTTAAAAAGTTGTTTTGAATTCAGTATTTCTACGATATTTCAAATTTGATCTTCCTTTAGCCTGGTTCGTTGAATTAAGATACCGAAGTCTATAAACTATGTATTTTTCATGATCTAGACATGGTTAGCTGCTTTCTGACTCCGGCAAATGAAATTGTATTTTTTATTAGTTATAGACAAAATCGCATTTGAAAGTCTCTTTATCTTAGGAGTTCTTTAAATTTAAATTAAAACTGCAGAGAAGATAAACTAACAGCAGATGTTAAAAAAGGATATCATTTAAATAAATCACGCATTGTGACAAAACTAACTTATAAGACCAGGTTTGGCTAAAAATATTATTTGAAAGCCTTTTACTTGTAATTGTAGTTTTTAAGTGAACACACGAGAAAAAGGTAAAAAAGGGCGTCGTCGAAACTTTGAATTTTGAATATCTCAGTTACTGTATACAAATGGAAAATGTTATTCAATTCAATTTACGTATGCTAATTTAAGTTATTTTAACGTGGCAGGTTGCAATGAAAACTTCATTAATAAATCACTTTTCTCCATCAGTTAAAATGACTTGAACGGCGCTAAAGTTAGAAAGTGAAGGCGAAAGATTTCAGTTTTAAATGCTTAAAGTACTAAATTTTGTCGCTGTAGCACTGAACTGAAAAGGTATTTCTCGCTGAATCGCTCTTTTGCAGTTTCTTTCAGCCATGGGGAACGATCACAAAAAACCGAAGTCCGCCAAAGCACAGTCTAAACCTGTTGTATCGAGAGGAAAATCATTGGACAACACGAAAAACGTGCTACTCTTATACAAGGCTTCATCGGAAAACGAAAAGATGAGTGATGTCGTTGATCATTTCTGCGATGCTCTGAATCAAGTTAAACCCCCTGGATGTGTGGCAATAGAGAGCAAAAACGCTGTGAATTTATTTGAGCAAGATGAACAAAACATTAGGAACCGGACTTCGCAATGGCTAGCAGATCCCAACTGCGTGGTTATAGTCCTGTGTTTAGGCGAGGATGATCCATCACGCGAATGTTTCACCGATGAGAGCGGAATACTGCCGAAGAAGATTTTCTCGGTGTGTTTTGGAACTCTTGAATGGCCCGAATCTTACAGCCTTGGATTAGCAAACCCCGAGAAGATAGAGCGACCAAATGATTTTGAGGGTGCTGGGTTAGACACGCTTGTGGCAGCAATTCGTGGAACTTAATACCATAGCAGAATCAAAACTGATGATTTATATGAAATGACAAAACACTGCTTAAATATTGTTTAAAACTTTGATCTGAATTTTGTCAAGCTAAAGTGTGGTGCGTTTTTTGACACAGAAACTGAAATACTGTCAAGTACAGTCGCTTTCTTGTCATTGTCAAGGCATTTTGTTTTGATTACATGCATGAATCAGGGCTGATCCTCTTTTGGTTGCGATTGATGTCAAGTCACTTATTTTTTAAAGGTATGTTACATTTAATTTTTTAATCTGTAATATAAATAAATCTAGCCATTTTAAAGCATTATCAGTTGTACTGAATCAATGTAGCGTGTAAACATGTAACCTCCATCAATTCTATTTTCGACATTCAACTGTAGACAGTTCACAGAATTAGTTAGGAAATTGTTGATTTAATGACAAATTCTCTCAAAGTGAATAGCATGCTGCAATATACGCTATCGAATTAATGAGAATTTCAACACTCATAATCTCACGTAGTTTTAAGATGACAGATAACTTCAAGTTAACCTGCTGTAAACTAAAAACACGATAAGAAAAATATATCATGTTTTAAATTCTTACAAAAGTTGTCTTTCTGTTAGCTTATGTCAATACGTTCCTTCAAACTGCAACTTTTGATTTAGACTGCGTTTGTATACCGTACTATACCGAACGTGTAATATGCATGCGTTTGCCGTGGGCTGGAGAATGAAAAGTAAAGATATATTTTTTTCGTCTTCTTACCATGCCCTAAACAGGTAGCCTGTTCCAGGCGTTCAGATAGTAGGGAAAGCGCGAATAGCTGGGAAAGGCGCAAAGAAAAGCGAGCGAAAAAAAAAAAATGGCGGGGAGACGCATCCTCTCCCCAGTCTCCCCGCATTTTATCGCTCGCTTTTCTTCGCGCCTTCCCCAACTATTCGCGCTTTTCCCACCATCTGAACGCTGGAACAGGCTACTAAACAGGATTCTAAGAAATTCGTCAATGTTTTGGAAAGTTTAAAGTCAAGTGGCAAAATGACAGGCAAATCTGTGGCTATATATTGAGGCTTTATCGTGAAAATTCTTTAAAGTTAAAGTGGCAGGGGACTGATTTTGACCTCTTTGGTCAAAACCATGCTATAATATGGATAAAAGTATACCTGCCAACTTTTACCGAGTGATAGGCGTGAGAATTTTTCGTGATGGGAGTGCCAGGATTTCCGAAGGCGACCCGACCAAATCCGAAGACAACCCCGAAGATGTCCGAAGATGTTCCGAAGATTTCGGAAGTTTCTATGGAACTCAGGCCTCCGTTTAATAACATCCAGCTATAATCGTAATGTTCAGAAACGATAAAAACCTACAAAAAAGTGCCAAATTTTCAGGAGTGTAACTATATGTTTAATTGGATCATGCGATCAGTTAAGGCACTCCTGGTTAATTCTGATACCTCAAATCTGTTAGTCTGGCGTGAGAAATTTTTCATGGGCGTGAGTTGACGTGAGATTGGAGTTTTGGACTCGACTCGCAGACGTGAGACTCACGCCTAAGGCATGAGACTTGGCGGGTATATAAAAGGTATTATTTATCATACTTTTACTTATTTACAAAATAATACTAAGACACCAAGAGAATGAAATCAACCAATTCTTGAAAGAATAACAAATTATGGTCTCGGTTCTCAGCCCATTTTGGAAACAAAATGCAAAAAAAATTGAAAAAGGTTGCTGCCCTAAAAATGATCTCTTTTTTCAAGTTGCAATTCATTCCGATCCAGTGCGTCTATGACTATGAGACACTCCTCGATAGCTTTGGTGCACTACAGTGGTAATTTATTACATAACTGGACACCAATCCCCGTAATACTGTCTCTTAAAGTCTTTTGTCCACGCGTCAGGCGAAGGACTGAACCATCCGAAACATGCACTGAAACTGAAAGTTAAAGGGGGGTGGTTAATCGAATCGTTTACATGTGAACGGTAAAATGGAGGCAAAACATTTAGTCGTTTACTTTCGAACTTTTTAGAGTTAACTTTAAGTCGTGGCCTTTTATCAGCACCAGAATCTCGTGAGTTTTTGGTAGCACCAAATAAAGCCATTTGCTGCAAATCGGGCATCAACGCCCAACTTCCGGTTAAGGAAACACACAACTTCCGTTTTTCTTGTTGAACCAATCAAATGCGAGAAGTGAAGTCAAGCGTTTTGAGCCTGACTGTGTTGACCGTGTGCAATATTTTTGGGAGGTGGATTTGTGTTGAAGTTTGTGTTATATAAAAGGCAAGATGTCGAAGAAAAAAGACGAGTACTTAGTAATTCCCGTTGAAGAGAGAGAAATGGAAGAAAGACAGAGTCCAAATGAAGCTACAGATCAGGCCGAAGATGAGTTGGAAGAGAAATTCGACAAAGACTTTTGGCTAAAGGTAAGCTTACATATTTCCTAATATTTCATTCATCTGCTACACATTGTTTTGTTTAAGTCTTATGTTTGTTTGCCTGCTCTATTTACTTTGATTCTCATATTTTATGACCTTTGACTCGTTACCAAAACTCACATGAAGGTTATTAAGCGATCGGGTATTTTACCAAATTATGTGAATTCGTTTTAAATTCCTCAGCTGCCGTCGCTTTAATCAAAGTGCAACTAGATGTTTCTGAGGATCAATATAATATTAATATATATTTTTTTGTGTAATGGCATTTACTGTGAAGCATCATGTACTTCACCTTCTTAGTATAACATGTCTTGATAAAAAGTACTGTTGTTTAAAATTGTGATTGGTCAAACATCTCATTCAACTATAAGCGTCCACCGGCCAAGTAATTGCTTAGCCTATTATAGGTTAAATTAGGAGGGGTACTGAAGTTGCTTTCCAGTGGTCTATAGCTCAAAGACTCTCTCGCTTAGGAGAGATGGTCACTTAGGAGTGGTGGTCGCTTAGAAGAGGTGGTCACTTAGAACAGGTGGTCGCTTAGAAGAGGTGGCTGCTTAGTACATATGTAGGTCACTTAGAAAAGGTTGTCGCTTTGAAGAAGTGGCTGCTTGGGGGGGGGGGGGGGTGGCCGCTTAGAAGAGGTGGTCACTTAGAACAGGTGGTCGTTTAGAAGAGGTGGCCGCTTAGAAGAGTACATATGTAGGTCACTTAGAAAAGGTGGTCGCTTTGAAGAAGTGGCTGCTTAGGGGAGGTGGCCGCTTAGAAGAGGTGGTTGCTTAGAAGTGGAGTTAAGGAGTTTAGGAGAAGTTTAGGAGTGGTGGTCACTAAGGAGAAGTGGTCGCTTAGAAGAGGTGGTCGCTTTGAAGATCAGAGGTGGCTGCTTGGAAGGGATAGTTGCTTAGGAGAGGTGGTCACTTAGAAGAGGTGGTCACTTAGGAGAGGTGGTCACTTAGGAGAGGTGGTCACTTAGGAGAGGTGGTCACTTAGGAGAGGTGGTCACTTAGAAGAGGTGGTCACTTAGAAGAGGTGGTCGCTTAGGAGGGGTGGTCACTTAGGAGAGATGGTCACTTAAGAGAGATGGTCACTTAGAAGAGGTGGTTACTTAGAAGAGGTGGTCACTTAGAAGAGGTGGTCACTTAGAAGAGGTGGTCACTTAGGAGAGGTGGTCGCTTAGGAGAGGTGGTTCCTTAGGTGAGGTGGTCACTTAGGAGAGGTGGTCACTTAGGAGGGGTGGTAGCTTAGGAGAGGTGGTCACTTAGGAGAGGTGGTCACTTAGAAGAGATGGTTACTTAGAAGAGGTGGTCCCTTAGAAAAGGTGGTCGCTTAGAAGAGGTGGTCACTTACAATAGGTTAAGCAATCACTCATGGATGTTCAACTGTATATTCATGTTTGCATGATGCTATTGTTAGGTCCAAAACAAGGTCAAAAGTGCAAAAATATCCTGGAACAGAGCTATGGATGAAGTTCGAACAGATCGGTTGATTGATAAACATGAGAAGAATGCACTGCTTGTGATAATAAATGAATGGCCGCAAAATAGAAAATACAAAGAAAAGCCAGAGCTGATACCAAGTCTGGAATATCTGGTAAGAATTTGTCTTCTTAATTTTAAGTGCTTTTCAATAACATGCAAGCTCTAAAGTTCAAGACTCAACTAACAGTTTTGTTTTTCACTGCCACAAATATCATAGCAGCCGTCTCAGGCAACAATGATGCTTTATGCAAAATGGTTGAAAGGTCATGCTTGTGGCTTGTGATTGGTGGATTGTGATTGGTGGATTGTGGGTAGTGATTGGTGGATTTCGATCATTTTGTCAGTTTCTGTTTTCAGGGGTCAAATGTTTGTCGCCATGATTATGATTGACAGCAGCGTAAAATGCAAAGCTTAGTTGGGCTTTAAACATCAGAGTTTGAATGTTATTGAAAGGAACAGATAATGGTACGTATGTAGTTTAACCCGTTAATCCCTGATATCAAAATTTAGGTTTTCCTTTCTTGCTCACAAATGTTTGTTATACAAGTAGAGGGGAGACGTTGTTTAAATATCAAGAGAAAAATACTTTTACTTGGGTGATGGTGTCCTTAATTCTGATGACATCTTTGATTGTCTAAGCATTGATATTAAAAGGTTAGTTTGATGTAAATCACTCTTGCAGAGTTGAACAAGTTGAACTCCGTGAGACATGTCACAGGGACAAAATGTCCCCAAGATTGGTGTTGCACAATTATGATAGCATCAGCTCACACGAGGGGATGTGTCGCTGCAACATGTCCCTGAGACATGTTCCCGTGACATTTTCATGTGGTGTGCAAGCGCTATATTTTTTCTGCTACATGTCGCTGCTACACTTAACTCCCTGCTACATGTCCTTCAGTGTGTACTACACAAATGTTTGTCGCTGCTACATGTACATGTCGCTACGACATGTCCCTGCTATATAACCCCATGTGTCTGACCATGACCTTTAAAGTGATGTTGAAAAAAATGCTAAGTTCTGGTTTGTGAAATAACTGAAAAATTGACATTAAGACAGGGGAGTATATCAGTGCTGAGAGTAGCTTTTTTTAATTTAATGTTCAGTTTGGTATTTATTCTACACCAGCTAGACTCAACAGGTTGATCTGCCTTGTTTTTTTATACAGCATAAAAAAACAGTACTACATTGTACAGCTTGGTCAAGTTTTCGTTTTACAACAATTTAGAATTTGTGTTGTGTCAGGGCTCCATTTAAACTTGTGTTGTGTCAGGGCTCCATTTAAACTAGCTCTGCTAAATTGGATGCCCCTGGATAAATAAATAATAATAATAAAAAAAAAAGTTGAATGTTCAGTTTAGGATTTCATGACATCACTCAAACGTTTGAGAGCCACCTTGTACAACATAAATAAAAATGCACCATAGGAAAGTACTGCACAGTAGCTTTCATTTGAATGGTCACACTTTAGGATTCCATCCACAGACTCAAAAGGTAGAACAATCTTGTACAGCATAATAAACAGTACCACAGGAAAGTACTGCTCAATAGCTTTCATTTGAATGGTCACACTTTAGGATTTCATCCACAGACTCAAAAGTTAGAACCACCTTGTACAGCATAATAAATAGTACCACAGTAAAGTACTGCTCAAGAGCTTTCATTTGAATGGTTACACTTCAGTATTTCATACACAGACTCAAAAGTAAGAACCATCTTGTACAGCATAATAAACAGTACCACAGGAAAGTACTGCTCAGTAGCTTTCATTTGAATGGTCACACTTTAGGATTTCATCCACAGACTCAAAAGTTAGAACCACCTTGTACAGCATAATAAATAGTACCACAGTAAAGTACTGCTCAAGAGCTTTCATTTGAATGGTTACACTTCAGTATTTCATACACAGACTCAAAAGTAAGAACCATCTTGTACAGCATAATAAACAGTACCACAGTAAAGTACTGCTTTTATTTGAGTGGTTACACTTCTTATAAAGCATAATAAACAGTACCATAGGAAAGTACTGCTCAATAGCTTTCATTTGAATGGTCACACTTTAGGATTTCATCCACAGACTCAAAAGTTAGAACCACCTTGTACAGCATAATAAACAGTACCACAGGACAGTACTGCTTTTATTTGAATGGTTACACTTCAGTATTTCATACACAGACTCAAAAGTTAGAACCATCTTGTACAGCATAATAAACAGTACCACAGGAAAGTACTGCTCAATAGCTTTCATTTGAATGGTCACACTTTAGGATTTCATCCACAGACTCAAAAGTTATAACCATCTTGTACAGCATAATAAACAACACCACAGGAAAGTACTGCTTGGTAGCTGTCATTTGAATGGTCACACTTTAGGATTTCATCCACAGACTCAAAAGTTAGAACCATCTTGTACAGCATAATAAACAGCACCACAGGAAAGTACTGCTCAATAGCTTTCATTTGAATGGTCACACTTTAGGATTTCATCCACAGACTCAAAAGTTAGAACCACCTTGTACAGCATAATAAACAGCACCATAGGAAAGTACTGCTCAGTAGCTTTCAATTGAATGGTCACACTTTAGGGTTGAATTCAAACTTTTATACTGTAGGAAAATTTACCATAGCTGGGAAGGGCATGAATGGGGCATTAGATGTCCCATGCAAAAATGAAAGGGATAATGTGCTTGATAATGGAAATAAACTAATGTTATAGTTGTTTACTTGTTTGTCTTGATAGATCAGTCGACTAACTGAAATTATTCTTGAGAGGGACACCAAAGAAGACTACAAGTATTTCCGTGTTCCTTCAAAAGACGATCCAGCACGTCCAACACTGTTACATCTTGCTGCACAACAGAATTTCTTGCATGTCACCAGGTCCTTGGTGGAACGTTATCCAGGTCTTATGTACTTGTGGACCAAAGAGAAAGATGACTGTCCCAGTTATTTACCAGTTGAATTAGCCTTAAAGGAATACAAAGATGATACAGCCGCATATTTGGTGTCCCAAATGAGGCATGATCGGTGAGTTGTTTGTCTAAGGTGAAGTGGAGACGCCAAGTCAGGCCTCACACCTCCCTGTCACTAGTTTACATCACAATCGAGAATTTTGTTATTGATACAATTAAAGGACTAATAAACAACAAGAACCATTTTTCTTAGGCCTGTCTTAGAAAGGTGTCTATTATAAGATAGGTGTCCTTGGAACTTAGATTGCAATGCTAGAATCCTATAGTAATAGTTCTAGTTTCTTGTTGCTTTGGTAACCAGAAAAAAAAACAACAAGTGTGATAAGGTAGTAATTTAATAAGTACTTCATTATTTCCAGAGTTCACAAACTGTTTCTCTGCAAAGAAGATGAAGAGCAGACTCCCATGAAGTTTTATTTTGGAGATTACATCAGCTGTAAAGACCCAGTTACAAAGGAACCTGTAATGAAGGTACAGGTGTATATTTTAAACAGAAACTATACAGTATTACATGTACATGAACATTAGAGCGCTTTTCAATTGAGTGTCGAAAGTAATTTCGCAATTGCTTTGGTTTTGCATTGCTACGCTTTGTGATTGGCTAAAAAATCTCGCGCCACTTTATTAACCAATCAGAAGTAAAATAGTGACTTGCTCGCACGCGTTTTCCCGCGCTTGGCGCCGCCGACATGTAATTGCTTCGAGCTCTGATTGGTTCATTGGATTGTTTACGACAGCTGTGATTGGTCAGAGTAATTACTTTGGTTTTGGTTTTACGACACTCAATTGAAAACTGCTCTATTACATGAACATAATTCACCCTCGTGGTGCATTTCGTACTACTTCCTGTTCAGGTAGTGAAGAATTTGTTTCGCACTTACAATAAGTGTTTAAACTCAATTTGACCCAGAGCATTTTCAGGAGTTGAGCAGAAAAGGAAAACTTTAGATTTAGTCAATCACATCAGCATCTGTTGAGCGTCCCTATACCCCTTTGCGAAATTCATCCACGCAAAAACATCGGACCTATTATCGCGTCACGAATAATTCTAAAAGTTCTTTTACATTCGCGCAAAAATCGAGAAAAATCTTATTCTTCTAATCATAGCATTGTCTCTTTTACATAAAATGAGTGACGTAACGTAAAAAAAAAACACACATTTATGAAAACACTATAAAAATACACAGAAATGAACTCCAGCAAAACAAATCGTTAACGAGTCATGTTAAAGTAAAAAAAATGCTTTCACGATCACGTTTAAACATCTTGATATTAAAAATCACGAATCACGAATAAATAAAAGTTTCAATCACGTTTCACGGATAAATAAATCACACTATTCACGCTTCACATAAAAAGTGCAGGGGACCCACTCTCTTACAGCTGTAGCCTATATACCTGGAAACGTTGTTAATGTAAATCGCTATTTGTTCAATGTAGAAAACAGTATTAGCCATATTGGACAAGCACATCAACCCCCGCTGGCCTTATCTACCCGAAAGGAAAGATAACGATGAAAATGATGATGACATCGCACGAGCTTTGAGCAGCGTTCCTGATGATCCAATGAATTACGACTTCTTCTATCACATACTGGAAGCTGACGACAAGGGAAGGCAGCCTAAAATAGAAGTGTCTACAGAGGTGGACGAACATGGAACGCCGATAAAGATTGAAAGAGTCCCCAATCCGAAATTTAACCACAAGTCGCAGTCATGCCTCAGACGTATTGCAGAGAGCGGAAATAAGGTTTGTTAAAAGGTCGTATTTACCCGCGATATAAAACCTTATTTTTGGATGATAAACTAAGCTGGGAATGCGTCGTACACGGGCACAAGTATCCGCCAAATCTCAAGTCAATTAACTGAGGGTTGGTTTAGGGTGTGGCTTGTACGGGGCGTAAATATGGGTTTGGTTTACAGTAGATATGTGTTTGGTTTACAAGTAACTGCTCAATTCGCCCAAAATGCATACGATATGCATACTCGCCCACTATATTTAAACAAAATCGCCAACACAATGAAGATGACATAATGCAGCTCTAAAAAGCCTCGAGCGTACGCAACAATACCGATATAAGGTACAGCTAGTGTTCAAAGTTTCGCCGTTGTTTTACAGTATGATAGAACAAAATACCATAAACGTATTTTTTCGTGTTTTTTTTTTCTTTTCTTTTCTGTACGGGTGAATTAGGACTTTTTTTTATTAAAACCCATATCACCTTGTCGAGTAGGCTTAAAGCCTTGATCTAATAACGTCAATTGAAATAGCTGCATGACTTGCTGAAGAATCTCGCGCCACTTTTCCAACCAATCAGAAGTAAAACCAAAATTAATCGTGACTTTCATGCACGCGTTTTCCCGCGCTTGGTGCAAACGACGTGTATTTGCTTTGGGTTCTGATTGGCTCATTGGATTGTCTGCGTCTGTTGTGATTGGCCAGAGAGATAACTTAGGTTTTGGTTTTATGACACTCAATTGAAAACTGCTCTTACGCGTAACACCGATTTGAAAAGAAAGTTATTGCAACTATTTATTTCACTGTGGGCTAATTCATTGTGGGTGAATTGGCGGGCATTCCCTGATTCATTATCAATTTCTTTATACTATGAAGAAATGACAAATAAATCAAATGTCGGTCATTTCGCCCCGTACCAGAAGTTGTTTCCCACCGGACCGTGGCGTATTTGTTCAGCTGACGATTTTAGTGCGAGCAGGTTCGCACATCACTAAAGAAAATCAAAGAATTGTGGAGCAGTGGACCAGGGACCGTGAGGGTTCAAAATTGGTGAAAACGAAGGAACAAGAGCTAAAGCTAAAAGTTGCTTGAGTTGATTTTAAAGAAACGAGAAGGCTCTCATGAGAAACGAGACCAACTCGACCCAGGCTCTTCTCCGTTTTCAAAATGGCGGGACGGGCGTTGGAACCCGCCGCCAAAATACTCCAAAAATCTTGAAGTATTTTGTCGGGTAAAACATGATGAAACAACGCTTTCAAATTGTTGGAAAACAAACACGACTGTCAATCGCTGGTGATAACCTACAACAACGCCATTTTCACGTGTGTCACGTGACAAAATACTCCACAATTCTTGAGTATTTGTGGCAGCCTTTCCAGCGGTTTCTCCGCCCGCCCCACCATTTTGAATGTGGAGAGGACCCTGGGGACGAGGTTGACACTAGGCCCTTCTCGGTATATTCTTGGTTTTCACTTGACGTCATAAAAATTCAAAAATCTAAAGTATACATCCTACAAAGCTGTTTCCAACAAAGTATGTGGATACCAGTGTTATAATCTTTCACAAAAAGTTTCAGGTTTTAAGGATGTACAAAGATTTTAAATGTGTCACGCAATTCGTCACGCTATTTCAGATAAGCTCCAGACAAAATTGAATCAGCTGAAAGTTATTGTTTGCATTATAAGTGCTTATAAGCCGAGTTAATGGAGTTTATAGCAAATACAATATTTTTTATTTGATTTTTGGTGTAATTAAGACTTTGAATTTTTGGCCGCCATGTTTGTGCCCCTGAGAGGGGTACAAAGATGGCCCCTCAATACATTTCTTACTAAAAATGTCTAATACTCGTTCGCCTATAACTCTTGAACGAAATGCTTTTGCGCTTAAAAATTTGGCCAAGATTTGTAGTTTTAAACTCTCTACATTGGAATCGATATCTATAGAGTTCTTAAGTGTGACGTCACAAAAACTAAATTTGTGAAATTATGGGATTTGATTAGATATTCGGAAAGGGTATGACGAAAAATGCCTGCTTGCCAAAAATCAGCATCTTATTGCATTTTGGGGGTGAGATATTGGCACCGTTTTGCTCTGATGACTCCATACAAATCCTTCTAATTTTGGCCTCCGTTCATTACGTCATTAACTGAGGCCAAAATTGGAAGGATATTGGCACCGTTATGCTCTGATGACTCCATACAAATCCTTCTAATTTTGGCCTCAGTTCATTACGTCATGAACTGAGGCCAAAATTAGAAGGATTTGTATGGAGTCATCAGAGCATAACGGTGCCAATATCTCACCTCCAAATTGCAATAAGATGCCGATTTTTGGCAAGCGGGCATTTTACGTCATGCTCTTTCCGGATATCTAATCAAATCCCATAATTTCACAAATTTAGTTCTTGTGACGTCATCACTTTAGGACTCTATTGTTTAATGCTTCTGAATTTTGATATGACGTAAGTGAAAACCAAGAATACTTCATGGTGGGTTTTAATTTATGCACATCAAAGGATCCGGCACTTATTTAGAGTTAAAAACTCATATTAAAATGGTTAGCTTTTATTTTCTGTTATGGCTATCACTATCCATAAAAGCTAACCATTTTAAAATGAGTTTTTA
>JAJGOT010000186.1:170000-172500 GCA_022457155.1 Cladopsammia gracilis | reverse complement strand
TTGCAAAAAACAACAACAAACGCCGAACAAACTATAAAATCAACAAATCATAAAATCCAAACTTGTACTCGCCTTTTCGAGGAATAACATTGGCCTTTAATTTTACGGCTGATTTCTCTATCCACTTAGTTTAATCTCTCTTTCTTCATTGAGTCTTTTTGCCGGATACCTCGTTGTAAGATCTTTAGCGTGTTTTCGGATCTTGGTCAGCCGATGTCAGCCATGCATGGTGAAACTTTGCTGGTTTTCTTCATTGTTTTCTTCATTTATGTCATTAAATATTTTATCTAGCTAATAAAATTTGCTTTCGCTTTGGTAGCTTTTGTCTGGGTCCATATTTGACGAGAAAATTCAATAATACCAGGGCTCACAATCTTAAAACAACGGAGTCACAAATTATCGTGATTATGCAACTACGCAACCCGGGCGGAATCGTTGAGTGAGCGGGCAAATCGTAAATTTCCGCCCGCTCCCGGAACCAATCATATTGCAGGATTCGCAGAATTCCGCCCGCTCGCGCTCTGAGAAAAAAATAAAAAGATATATTTACTTATAATAAGTAGTATAGATTATAGTGCGTCTTCTTATCCACCTCGTCTTAACCTGGTACCCTAGTTTCAGCCACTCTCCCATTTTTCTGCCTCATTTAGGTCGTTCCCCTTCTAATACTTGACCTATCTTTTATTCCCTTTGGCTACTAGTAATGTAGCAATTCCAACAAATAATTTTTTTTTAAAAGTATTTAAAAATCTATGCGCAGTCTCACGGGCAACCAGTGCAAGTCACGTAGGACCGGCGTAAAGTGGCAGCATTTCCTCGATGATTTACGCTCTTTTCAAAATGGCCCCTACGAAACATTTGAACGTATCTACTGTTAAAAATATTCTTTTGACGAAAGGAAAGGAGAAGAAAAGAAGAAAAAAGAAAAAAAGTGGAAGCCCTCGGAGAGAATTGAACTCTCGACCCCTGGTTTACAAGACCAGTGCTCTAACCACTGAGCTACAAAGGCTTGATGAGGAAAATTATCGCTTTATTGTGACTTGTAGTTTCCGTTTTTTCCAAGACAACGACAGTCGCATACTTCCGAAACATTACTAGTTGCCATAGTAATTTGTGATCCAATCAGGATAACGACGGCAAACAAAAGTATTGCTTAAACAGATAATATCTTTCTTATCAGATCGGAGTGAGCCAAAATTCATAGTTAAAGAAAGACAACAACAACAACAACTGTTTATTGGTTTTGAGAAAGTTTTATTAAATTGACCCCCGGATTCGCGATTTGGTTAGATTTAGGGAAGGGGTCATCCGTTATGGATGTATCATTCAACCTCGTTCCCAGGGTATCTCATCTTCTCGTTCCAGGGGGCGGGAAGATGAGAGACCCTGGGAACGAGGTTGTGTATCATTAAGAAAAGCACCTTTTTACTTGGGTTTCCCGGATCAATCCATTGGTCTAGTGGTCAAGGAGGGATGTTAGCATGCAAATGGTTTGCTACTTTTCTGTTAGAAAAACAAATTCGATAATTGCTGACAAATTTTCTAGGTGTCGCTAAAATGGCAGCGACCGTTTTGAGTCGCCGAATTCTGTTTAAGAAAACAAAATGGTTAAAATTTATTAAACTTGCGGTATATTCTGTGTTTGCTAAACGTATACATGATTATTTTTTATAACTCCAGCCGTCTACGATTTTAATCACTCCAATCAATAAATTGCTGTTTTTCTTCTTCATGCTGAACAAACAAAGCCGTTTACAGGATTTTATGTGAACGTCATTATCAGTTCGCGGCAAATGAAGTGTAGATGGACCAATTGTATTTTATAGAGGTTTTGCACGGCAGCCATGTTGCATGGCAGGAACAATGAAAATGTTTTGCATTAGAAAGAACATTCTCTCCCATAGGGAAAAGAATCTATTGTTCCTGCCATGCAACATGGCTGCCGTGCAAAACCTCTATATGCGTCATTATTGCTGACAGCGCTATTAAATTAAAATAAAAAGATATATTTACTTATAATAAGTAGTATAGATTATAGTGCGTCTTATTATCCACCTCGTCTTAACCTGGTACCCTAGTTTCAGCCACCCTCCCATTTTTCTGCCTCATTTAGGTCGTTCCCCTTCTAACACTTGACCTGTCTTTTATTCCCTTTGGCTGCTATGTAGCAATTCCAACAAATAATGTTTAAAAAATAATTAAAAATATTTAAAAATCTATGCGCAGTCTCACGGGCAGCCAGTGCAAGTCATGTAGGACCGGCGTAATGTGGCAGCATTTCCTCGATAATTCACGCTCTTTTCAAAATGGCCCCCACAAAACACTTGAACGTATCTACTGTTAAAAATATTCTTATGGCGAAAAGTAAGGAGAAGAAAAGGAGAAAAAAGAAAAAAAGTGGAAGCCCTCGGAGAGAATTGAACTCTCGACCCCTGGTTTACAAGACCAGTGCTCTAACCACTGAGCTACAAAGGCTTGATAAGGAAAATTATCGCTTTAT
>JAJGOT010000186.1:0-165000 GCA_022457155.1 Cladopsammia gracilis | reverse complement strand
TTAATTTTTTTCTTTATACCTCGAATAAGTTCCTTCTAGTGAAATGTAGTTTAAACCCATTTATTTATGCATGGAGGATTCCACAGTACAGAAGGGCATTCAATACGGTTTTCAGTGGGTTTCGTTGCTCAAAGAATTCGGAAGACAACGCGCCTGAAACCGTCACTGAGATTGTACAAAGTCGTAAACTTGTCAGCAAACTAACTTGACTGCAAAAGATGGTCTATTTGAAAACATTGTAATACAATGAAACCACTCTTGTAATCGACTGCGAGTGCCTTTAGGATTTACAAACCGTTTCTTGCTGTCTTGTTCGTTATTTATGATCTTGTAAGAAAAACCCCTTAGAAAAGAAGATTAAAGTTTGTTCGTCTTTGTTAGCAGCATTCGATGTTGTTGAAACATTTTTCTCAAGGAGTTTTAATAAAAGGAAAAAAACGTGCGATATTGTCGATAGATGATTTGACAGTGATCGACAGCTGATGTTTAAAGTAATTACACTTTCTGTTCAGTTGTGAACCCCTATTTTCTGCTAATGGTCACACTTTAGGATTTTAACCACAGACTCAAACATTTGAACCATCCTGTTTACAACGCAATAAAAAACACCACGGAAAAGTACTGCTCAAGAGCTTTCATTTAAGTGGTCACACTTCAGAATAGGCCATTTCCGAGTTGCCTTTAGCCTCTCTATCAAAGCGAGACTAGCTGCGAAACCTTTCATATGAAAGAAGTTTTATTTGCATGTGAATGAAAACTCATTTTCATATGAAAGGTTTCGCACCCAGCTTCGCTTTGATAGAGAGGCTAAAGGCAATTCGGAAATGGCTTATTAAGTAAGACCGTTTTTTAATTATTTTTATTTGTCTTTGGGGGCGACAGAACTGCGGCAAAATACAATATTTGCCTTAAAAGGGCAATCTTAATGGTAAACACTTTCTAAAATGTTGTTCTTTTCCCCGACAGACTGCGGCAAAAAAAAAAAAAAAAAAAACCACTTCAAAATCTAATTACATGTAATACATTAAGTGCTTTCAGCAGTATTATGACACATGAAATACAATTGGTTCGACCGGGCGGATGTTGACATAAAATCCTGTTAACGGATTTGTTTGTTCAGCATGAAGAAAAACAGTCATACGTTTAGCAAACACAGAATATACCGCAAGTTTAATAAATTTCAGCCATTTTTTTTTCTGGAACAGAATTTGGCCACCATTAAATTTAGTATTTTCTTCGGATTGCTTTTGATGCATATTATGTTTTTAACGATTTTGTTCTTTTTTTTTTAACAAAGTTTAAATTAAGTACGTAGTTCAATTAATTATAGTCACTTTTTACTTTTCAAACATTTCAATATTAATTCAGTCGCTAAAGAACAAGATATTCTAACTTTTGAGTCTGTGGATGAAATCCTAAAGTGTGACCATTCAAATGAAAGCTATGGAGCAGTACTTTCCTGTGGTACTGTTTGTTATGCTGTACAAGGTTGTTCAAACTTTTGAGTCTGTGGTAGAAATCCTGAAATGTGACCATTTAAATGAAAGCTCTTGAGCAGTAATATTATACAGTTTTGCACCGTTGCACATTTCCTTTACTTGGCTTTTGTTATCCCACCTAGGATATACTTAGAAGTCCTGGTGTGAAACGGCAATAATTTTATAAGATGAATCTCACTTCTTTGTCTGTGAATGAGAACCTAAAGTGCGACCATTCAAATAAAATGGGCATTTTCCATTAAAATCCATTAGCTAAACTTTCCGATGGTGCTGTTTAATTGTTTTTTTTTTTTCGGCACTTCTAAAAGCACACTTTAAAATGAAATGTCACACTATTTCCGTATTTTAAGCTTGGGAGTGAGAGGTCTTTGTACAAGACGTTCGAAATGAGCCATCCCCATCTCCAAAGAAACTGTCTGGTCAAGGTATTATTACTATGCCATTGAGCTGAAAAAAAAAGTAGTGAAAGTGGAAGCAAAGTTGACGTGGATTTGAAACTTGCAAATACTCTTCGTTATCATAATAATTGATAACAGTTGTTGAACTTCCTTGCAAATAAATTCAAATGTATTTTTTGTTTTTAAAGTAAAAACAACGGTGTTAATTTTAGAACTGGAACAATGTTTGCCGTATCCAAATATTCCTTTCGCCTGTTATGATAATAATAGTAATCATGCCATTTCCTTGCAAACAGATGCAGATGTTATTTTGTTTTGAACGTGCGATGAACAACACGGTATTGCATAATCAGTCAAATAGAGCAGTTTTCAATTGAGTGTCGTAAAACCAGAACCAAAGTAATTACTCTGACCAATCACAGCAGTCGTAAACAATCCAATGAACCAATCAGAGCTCGAAGCAATTACATGTCGGCGGCGCCAAGCGAGGGAAAACGCGTGCGAGCAAGTCACGATTGGTTTTGGTTTAACTTCTGATTGGTCGAGAAAGTGGCGCGAGATTTTTTAGCCAATCACAGAGCGTAGCAATGCAAAACCAAAGCAATTGTGTAATTACTTTCGACACTCAATTGAAAACTGCTCTAATAAATCCCTTATTCGATGGTTTTACAGACAATATGTGCGGATATTTTACTCATTGCTCACATGTGTATGTATTCTATGACGAAGTCTTAAGTTTATAACTTTTGTTTGTCTGTCTTTTTTCGAATGGTATCTTTTAGGGAAAAAACACGAAAAATGCAAGTGCCACACTGGAACACCAACCCCGCGGTCTGGCCAGTAACTTACGCATACGCACAGCCAAATAAACCTTGAGCCACGCCCAGATTGATCTCCTTTAGGGTTTTAATTCAAAATTTCCGACGAGCTACCCCGTACCTTTTATATGACAGTCCCCCCCACCCCCTCCCCGAGATAATCGGACTCTGATGGATCATATTGTTTGGTGTTACATTTATTTATACCTGTACAAGGATGACTGTGAATTAAGTTTTACGAGGGTCGTTAGAAAAACTTTTAATTCGTTTCTCTATAAATTTTAACCCTTCGACTCCCAGTGGTGAGCAAGTTGAACTGACATCGAAAAAAAAAACAAAAAACAAGATGTTTTGCCGTAGCACATTCGCAAAAGACATAATGCAGCTCACGTGTTTACTTTTTCAGCACCTTCGTCTGACGCATGCGCAATACAAGCCTCAAATTTGATTGGTAAAATCCTTTGCCAGGTATCTAAGTTTTTAGTCATAATGTTTCAGCGATCAAACTGCAAAAATAATTCCACATCCGATTTAAATACAATCGCTATAGTAGTATTTCCTCGATAGTTTTTTGAAATGGCCACCACAAAACAATTGAACGTATCTACTGTTAAAAATATAATTTTTTTTGACGAAAAGTAAGGAGAAGAAAAGAAAAGAAAAAAGGTGAAGCCCTCGGAGAGATTTGAACTCTCGGCCCCTGATTTACAAGGCCAGTGCTCCAACCACTGAGCTACGAAGGCTCGTTGAGGAAAGCTCTCGTTTTATTGTCACTTGTAGATTCCGATTTTTAACCCGTGAATAATCGCATGCGTAATGAATGGATTATCGGCAACGGTGGCTGAATAGGGGTTGTGCCTAAAGAATACCGTTTAGAGGGACGTCGGACACCTTATTAAGACTTATATAACGTAATGTCGACACTTTTATTTTCAATAAATTTTTAAGTGTAAAAAAGAAAATCTAAAATCCCCCACTCAGGACTCAGCCAGGCTTAGGCTTAGATAGCCTACCGTACCACTGTATCACTGTACCACCTAGCTTCTCGGGTTGTTCAGGCCTAAATTTAACTATATAAACTGCTACCCATAACATCAACTGAAAGCTAACCAGTTACTCCGTTATATAAGTTTCAATAAGGTGTCCGACGTCCTTCTGAACGGTATTCTTTAGGCTTAACCGACCCTTAACCCTGAATAGGCCATTTCCGATTTGCCTTTAGCCTCTCTATCAAAGAGAGGCTAGGTGCGAAACCTTTCATATGAAAATGAGTTTTCATTCATATGAAAATAAGTTTTGTTTGCATGTGAATGAAAACTCATTTTCATATGAAAGGTTTCGCACCTAGCCTTGCTTTGATAGAGAGGCTAAAGGCAACTCGGAAATGGCCTATTCACTCACTCGCTCCTTCCATCAGCTGTAAACTTAGTGACGTAATGCTTTATTACGAATGCGTTCCATAACAAGGAACAGTGTGAATCCAGCGATAACAAAAACTAATTTGTTGTAAACGCATATAAACAACAATAAGCTTAAAGATGTCAGTTTCGCATTTGGAGTCTTTAATGCAACGTTAAAATCGATCTAAAACGATTTTTTAACTGAGACACGCGTTTTGATGCGTATCTACCTTGAAATAACAAAATTTAGTCCTAACTAAGTACTATGTATTCTTCGGTGGTCAAATGGTTTATGTCAGGACTTGGAGTTGGGAGGCGCGAGGTTCAAGTCCAGCTCTGGACGTTCATTGTTTTCTCTTTTTTCTTTCTTCTTCGGACTGGACATTATGAAAGTGATATAGTTTTTTTTTGCGTTCGCCAAAAATCCTTACATTTAATTTTAAAAAATTATCGAACCGTGTCGGTGTGGAAACATAAGCTCACCGCAATATTGCGTTTTGCGTTAGCATTCTTATTCACGGGTTGGCTCTTAGGAGCCTTTGATTTCAAGACAACGCCAGTCGCCTACTTCCGAAACATTACTAATTACCATAGTAATTTGTGATCTAAACAAGATAACGACAGTAAACAAAAGTATTGTTTAAACCAGGAGCCCACCTGTTTAAACAGATAAAAACTTTCTCATCAGAAGTGTTTGAGAATTCATGTCTGAACGGAAACTCCATTTTTGTTGTTCATGATACATTTAGGAGGCAGTCCAACACCCTGTTGTCCGAATGCTGGTCTCAAGGAAATGGAACAAGTTTGCACACACGTGGTTTTGGTAAGAATGGAGTAATTCCTTCCTTCCTTCCTTCCTTCCTTCCTTCCTTCCTTCCTTCCTTCCTTCCTTCCTTCCTTCCTTCCTTCCTTCCTTCCTTCCTTCCTTCCTTCCTTCCTACCTACCTTCCTTCCTTCCTTCCTTCCTTCCTTCCTTCCTTCCTTCCTTCCTTCCTTCCTTCCTTCCTTCCTTCCTTCCTTCCTTCCTTCCTTCCTCCCTCCCTCCCTCCCTCCCTCCCTCCCTCCCTCCCTCCCTCCCTCCCGCCCTCCCTCCCTCCCTCCCTCCTCCCTCCTCCATCATACCTTCTGTAACTGTAACTGTAACTGTAAATCTTTATTTAAACACGGTAAAATCATCAGGAACCTAACCTAGCTAACCTAACTAGCCTAAACAAATTACAAAGCTAACTACAATTAATCTAATAACCTGTTTTTCATGAATGCCGTGTGTAGTTTAAATTAAAAATTCAGGTAAGCTGAACGTTTAAATTGACTTAGAGATTTCATTTCTCTCATATCACAGGGTAGGCTGTTCCAGAGAACTGCTCCGCTATAACTAAAGCTATTTTTCATGTAATTAGTTCGTGGGAACGGGACGACTAGTTTGTTATCAGAGTCCCTCAGGGAATAGCGCATTCCATTTCGTATAACAAATTTAGAGGACAGGTATTCAGGAACAAGACCATTTAAACACTTGTAAACCATTATGATTTTCTGTATTTGAAACTGTGTGCTCAAATCTTTCCAATCGAGTTGTCTAATTAGGCAGTTGGCGTCCGCGTCATAGCTAGAAAAGGTTAAAACACGAGCGGCACGGTTCTGAAGCTTCTGTAGCCTTTCAAATAAAGTTTTACCACAATTACCCCAAACAAGATTGCAGTAATTGAAGTGAGATTGAATTAGCGGGTTTTCGCTACCCTTCGGTTCCTTTCTCCATCCCTTCCTCTGTCCCTCTATTTCAACCTTTCTTCCTACCTCGCCATCTCATCAACTCTCTCCTTGTTTCAGCATTCAGGCATCATTCTACCTGCTTTTTCTAACAGTGTTGTCCTATGCGCTCATTCATGGCTCAACACAAGACGATCCAACACAGTATAGCGGTAAAGCGAATGGACTGCGGCTGTTCTGTGAAATTTTCACCATTATTTTTATTATGTTTTACTTTATGGAGGAGTTCAACCAAGCAGAGCGGTGAGTTTACCAAAATCCACCTTCCAGACTGGGGTATGTGCATAATTTCAGTTATTTGTTGGTTAAATAATCCAAGTCTTCTACCTTGAGTGAAAGTCTGGGACGAAATTGAAATCTGATACCCTGGGCAATGAAAGTGCCCTATAATTGAGTGGATACTTTGTGTAACTTAGGAGTACGTTGACTGGGTAGCCTGTGTAACACGATAACGTTGTATGTGACTGACCATGGTTTCCTGTATTTGATTGGTTCTGCTGTGTAATTGAGATTTACGGCCGGACCGACACTCAGGGTCTTTAAATAACTGAGGACGAAGGTGCTGCGTTTGCTATGACATCTGCAGATGATTCACGTGGTTCATCTTCACGTGGCTCGGATGACCACGTAGAAATGGCGGTCCCGTCTCTGATGGGGACGTAAAAGAACCACTGAGGACGTAACAAAACCCTGAGGTTTTGGATAATAATTGGATAAGATAAGTTTCGGATCATAACCACCCTCAGTGACATACATTGTTAATGGGTGGGGTCGGGGGAGATGAGATAAACAATGGACCGATAACGGCTGCTTGAGGCGCATTCATAAGCTGACGTCCAATCTCATTCTCATAAATATATGTACTTGTAATATATGTACTTATATATGTGCGCTATATAAGTCATTCATTCATTTATCATCATCATCATCATCATCATCATCATCATTTCCGCAAGAATGGTGTTAAGACACCAGTGGTTGGTAAATTTGGTAAATTTGGTAAAGAGATTCAAGAGCTGCCGTTTCGAGCGCTAGCCATTCGTCAGAGCCAGGGATGTAGCAGCAGCTAAGAGCCGGCTACTGGCTAATTTCACCGCCTGAAAGCTTATCACCGGCTGAAATTTCACTAGAAAACAAAGACTTTGGGAGATTTTGAAGGTGCACAAGCCAGAAAAACCGGCTGAACTTGTTAATGAGCCTTCTAAGTAAAGGTTATTGTTGTTGTTGTTGTTGTTGTTAAGCGTTTTCTTAGCTACACCCTTGCAGAGCGAATCCGAAAAGATAGCGCTCGAAACGTCAGCTTTTCAATCTCTTTACGGTGGACAATTTACCTTAAGCCCTAAGAGTGATCAGCATCAAATTTCTCCTTGTAATATCAATGCCATATCAATCCAAAAGGTCATGAGAATTAAGGACATGATCACACAATTTGAATTCTCTTGATATCTAAACAATTTCTCCCCACTACTTCTATAGGAAATGTATAGGGACAAGAATGAGAATGTGAATTTTGATATTAGGGTTTAAAGGGTTACCTCAGTTGATAAAACCACATTTACGTTGTAATTACTCAAAGTAAAGAGTTCTTATTCGTTGTTTTTCGTCAGGGAGTGGAAGACATATTTCAAGGATCCGTACAACTATTTTGATTGGCTGGGTCTTGGGTTGACATTCCTTGTGATTCCTCTTCGATTTGCTGAAGTCAAAGCTCAGTGGAGTGTAGCTGGACTAGGCTACTTGTTCAATTTTCTCAGGCTCTTCAAATTCTCCTGTGTCTCAAGGTATTGTAACATTGAACACGTTTTGAACATTTAGTTGTTTGATAATCCTTGTTTAGCTTTTTACTCATGCGCATAGCGGCATGAGTCAAGGTTTTGGTAAGGTTTCTTTTCGTCCCGCTTTTTGTAGTCACAAATCGCCTTGTTTTTTTAAAGTTTTCCGTATCCCGCGGGACGACTTTCACTGGTCTGATTAGTTGACACGCGACCTCTTGATTTCGGCGTGCCCGTAATCACGTTCTTGTTTTCAAATAGCCGAGTCAAGCCACTAGCATTTGGACTTCACCGGAAAAGAAATTACATTTTTCGATGGGAATTTGTGTTGATATCAATTTGTGATTGAATTTTTCTTTGTGTTGTCGCTAGTTTTGAAGAAATGCTTATAAAACGTGTTTAAATTCAGTTGTAAATTCAGTCGTAATAAATGATATCTGATATTATGTAAACAAAACAAGGACTTACATGTCACGCAAAATTCGTTGAGAGTGAAGGGGTGCGTGACCCAGTTAAAATAAACCATGAAACGTTCTTATGCAAGCGCATGAGTACAGGCTACCAGCTAGCCTCTTGTTTTCAGTAAAGATCAAACCGTAACTACACTTCAAAGGGGTCTGCAATTTCATGTGTTAAAACTTAAACCAATAACAGCAGACACAGAAAAGCCAATGAGCCAATCAGAACTCAAAAAAAAAATATATGTAACTGACGCAAAGCGCGGGAAAACGCGTGCGAACAAATCAGAATTGGTTTTGGTTTTATTACGCAGGATGCCTGTAGAACACCGCGTTGAAGTTTCGGTTGATTATTCTTCCTCGTCGTCACAATCGCAATATTTTTTTGGAGTTTCCCGTAACCCGCGCGACGTCCCGATATCACATCACAATTCACTTCTGTTCGTGTATTTAAATGGAAAACGTCTACAGTTTCCACCCATGTGGGAGGCTAGACAGCTTTAGCGCGATTGTGCATGAGCGTGCTTCGTCCTGCTTGTTTCAGTTGGCGATCAAGCTGTGTACAGCTTCTTGTTTGTAAATATAAACAGATTGTAACTGTGGGTAACCAAGACATCACGCGTAAACGCGATATTATTTCCTCGCATATTTACGCTCTTTTCTAAATGGCCCCGAGAAAACTTGAACGTTCATACAAAGTAAGGTAAAAAAGAAAAAAATGGAAGCCCTCGGAGAGATTTGAACTCTCGACCCCTAGTTTACAAGACCAGTGCTCTAACCACTGAGCTACGAAGGCTCGTTGTCTCAAATGTGATCATTAAAATCCTTTGTGAAATGATATATATGAAATAAATCATATATGAACTGCGGAAATGAAATCAAATGAAGAATGATCCTCGCAGTTGTGAACGCAATTTAAGCAATTGCGAAAAGAAGCCTGAAAAAAATTCAGGACTTCAACGGGGTTCGAACCCGTGACCTCGCGATACCGGTGCGATGCTCTACCAACTGAGCTATGAAGCCACTGACGTTGGGAGCAGGTCAATTGAAGTCCTGAATTTTTTTTTTCAGGCTTCTTTTCGCAATTGCTTAAATTGCGTTCACAACTGCGAGGATCATTCTTCATTTAAAATCCTTTGATAGATAACTAAGTTTTCAGTCTTCAGGTTTCAGCTATCCAACTTTCGAAAATAATTTGACATCAGATTTTTATATAAACACTGCGATTTTATTTCGTCGCATATTTACGCTGTTTTCTCTATGTCTCCAAAAAACATTTAACGTACTCACTGTTGAAAATGCTCTTTTGACGAAAGGTAAGGTAAAAAAGGGAAGAAAATGGAAGCCCTCGGAGAGATTTGAACTCTCGACCCCTGGTTTACAAGACCAGTGCTCTAACCACTGAGCTACGAAGGCTCCTTAAGAAAATCTCTCATTTTATTGTCACTTGTAGTTTCCGCTTTTCTCAAGACAATGACTGTTGCGTACTTCTGAATATATTACAAGTTCACCAATTTTTGAAGCTAAAGGTGAAAACGTAACTTACATTTGCATTTTGCAAAATAAAAACCAATAGCGTCCCGCCCAGGTGACGTCATATTTGGCAGCATTGCATTGTGGGATCGAAATGCGGACAAATATTTCAAAATGACTGCCTTGGAAACACCAGTTTTTGCGATTCCTGTACATGTTGTGGATAATTGTCGAGTTGTACCCAAGAACAGTGCTTCGTAGCACCCGTTTTTTCGTAGCTACCTGCATAGTTCTTAAATGTTTGTACGCATTTGAATCCCATGATGCTGCGCGCCAATTCTATTTTTAGAATCTGGGCGGAACGCTATTACAGCAGACACAGAAGTCCAATGAACCAATCAGAACTTGAAGCAAACCATGTAGCTGGCGAAAAAGCGCGGGAAAACGCGTGCAAAAAAGTCAGAATTGGTTTCGGTTTCGGTTTTAGGTGGAACGAGAAAGTGGCGCGAGTATCTTTTTAAACCAATCACAAGAGGTCGTAATGCAAAACCAAGGGAAACAGTAAATACATGAGAGAATGATGCAGTTTACGTTGTCTGCCGCGTATGTAATACTTGTCTCAAATTTGATCATTAAAATCCTTTGCCAGGAACTAAGTTTTCAGTCTTAGGTTTTGGCGATCGACCTCTGCGAAAATAATTTGACATAGGATTTTTATAGAAACACCGCAGTATTATATCGTTGTATATTTACGCTCTTTTCCAAATGGCCCCAAGGAAACTTGAACGTACCCACTGTTAAGAATGTTCTTTTGACGAAAAATAAGTATTAAAAAAAGAAAGAAAGAAAAGTGAAAGCCCTCGGAGAGATTTGAACTCTCGACCCCTGGTTTACAAGACCAGTGTTCTAACCACTGAGCTACGAAGGCTCGTTGAGAAAAATTGTCGTTTTATTGTCACTTACAGTTTTCGGTTTCCTCAAGACATTTACAGTTGCATACATCCGAATATATTACTAGGTCACCATTGTGAATTATTATCCAATTTTTGCAAAACCAATCACAGCAGACAAAGAAGTCCAATCAACCAATCTGAACTTAAAGCAAACACATGTAGCTGGCGCAAAGCGCGGGAAAACGCGTGCAAAAAAGTCAGAATTGGTTTTGGTTTTATTTCTGATTGATCGAGAAAGTGGCGCGAGTTTCTTTTTAAACCAATCACAAAAGGTAGTAATAGGAAACCAAAGCAAACTGTAAATAAAAAAGAGAATGATGCAGTTTACGTTGTCTGCCGCGTGTGTAATAGTGTCAAATTTGATCGTTAAAATCCTTTGCCAGGGTACTAAGTTTTCCGTCTTAGGTTTCAGCGATCTAACTTTGGGAAATAGTTTCACATAAAAACACTGCACTTTAATATTATTTCGTCGTTTATTTACGCTCTTTTCTAAATGGCCCCAAGAAAACGTGAACGTCCCTACTGTTAAAAATATATTCTTTTGACAAGAAATTGGTTAAAAAAGTAACAAAGAAAATAAATGGAGAGATTTGAACTCTCGACCCCTGGTTTACAAGACCAGTGCTCTAACCACTGAGCTACGAAGGCTCGTTGATAGAAGCTATCGTTTTATTGTTACTTGTATAGTTTCCGAGTTTTTTCAAGATAGTGATATGCTAAGGGTCAAAACGTAACTTACATTTGCATGTTTCAAAATCAAAACCAATCACAGCAGACACAAATCCAATGAAACAATCAGGGTACATGCAAACACATGTTGCTGGCGCAAAGTGCGGAAAGAAAATTGGTTGTGATTTCATTTCTGATTGGTTGAGAAAGAAGCGCGAGTTTCTTATTACACCAATCACAAAAGGCAGTAATGCCAAACCAAAGCAAACAGTAAATACAAAAGAGAATGATACATCTTACGTTGTCTGCTGCGAGTGTAGTACTTGTCTCATATTTGATAATTAAAGCCCTTTGCCAACAACTAAGTTTTCAGTCTTAGGTTTTAGCGATCGAACTCTGCGAAAATAACTTCACATCGGATTTTTATACAAACACTGCGATATTATTTCGTCGCATATTTACGTTTTTTTTTTCTAAATGGCCACAAGAAAACTTGAACGTTCCTACTATCAATGATATTCTTTTGACGAGAAGTAAGTTACAAAAAAAGGGAAAAAAAATGGAAGCCCTCGGAGAGATTTGAACTCTCGACCCCTGGTTTACAAGACCAGTGCTCTAACCACTGAGCTACGAAGGCTCGTTGAGGAAAAATCATCGTTTTCTTGTCAATCGTACTTAACTTTTTTTTTAATACAATAACAGTTGCATACTTATGAAATGTTACTAGTTTACATTAGTGAAATATTATCCAATTTTGCCGGAAGCTAAAGGTAATTTACATTTGCATGTTGCAAAATCAAAACCAATCACAGCTGACACAGAAGTCCAATGAACCAATCAGAACTTGAAGCAAACACATGTAGCTAGCGCAAAGTGCGGGAAATATTTTTTTTATCTGATTGGTCGAGAGAGTGGCGCGAGTTTCTTTTTAAACCAATCAAAAAAAGGTTGTAATGGGAAACCAAAGCAAACAGTAAATACAAAAGAGAATGATGCAGTTTGCGTTATCTGCCGCATGTGTAATAGTTGTCTCAAATTTGATCATTAAAATCTTTTGCCAGGCAACTAAGTTATCAGTCTCTTACGTTTCAGCGATCAAGCTATGCGAAAATAATTTCACATCGGATTTTTATACAAACACTGCGAATTAAATATTTCGCCGCATTTTTACGCTCTTTACAAAATGTACCCAAGAAAACTTGAACGTACCTACTGTTATAGTCAAACCGGATGTTCTTTTGCGGGCAACTTTGCAAACTTCCGCCCCAACATTGGTATTTTGATTGACAGTTTGCTTCGAGCAAGTTGCAACTTTCGCGAGCAAGTTTGCGGTCAGTTGCCGGATTTCTGAATTGAAAGTACTTGGTTTGGTTACCTTGCAGTATTTCACAAACTCTACGATGTCAGGAGTAGAAACTGGTCGTTCCTTCCAGCCAGGTTTACCAGGAAAATACGTCTCGTGTTGTCAAAATCTGTTTACAATATTGGATACAATTTGCCTTGATAATCCAACAATGCGTGCGATTTGTTCTTGTTTTACACCAGACGACCATTATTCCCTCTCTTTTCTCAACCGAGGTTGTATTATTGCGATGTACGTGAGCCATAATTGAAGAAGGACGTGTTTTCACAAAATTCGCAATTTGCAACTGACAACAAGTTTGAAATAGGAACTTGCTCGCGAAAGTTGCAACTTGCTCGCGTAACTTCCAACTTGCTCGAAGCAAACTGTCAATCAAAATACCAATGTTGCGGCGGAAGTTTGCAAAGTTGCCCGCAAAAGAACATCCGGTTTGACTGTAATAATATTCTTTTGACGAGAAGTGAAATAAAAAAGAAAAAAAGTGGAAGCCCTCGGAGAGATTTGAACTCTCGACCCCTGGTTTACGAGACCAGTGCTCTAACCACTGAGCTACAAAGGCTCGTTAAGAAAAACTGTCGTTTTATTGTCACTTGTAGTTTCCGATTTTTTCAGTTCACCAAAGTGAAATATTGTCCAATTTTTGAAGCTAAAGATCAAAACGAATCACAGCTGACATATAAGTCCAACGAACCATTCAAAACTTGAAGCAAACACATGTAGCCAGCGCAAAGTGCGGAAAAAAATTGGTTTTGGTTTTATTTCTGATTGGTCGAGAAAGTAGTGCGAGTTTCTTTTTAAACCAATCACAAAAGGTAGTAATGGGAAACCAAAGCAAACTGTAAATACAAAAGAGAATGATGCAGTTTACGTTGTCTGCTGCGAGTGTAATCAGTTGTCTCAAATTCGATCATTAAAATCCTTTGCCAGGCAAACTACTAAGTTTTCAGTCTTCACATTTCAGCGATCGAACTCTGCGATAAAATAATTTCACATCGGAGTTTTATACAAACACTGCGATATTGTTTCGTCGCCTATTTACGCTCTTTTCAATAAGGACCCAAGAAAACTTGAACGTACCTACTGTTAAAAATGCTCTTTTGACGAGAAGTTAGAAAAATATATGGAAGCCCTCGGAGAGATTTGAACTCTCGACCCCTGGTTTACGAGACCAGTGCTCTAACCACTGAGCTACGAAGGCTCGTTGAGGAAAACTGTCGTTTTATTGTCAGTTGTAATTTCCGATTTTTTCAAGACAATGAAAGTTGCATTCTTCCGAAATATTACTAGTTCGCCATACTGAAATACGATCTAACTTATGAAGCTACGGGTCAAACCGTAACTTACATTTGCATGTTGCAAAATCAAAACCAATCACAGCAGACACAGAAATCCAATGAACCAATCAGAACTTGAAGACATGTAAACACATGTAGCTGGTGTAAAGCGGGGGAAAACGCGTGCAAAAAATCAAAATTGGTTTTGGTTTTATTTCTGATTGATCGAGAAAGTGGCGTGAGTTTTTTTTTTAAACAAATCACAAAAGATAGTATTGCAAAACCAAAGCAAGCTGTAAATACAAAAGAGAATGATGCAGTTTACGTTGTCTGCCGCATGTGTAATACTTGTCTCAAATTTGATCATTAAAATCCTTTGCCAGGCAACTAAGTTTTCAGTTTTCAGGTTTCAGCGATCGAGCTTTGCGAAAATAATTTCACATCTGACTTTTATACAAACACTGCGATATTATTTCGTCGTATATTCACTCTCTTTTCTAAATGGCCCCAAGAAAACTTGAACGTACCTACTGTTAAAAATGTTCTTTTGACAAGACGTTAAAAAAAAGGAGAAAATAGAAGCCCTCGGAGAGATTTGAACTCTCGACCCCTGGTTTACAAGACCAGTGCTCTAACCACTGAGCTACGAAGGCTCTTTGAGAGAAAACGTTTTATTGTCAGTGGTAGTTTTCGAATTTTTTCAAGACAATGACAGTTGCATTCTTCCGAAATAATACCACTTCACCAAAGTAAAATATTGTCCAATTATTAAAGCTAAAGATCAAAACCAATCACAGCTGACACAGAAGTCCAATGAACCAATCAAAACTTGAAGCATACACGTGTAGCCAGCGCAAAGTGCGGGAAAAAAATTGGTTTTGGTTTTATTTCTGATTGGTCGAGAAAGAAGCGCGAGATTCTTTTTAAACCAATCACAAAAGATAGTAATGCAAAACCAATGAAAACTATAAATACAAATAACAACAACAATAATAATAACAACAACAACAATAATAATAATAATAATAATAATAATAGAATTTATAGAGCACGCTTTCTATAAAAATATTCAAACGCGAATTATGCAGAACGAGAAAGATGCAGTTTGCTTTGTCTGCCGCATGTGTAATACTTGTCTTAAATTTGATCATTAAAATCCTTTGCCAGGCAACTAAGCCTTCAGTCTTAGGTTTCAGCGATCGAACTTTGCGAAAATAATTTCACATCGGACTTTATAGAAACACTGCGAAATTATTTCGTCGCTAATTAACGCCTTTTTTTTTTCAAAATGGCCCTTAAGAAAACTTGAATGTATCTACTGTTTTCGTATCTACTACTTTTGACATGAAGTAAGTTAAAAAAAAAAAAAAAAAGAAAAAATAGAAGCCCTCGGAGAGATTTGAACTCCCGACCCCTGGTTTACAAGACCAGTGCTCTAACCACTGAGCTACAAAGGCTTGATGAGGAAATCTGTCGTTTTATTGTCAGTCCTAGTTTCCGATTTTTTCAAGACAACGACAGTTGAGTGATTTTTCCGAAATAATACCAGTTCACCGTAGTGAAATATGATCCAGTTTTTGAAGCTAAAGATCAAAACGTAAGTTACAGTTGCATGTTGCAAAATCAAAAGCAATCACAGCAGACACAGAAGTCCAATGAACCAATCAGAACTTGAAGCAAACACATGTAGCTGGCGCAAAATTGGTTTTCATTGGTTTTATTTCTGATTGGTCGAAAAAATGGCGAGAGTTTCTTTTTAAACCTATCACAAAAGATAGTAATGTAAAACCAAAGCAAACAGTAAATACAAAAGAGAATGATGCAGTTTACGTTGTCTGCCGCGTGTGTAATACTTGTCTCTAATTGGATCATGAAAATCCTTTGCCTGGCAACAAAGCCTTTAGTCTTAGGTTTCAGCGATCGAACTCTGCGAAAATATATATAGTTTCTCATCGGATTTTTATACTAACGCTGCGATATTATTTCGTCGCCTATTTACGCGCTTTTCAAAATGACCCCAAGAAAACTTGAATGCACCTACTATTAAAAAGAGTTTTTTGGCGAGAACTAACTTAAAGTTAAAAAAAGGAAAATAAGGAAGCCCTCGAAGAGATTTGAACTCTCGACCCCTGGTTTACAAGACCAGTGCTCTAACCGCTGAGCTACGAAGGCTCGTTGAGAAAAACTGTCGTTTTATTGTCAGCGGTAGTTTTCGAATTTTTTCAAGACAATGACAGTTGCATTCTTCCGAAATAATACCAGTTCACCAAAGTGAAATATTGTCCAATCGTTGTAGCTAAAGATCAAAACCAATCACAGCAGACACACAAAGGCTCGCTGAGGAAAACCATCGTTATCTTGTCACTTGTAGTTTCCGTTTTTTTTTTCAAGACAATGACAGTTGCATTCTTCTGAATATATTACTAGTTCACAATAGTGAAATATTATCCAATTTTTGCAATAGTGAAAAAAACCACTGAGCTACAAAGGCTCGCTGAGAAAAACTGTCATTTTATTGTCACTTTTTCAGTTCACCAAAGTGAAATATTGTCCAATTTTTGAAGCTAAAGATCAAAACCAATCACAGCTGACACAGAAGTCCAATGAACCATTCAAAACTTGAAGCAAACACATGTAGCCAGCGGACAGTGCGGGAAAAAAATTGGTTTTGGTTTTATTTCTGATTGGTCGAGAAAGAAGTGCGAGTTTCTTTTTAAACCAATCACAAAAGGTACTAATGAAAAACCAATGAAAACTGTAAATACAAATGAGAATGATGCAGTTTACGTTGTCTGCCGCGTGTGTAATACTTGTCTCAAATTTGATCATTAAAATCCTTTGCCAGGCAACTAAGTTTTCCGTGTTAGGTATCAGCGATCTAACTTTCGGAAATAGTTTCACATCGAATTTTTATAAAAACACTGCACTTTAATATTATTTCGTTGTTTATTTACGCTCTTTTCTAAATGGCCCCAAGAAAACGTGAACTGTTAAAAATATGTTCTTTTGACAAGAAATTGGTTAAAAAAGTAACAAAGAAAACAAATGGAGAGATTTGAACTCTCGACCCCTGGTTTACAAGACCAGTGCTCTAACCACTGAGCTACGAAGGCTCGTTGTCTCAAATTTGATCATTAAAATCCTTTGACAGGCAACTAAGTTTTCAGTCTTCAGGTTTCAGCTATCCAACTTTCGAAAATAATTTGACATCAGATTTTTATACAAACACTGCGATATTATATTTCGTCGCATATTTACGCTGTTTTCTCTATGGCTCCAAAAACCATTTAACGTACCTACTGTTGAAAATGCTCTTTTGACGAGAAGTAAGGTAAAAAAAGAGGGGAAAAATGGAAGCCCTCGGAGAGATTTGAACTCTCGACCCCTGGTTTACGAGACCAGTGCTCTAACCACTGAGCTACGAAGGCTCGTTGAGAAAAATCATCGTTTTCTTCCCACTTGTAGTAAACGGTTTTTTTTTTTCAAGACAATGACAGTTGCATACTTATGAAATATTACTAGTTTACAATAGTGAAATATTATCCAATTTTTGCCGGAAACTAAAGGTAACTTACATTTGTATGTTACAAAATCAAAACCAATCACAACTGACACAGAAATCCAACGAACCAATCAGAACTTGAAGCAAACACGTGCAGCTGGCGCAGAGTGCGGATAAAAAAAATTGGTTTTGGTTTTATTTCTGATTGGTCAAAAAAGAAGCGCGAGTTTCTTTTTAAACCAGTCACCAAAGGTAGTAATGCATAACCAAAGCAAACAGTAAATACAAAAGAGAATGATGCAGTTTACGTTGTCTGCCGCGTGTGTAATACTTGTCTCAAATTTGATCATTAAAATTCTTTGCCAGGCAACTAAGTTTTAAGTCTTAGGTTTCAGCGATCGAACTCTGCGGAAATAATTTCACAATGGATTTTTATATAAACACTGCGAATTGAATATTTCGTCGCATATTTATGCCCCTTTCAAAATGGACCCAAGAAAACTTGAAGTAAGTACTGTTAATAATATTCTTGTGACGAGAAGTAGGATAAAAAGAGAAAAAAGTTCAAGCCCTCGGAGAGATTTGAACTCTCGACCCCTGGTTTACAAGACCAGTGCTCTAACCACTGAGCTACAAAGGCTTGTTAAGGAAAACCAATCGTTTTCTTGTCTCTCGTAGTTTCCGGTTTTTTAAAGACAATGACAGTTGCATACTTATGAAATATTACTAATTCACAATAGTGAAATATTATCCAATTTTTACCGGGAGCTAGAGGTAACTTACATTTGCATGTTGCAAAATCAAAACCAATCACATCTCACGCAGAAGTCCAATAAAGGAATCAGAAATTAAAGCAAACAGTGTAGCTAGCGCAAAGTGCGGGATATTTTTTTTTTCTGATTGATCGAGAAAGTGGCGCGAGTTTCTTTTTAAACCAATCACAAAAGGTAGTAATGGAAAACCAACGCAAACAGTAAATACAAAAGAGAATGATGCAGTTTACGTTGTCTGCCCTACTGTTAATGATATTCTTTTGACGAGAAGTAGAATAAAAAAACACTGCGAATTAAATATTTCGCCGCATTTTTACGCTCTTTACAAAATGGACCCAAGAAAACTTGAAGTAACTACTGTTAATAATGAAGTAGGATAAAAAGAGAAAAAAGTTCAAGCCCTCGGAGAGATTTGAACTCTCGACCCCTGGTTTACGAGACCAGTGCTCTAACCACTGAGCTACGAAGGCCCTTTCGGAAGAAGGATCGTTTTATTGTCACTTGTAGTTTCCGATTTCTTTCAAGACAATGATCGTTGCATATTTCCCGAAATATTACTTGTTCATCATAGTGAAATAAGATCTAATTTATGAAGCTGAAGGTCAAAACGTAACTTACATTTGCATGTTTCAAAATCAAAACGAGTCACAGCAGACACAGAAGTCCAATGAACCAATCAGAACTCGAAGCAAACACATGTAGCTGGCGCAAACTGAGTGCGGGGAAAAAATGGTTTTGGTTTTATATCTAATTGGTCGAGAAAGAAGCGCGAGTTTCTTTTTAAACCAATCACAAAAGAAAGTAATACAAAACCAATGAAAACTGTTTAGAGCAGTTTTCAATTGAGTGTCGTAAAACCAAAACCAAAGTAATTACTCTGACCAATCACAGCAGTCGTAAACAATCCAATGAACCAATCAGAGCTCGAAGCAATTACATGTCGGCGGCGCCAAGCGCGGGAAAACGCGTGCGAGCAAGTCACGATTGGTTTTGGTTTTACTTCTGATTGGTCGAGAAAGTGGCGCGAGATTTTTTAGCCAATCACAAAGCGTAGCAATGCAAAACCAAAGCAATTGTGTAATTACTTTCGACACTCAATTGAAAACTGCTCTAATACAAATGAAAATGATGCAGTTTCCTTTGTCTGCTGCATATGTAATACTTGTCTCTACTGTTAAAAATGTTCTTTTGACGAGAAGTTGGTTAAAAAATAAAACAAAGAAAAAAAATGGAAGCCCTTGGAGAGATTTGAACTCTCGACCCTGGTTTACAAAACCAGTGCTCTAACCACTGAGCTACGAGGGCTCGTTGAAGGGAACTGTCGTTTATTGTCAGTTTTATTTGCCGATTTTTTTTTTTTCAAGACAATGACAGTTGCATTCTTCCGAAATAATACCAGTTCACCAAAGTGAAATATTGTCCAATATTTGAAGCTTAAGTTCAAAACCAATCACAGCAGACACAGAAGTCCAATGAACCAATCAAAACTTGAAGGAAACGCATGTCGCTAGCGCAAAGTGCGGGAAAAAAAATGGTTTTGGTTTTATTTCTGATTGGTCGAGAAAGAAGCGCGAGTTTCTTTTTAAACCAATCACAAAAGATAGTAATACAAAACCAATGAAAACTGTAAATACAAATGAGAATGATGCAGTTAATTACGTACTTTGTCTGCTGCATGTGTAATACTTGTTTCAAATTTGATCATTAAAATCCTTTGCCAGGTAACTAAGTTTTCAGTCTTCAGGTTTTAGCGATCGAACTATGCGAAAATAATTTTATATCCGATTTTTTATACAAACACTGCGATATTATTTCGTCGCTAATTGACGCTCTTTTCAAAATAGGCCAAAGGAAATCTTGAACGTATCTACTGTTTTCGTTCTGTTTTCGTATCTACTTCTTTTGACAAGAAGTAGGTTAAAATAAAGAAATAATAGAAGCCCTCGGAGAGATTTGAACTCTCGACCCCTGGTTTACGAGACCAGTGCTCTAACCACTGAGCTACAAAGGCTCGTTGAGGAAAACTATCGTTTTATTGTCAGCTGTAATTTCCGATCTTTTCAAGACAATGACAGTTGCATTCTTCCGAAATATTACTAGTTCACCAAAATGAAATACGATCTAACTTATGAAGCTACGGGTCAAACTGTAACTAACATTTGTATGTTGAAAAATCCAAAAAAAAAATCAATTACAGCAGACACAGAAGTCCAACGAACCAATCAGAACTTGAAGACATGTAAACACATGTAGCTGGTGTAAAGCGCGGGAAAACGCGTGCAAAGAATCAAAATTGGTTTTGTTTTATTTCTGATTGATCGAGAAAGTGGCGCGAGTTTCTTTTTGAACCAATCACAAAAGATAGTAAGGAAAAACCAACGCAAACAGTAAATACAAAAGAGAATGATGCAGTTTACGTTGTCTGCCGCATGTGTAATACTTGTCTCAAATTTGATCATTAAAATTCTTTGCCAGGTAACTAAGTTTTCATTCTTAGGTTTCAGCGATCGAACTCTGCAAAAATAACTTCTCATCGGATTTTTATACAAACACTGCGAATTAAATATTTCGTCTCATAGTTACGCTCATTACGAAATGGACCCATGAAAACTTGAACGTACCTACTGTTCATAATATTCCTTTGACGAGAAGTAGAATAAAAAAGAAAAAAAATTGAAGCCATCGGAGAGATTTGAACTCTCGACGACTGGTTTACAACACCAGTGCTCTAACCACTGAGCTACGAAGGCTCGTTGTCTCAAATGTGATCATTAAACTGCTTCGACAGGCAACTATGTTTTCAGTCTTCAGGTTTCAGTTATCCAACTTTTGAAAATAATTTGACATCAGATTTTTATACAAACACTAACCCTAACCCTAACCCTACCCAAAAAACATTTAACGTACCTACTGTTGAAAATGCTCTTTTGACGAGAAGTAAGGTAAAAAGAAAGAGAAAAAAATGGTCAAGCCCTCGGAGAGATTTGAACTCTCGACCCCTGGTTTACAAGACCAGTGCTCTAACCACTGAGCTACGAAGGCTCACTCAGGAAAACTGTCTTTTTATTGTCACTTGTAGTTTCCGATTTTTTCAAGATAATGACAGTTCATTGTTCCGAAATATTTCCAGTTCGCCATAGTGAAATACGGCGGATCTAAATTGTGAAGCTTTGGGTCAAACCGTAACTTACATTTGCATGTTGCAAAATCAAAACCAATCACAGCAGATACAGAAGTCCAATGAATCAATCAGAACTTGAAGCAAACACTTGTAGCAGCGCAAAGAGCGGGAAAACGAAATCGTTTTTTTTTTTTTTTCTGATTGATCGAGAAAGTGGCGCGAGTTTCTTTTTAAACCAATCACCAAAGGTAGTAATGAAAAACCAAAGCAAACAGTAGATACAAAAGAGAATGATGCAGTTTACGTTGTCTGCCGCGTGTGTAATACTTGTCTCAAATTTGATCATTAAAATTTTTTGCCAGGCAACTAAGTTTTCAGACTTCAGGTTTCAGCGATCGAACTATGCGAAAATAATTTCACATCGAATTTTTTACAAACACTGCGATGTTATTCGTCGCATATTTACGCTCTTTTCAAAATGGACCCAAGAAAACTGGAACGTACCTACTGTTAATGATATTCTTTTGACGAGAAGTAGAATAAAAAAGGAAAACAAACTAAAGCCCTCGGAGAAATTTGAACTCTCGACCCCTGGTTTACAAGACCAGTGCTCTAACCACTGAGCTACGAAGGCTCGTTGATAAAAGCTATCGTTTTATTGTTACTTGTATAGTTTCCGAGTTTTTTCAAGACAGTGATAGGCTAAGGGTCAAAACGTAACTCACATTTGCATGTTTCAAAATCAAAACCAATCACAGCAGACACAAATCCAATGAAACAATCAGAATTTGAAGCAAACACATGTAGCTGGCGCAAAGTGCGGAAAAAAATTGGTTGTAGTTTCATTTCTGATTGGTTGAGAATGAAGCGCGAGTTTGTTTTTAAACCAATCACAAAAGGCAGTAATGCCAAACCAAAGCAAACAGTAAATACAGAAGAGAATGATACATCTTACGTTGTCTGCCGCATGTGTAATACTTGTCTCATATTTGATCATTAAAATCCTTTGCCAGGCAACTAAGTTTTCAGTCTTAGGTTTTAGCGATCTAACTTTGCGAAAATAATTTCACATCGGACTTTTATACAAACATTTCGTCGCTAATTAACACTCTTTTCAAAATGGGCACCAAGAAAACTTGAACGTATCTACTGTTTTCGTTCTGTTTTCGTATCTACTTCTTTTGACAAGAAGTAAGTTTAAAAAAAGGAAGGAAATTGAAGCCCTCGGAGAGATTTGAACTCTCGACCCCTGGTTTACAAGACCAGTGCTCTAACCACTGAGCTACGAAGGCTCGTTGAGAAAAACTCTCGTTTTATTGTCATTTGTAGTTTCCAGTTTTCTCAAGACAACGACAGTTGCATACTTCTGAATATATTACTAGGTCACCATAGTGAATTATTATCAAATTTTTGAAGCTAAAGGTCAAAACGTAACTTGCATTTACATTTTGCAAAATCAAAACCAATCACAGCAGACACAGAAGTCCAATGAACCAATCAGAACTTGAAGCAAACACATGTAGCTGGCGCAAAGTGCGGGAAAACGCGTGCAAAAAAAAGTCAGAATTGGTTTTGGTTTTATTTCTGCTTGATCGAGAAAAAGGCGCGAGTTTTTTTTTTTAAACAAATCACAACTGACGAGGTAGTAATGGGAAACCAAAGCAAACAGTAAATAGAAAAGAGAATGATGCAGTTTACGTTGTCTGCCGCGTGTGTAATAGTTGTCTCAAATTTAATCATTAAAATCCTTTGCCAGGCAACTAAGTTTTCAGTCTTCAGGTTTCAGCGATCGAACTCTGCGAAAATAACTTCACATCGGATTTTTATACAAACACTGCGATATTATGTCGTCGCATATTTACGTTTTTTTTTTCTAAATGGCTCCAAGAAAACTTGAACGTTCCTACTATCAATAGGCTTTTGACAAGAAGTAAGTTAATAAAAGGAAAAAAAATGGAAGCCCTCGGAGAGATTTGAACTCTCGACCCCTGGTTTACAAGACCAGTGCTCTAACCACTGAGCTACAAAGGCTCGTTGAGGAAAATCATCGTTTTCTTGTCAATCGTAGTTAACTTTTTTTTTAAGACAATAACAGTTGCATACTTATGAAATATTACTAGTTTACAATAGTGAAATATTATACAACTTTTGCCGGGAGCTAAAGGTAGCTTACATTTGCATGTTGCAAAATCAAAACCAATCACAGCTGACACAGAAGTCCAATGAAACAATCAGAACTTGAAGCAAACAGTGTAGCTAGCGCAAAGTGCGAATTTTTTTTTTTCTGATTGATCGAAAAGTGGCGCGAGTTTCTTTTTAAACCAGTGACAAAAGGTGGTAATGGAAACCAAAGCAAACTGTAAATACAAATGAGAATGATGCAGTTTACGTTGTCTGCCGCATGTGTAATACTTATCTCAAATTTGATCATAAAAATCCTTTGCCAGGCAACTAAGTTTTCAGTCTTCAGATTTCCGCGATCGAACTCTGCGAAAATAATTTCACATCAGATTTTTATACAAACACTGCGATATTATTTCGTCGCATATTTACGCTCTTTTCAGAATGGACCCAAGAAAACTTGAACGTACTTATTCTTTTGACGAGAAGTATAGGTGAAAAACGGAAAAAAAATTAAAGCCCTCGGAGAGATTTGAACTCTCGACCCCTGGTTTACAAGACCAGTGCTCTAACCACTGAGCTACGAAGGCTTGTTGAGGAAAATCATCGTTTTCTTGTCACTTGTAGTTTCCTTTTTTTTTCAAGACAATGATAGCTGCATATTTTTCCCGAAATATTACTTGTTCACCATAGTGAATTATTATCCAATTTTTGATGCTAAAGGTCAAAACGTAACTTACATTTGCATTTTGTAAAATCAAAAACAATCACAGCAGACACAGAAGCGGGAAGCCCAATGAACCAATCAGAACTTGAAGCAAACACATGGCGCAAAGTGCGGGAAAACGCATGCAAAAAAAGTCAGAATTGTTTTTGGTTTTATTTCTGCTTGATCGAGAAAAAGGCGCGAGTTTCTTTTTAAACAAATCACAACTGAAGGTGGTAAAGCAAAAAGGTAAAACCAATTAAGAGAAAGCAGACAGCAGACAGATATTATTTCGTCGCATATTTACGTTTTTTTTCTAAATGGCCCCAAGAAAATTTGAATGTTCCTTCTAGCAATAATATTCTTTTGACGAGAAGTAAGTTAAAAAGGGAAAAAATGGAAGCCCTCGGAGAGATTTGAACTCTCGACCCCTGGTTTACGAGACCAGTGCTCTAACCACTGAGCTACGAAGGCCCTTTCAAGAAAGGGATCGTTTAATTATCACTCGTAGTTTCCGTTATCTTTCAAAACAATGATAGGTGCATAGTTCCCGAAATATTACTTGTTCACCATAGTGAAATGAGATCTAATTTATGAAGCTAAAGGTCAAAACGTAACTTACATTTGCATGTTGCAAAATCAAAACCAATCACAGCAGACACAGAAGTCCAATGAACCAATCAGAACTTGAAGCTAACACATGTAGCTAACGCGAAGTGGGGGAAAAAAATTGGTTTTTTTTTCCCTGATTGATCGAGAAGGAAGCGCGTTTCTTTTTAAACCAATCACAAACGGTAGTAATCTAAAACCAATGAAAGCTGTAAATACAAATGCATGAGAATGATTAAGTTTCCTTTGTCTGCTGCATATGTAATACTTGTCCCTACTGTTAAAAATGTTCTTTTGACCAGAAGTAGGTTAAAAAATAAAACAAAGAAAAAAAATGGAAGCCCTTGGAGAGAATTGAACTCTCGACCCCTGGTTTACAAGACCAGTGCTCTAACCACTGAGCTACAAAGGCTCGTTGAGAAAAACTGTCGTTTTATTGTCACTTGTAGTTTCCGGTTTTCTCAAGGTTTTAGCGATCGAACTCTGCGAAAATAATTCCACATCGGATTTTTATACAAACACTGCGATATTATTTCGTCTAAATGGCCCCAAGAAAATTTGAATGTTCCTTCTAGCAATAATATTCTTTTGACGTGAAGTAAATTTAAAAAAGAAAGGAAAAAATGGAAGCCCTCGGAGAGATTTGAACTCTCGACCCCTGTCACTTGTAGTTTCCGATTTTTTTCAAGATAATGATAGTTGCATATTTCCCGAAATATTACTTGTTCATCATAGTGAAGTAAGATCTAATTTATGAAGCTAAAGGTCAAACCGTAACTTACATTTGCATGTTGCAAAATCAAAACCAATCACAGCAGACACAGAAGTCCAATGAACAAATCAGAACTTGAAGCAAACACATGTAGCTAGCGCAAAGTGCGGGAAAAAAAAATTGGTTTTGGTTTTTTTTTTCCGATTGGTCGAGAAGAAAGCGAGTTTCTTTTTAAACCACTCGCTAACGGTAGTAATGCAAAATCAATGAAAACTATAAATACAAATGAGAATGATGCAGTTTCCTTTGTCTGCTGCATATGTAATACTTGTCTCTACTGTTAAAAATGTTCTTTTGACGAGAAGTTGGTTAAAAAATAAAACAAAGAAAAAATAATGGAAGCCCTTGGAGAGATTTGAACTCTCGACCCCTGGTTTACAAGACCAGTGCTCTAACCACTGAGCTACAAAGGCTCGCTGAGAAAAACTGTCGTTTTATTGTCACTTGTAGTTTCCAATTTTTTTCAGTTCACCAAAGTGAAATATTGTCCATTTTGTGAAGCTAAAGATCAAAACGAATCACAGCAGACACAGGAGTCCAATGAACCATTCAAAACGTGAAGCAAACACATGTAGCCAGAAAAAAGTGCGGGAAAGATTGGTTTTGGTTTTATTTCTGATTGGTCGAGAAAGAAGCGCGAGTTTCTTTTTAAACCAATCACAAATGATAGTAAGGGACGGGCCATTTAATTTTTGTGGGGGGTGGGAGTTGGGCAATTTCTTCTGAGCATGAATTTTTTTTCAGCATCACTATTTGCAAGAATTTTTTTTACCTTAATGCTTGAATTTTTTTTCACGTGCTTTCTTGTGCACGATTTTTTTTTCTCTTAAATTTCTTCTGCAGGAATTTTTTTTTTGGTAATTGCCCACCACCACCCCCCCCCCCCCCCCCCCCCCCACACACACACACAAAAATTAAATGGTCCGTCCCTAATGCAAAACCAATGAAAACTATAAATGCAAATAAAAATGATGCAGTTTATTACGTACTTTGTCTGCCGCATGTGTAATACTTGTTTCAAATTTGATCATTAAAATCCTTTGCCAGGCAACTAAGTTTTCAGTCTTAGGTTTTAGCGATCTAACTTTGCGAAAATAATTTCACATCGGACTTTTATACAAACATTTCGTCGCTAATTAACGCTCTTTTGAAAATAAGCCCCAAGAAAACTTGAACGTATCTACTGTTTTCGTTCTGTTTCGTATCTACTTCTTTTGACAAGAAGTAAGTTAAAAAAAAGGAAGTAAATGTAAGCCCTCGGAGAGATTTGAACTCTCGACCCCTGGTTTACAAGACCAGTGCTCTAACCACTGAGCTACGAAGGCTCGTTGAGAAAGACTCTCGTTTTATTGTCACTTGTAGTTTCCAGTTTTCTCAAGACAACGACAGTTGCATACTTCTGAATATATTACTAGCTCAACATAGTGAATTATTATTCAATTTTTGAAGCTAAAGGTCAAAACGTAACTTGCATTTGCATTTTGCAAAATCAAAACCAATCACAGCAGACACAGAAGTCCAATGAACCAATCAGAACTTGAAGCAAACCATGTAGCTGGCGCATAGTGCGGGAAAACGCGTGCAAAAAAAGTCAGAATTGGTTTTGGTTTTATTTCTGGTTGATCGAGAAAAAGGCGCGAGTTTTTTTTAAACAAATCACAACTGACGAGGTAGCAATGGGAAACCAAAGCAAACTGTAAATACAAAAGAAATTGATGCAGTTTACGTTGTCCGCTGCGTGTGTAATACTTGTCTCATATTTGATCATTAAAATCCTTTGCCAGGCAACTAAGTTTTCAGTTCTCACGTTTCAGCGATCGAACTATGCGAAAATAATTTCACATCGGATTTTTATATTAATAATATACATGAAAAAATTACTCGATTCTGATTGGCTGAGAGCAGTGCAGTTCAAGTGTAACACCAGTGCAAAACGTGTAACACCGGTGCAAAAAGTGTAACACCAGTGCAAATTACAAATCGAAAAAAATTTTTTTTTTCTTTTTTTTTTGCCAAAAAACAAGAAAAAAAAATTTCAAAAAAAAATTTTTGCAAAAAAAAAAAAAAAAAATTCCAAACAAAAATGGATGCAAATTTTTTCATGTATAATTATTAATAAGTAATCATACGGTTTTCTCGTTCAATTTGGGATTAATTTGCACTTGTGAGTTTTTCAAAAAGCTCACTCGTGCAAATTAAATCCCAAATTAAACTCGAAACCGTATGATTACCTATACAAACACTGCGAATTGAATATTCCGTCGCATATTTATGCCCCTTTCAAAATGGACCCAAGAAAACTTGAAGTAACTACTGTTAATAATATTCTTTTGACGAGAAGTAGGATAAAAAGAGAAAAAAGTTCAAGCCCTCGGAGAGATTTGAACTCTCGACCCCTGGTTTACAAGACCAGTGCTCTAACCACTGAGCTACAAAGGCTCGTTAAGAAAAACTATCGTTTTCTTGTCTCTCGTAGTTTCCGGTTTTTTAAAGACAATGACAGTTGCATACTTATGAAATATTACTAGTTTACAATAGTGAAATATTATCCATTTTTTTCCGGAAGCTAAAGGTAACTTACATTTGCATGTTCTAAAATCAAAACCAATCACAGCAGACACAGAAGTCCAACGAACCAATCAGAACTTGAAGCAAACACATGTAGCTAGCGCAAAGTGCGGGAAATATATATTTTTTCTGATTGGTCGAGAAAGTGGCGCGAGTTTCTTTTTAGACCAATCAAAAAAGGTTGTAATGGGAAACCAAAGCAAATAGTAAATACAAAAGAGAATGATGCAGTTTACGTTGTCTGCTGCATGTGTAATACTTATCTCAAATTTGATCATTAAAATCTTTTGCAAGGCAACTAAGTTTTCAGTCTTCAGGTTTTAGCGAAACTAACGAAAATATCTCTGCGAAAATAATTTCTCATCGGATTTTTATACAAACACTGCGAATTAAATATTTCGTCGAATATTTACGTTCTTTTTAAAATGGACCCAAGAAAACTTGAACGTACCTACTGTGAATAATATTCTTTTGACGAGAAGTAGGATAAAAAATGAAAAAACAAAAAATAGAAGCCCTTGGAGAGATTTGAACTCTCGACCCCTGGTTTACAAGACCAGTGCTCTAACCACTGAGCTACGAAGGCTCGTTGTGAAATACTCTCGTTTTATTGTCACTTGTAGTTTCCGGTTTTCTCAAGACAACGACAGTTGCATACTTCTGAATATATTACTAGCTCATCATAGTGAATTATTATCCGATTTTTGAATCTAAAGGCCAAAACGTAACTTGCATTTGCATTTTGCAAAATCAAAACGAATCACAGCAGACACAGAAGTCCAATGAACCAATCTGAACTTGAAGCAAACACATGTGTAGCTGGCGCAAAGCGTGGGAAAAAAACGCGTGCAAAAAAGTCAGAATTGGTTTTTGTTTTATTTCTGCTTGATCGAGAAAAAGGCGCGAGTTTCTTTTTCAACAAATCACAAGTGAAGGTAGTAATGTATAACCAAAGCAAACTGTAAATACAAAAGAGAATAATGCAGTTTACGTTAACTGCTGCGTGTGTAATACTTGTCTCAAATTTGATCATTAAAATCCTTTGCCAGGCAACTAAGTTTTCAGTCTTCAGGTTTTAGCGATCGAACTCTGCGAAACTAATTTCACATCGGAGTTTTATACAGACACTGCGATATTAGTTCGTCGCATATTTTCATTTCTTTTTTTTCTCTAAACGGCCCGAAGAAAACTTGAACGTTCCTGCTGTCAATAATATTCTTTTGGTGAGAAGTAAGTCATAAAAAGGAAAAAAATGGAAGCCCTCGGAGAGATTTGAACTCTCGACCCTGGTTTACAAGACCAGTGCTCTAACCACTGAGCTACGAAGGCTCGTTGAGTAAAATACTCGTTTTATTGTCACTTGTAGTTTCCGGTTTTCTCAAGACAACGACGGTTGCATACTTCTGAATATGTCACAAGTTCACCATAGTGAATTATTATCCAATTTTTGCCGGAAGCTAAAGGTCACTTACATTTGCATGTTGCAAAATCAAAACGAATCACAGCAGACACAGAAGTCCAATGAACCAATCAGCACTTGAAGCAAATACATGTAGCCAGCGCGAAGTTCGGGAAATAATTTTTTTTTCAGACTGATCGATAAAGTGGCGCGAGTTTCTTTTAAAACCAGTCACAAAAGGTAGTAATGCATAACCAAAGCAAACAGTAAATACAAAAGAGAATGATGCAGTTTACGTTGTCTGCCGCGTGTGTAATACTTGTCTCAAATTTGATCATTAAAATCCTTTGCCAGGCAACTAAATTTTCAGTCTTCACGTTTCAGCGATCGAACTTTGCGAAAATAATTTCACATCGGATTTTTATAAAAACACTGCGAATTAAATATTTCGTCGCATATTTACGCTCTTTACAAAATGGACCCAAGAAAACTTGAAAGTACCTACTGTTCATAATATTCTTTTGACGAGAAGTAGAATGAAAAAGGAAAAAAAATTGAAGCCCTCGGAGAGATTTGAACTCTCGACCCCTGGTTTACGAAACCAGTGCTCTAACCACTGAGCTACGAAGGCCCTTTCAGGGAAGGGATCGTTTTATTGTCACTCGTAGTTTCCCATTTCTTTCAAGACAATGATAGTTGCATATTTCCTGAAATATTACTTGTTCACCATAGTGAAATAAGATCTAATTTGTAAAGCTAAAGGTCGAAACGTAACTGACATTTGCATGTTGCAAAATCAAAACCAATCATAGCAGACTTAGAAGTCCAATGAACAAATCAGAACTTGAAGCAAACACATGTAGCTTGCGCAAAGTGCGGGAAAAATAATTGGTTTTGGTTTTATTTCTGATTGGTCGAGAAGGGAAGCGCGTTTCTTTTTAAACCAATCACAAACGGTAGTAATCTAAAACCAATGAAAACTGTAAATACAAATGAGAATGATGCAGTTTCCTTTGTCTGCTGCATATGTAATACTTGTCCCTACTGTTAAAAATGTTCTATTGACGAGAAGTAGGTTAAAAAAGAAAACAAAGGAAAAAAAAATGAAAGCCCTCGGAGCCCAATACTCATAGAACCTAGAACCTATGCCCTTCAGTTTTTCATGGTCATGGCTAGCGGAATGTTTCGCGGGCGCGTGCGTGTGCGGTCCGCAGTCCGCAGTCCGCGGTCCGCGTTGGGCACGGCTAGCTCGCGGGCGCGTATGACTTCCTAAAACATGCGCGTATGACGCCACACAACATCCGAAATGTTTGTTTTCATTTCGGATTTCAACCACAGAAGCGGAGATTTATTAAAGAATTTCCTAGCAAGCGAGGGACTTAATGGTAAAACAGATTACATTTTTCGATGGGAATTTATGTTGTTATCAATCTGTGATTGACTTTTTCTCTGTGCTCTTGTGTAGTTTTGGAGAATTGTTTTCAAAACGTGCTTAAATTCAATTGTATCGTTTTTTTTTTATTTCACCCAAAGCAGCTCGGCGAACTCAAAGCGCTATAAAAGGTACGCGTTTTGCATAGTAGTATCATTAAAATCCTTTGCCAGGCAACTAAGTTTTCAGTCTTCACGTTTCAGCGATCAAACTATGCGAAAATAATTTCACATTGGATTTTTAAACAGACAGTGCGATTTAATTATTTCGTCGCATATTTACGCTCTTTTCAAATGGACCCAAATAAACTTGAAGTAACTACTGTTAATAATATTCTTTTGACGAGAAGTAGGATAAAAGTAGAAGAAAAAGTTGAAGCCCTCGGAGAGATTATAACTCTCGACCCCTGGTTTACAAGACCAGTGCTCTAACCACTGAGCTACGAAGGCTCGTTGAGAAGGCAACGACGACGTCGCCCATTTACGCTCGTTTCAAAATGACCCCAAGAAAACTTGAACGTACCTATACTACTGTTAAAAACGTTCACCTTATGACGAGAAGTAAGTTAAAAAAAAAAAGAAAAAAAAGTGAAAGCCCTCGGAGAGATTTGAACTCTCGACCCCTGGTTTACAAGACCAGTGCTCTAACCACTGAGCTACGAAGGCTCGTTGAGAAAAACTCTCGTTTTATTGTCAGCCGTAGTTGCCGATTTTTTCAAGATAATGACAGTTGCATTCTTCCGAAATTCTACAAGTTCGCCATAGTGAAATACGATCTAATTTATGAAGCTGCGGGTCAAACCGTAACTTACATTTGCATTTTGCAAAATCAAAACCAATCACAGCAGACACAGAAGTCCAATGAAACAATCAGAACTTGAAGCAAACACATGTAGCTAGCGCAAAGCGAGTGCGGGAAAAATATTGGTTTTGGTTTTATTTCTGATCGGTCGAGTTAGTGGCGCGAGTTTCTTTTTCAACCAATCACAAAACATAGTAATGAAAAACCAAAGCAAACAGTAAATACAAAAGAGAATGATGCAGTTTACGTTGTCTGCCGCGTGTGTAATACTTGTCTCAAATTTGATCATTAAAATCCTTTGCCAGGCAACTAAATTTTCAGTCTTCACGTTTCAGCGATCGAACTTTGCGAAAATAATTTCACATCGGATTTTTATAAAAACACTGCGAATTAAATATTTCGTCGCATATTTACGCTCTTTACAAAATGGACCCAAGAAAACTTGAACGTACCTATTGTTCATAATATTCTTTTGACGAGAAGTAGAATGAAAAAGGAAAAAAAAAAGAATTGAAGCCCTCGGAGAGATTTGAACTCTCGACCCCTGGTTTACGAGACCAGTGCTCTAACCACTGAGCTACGAAGGCCCTTTCAGGGAAGGGATCGTTTTATTGTCACTCGTAGTTTCCCATTTCTTTCAAGACACTGATAGTTGCATATTTCCTGAAATATTACTTGTTCACCATAGTGAAATAAGATCTAATTTGTAAAGCTAAAGGTCGAAACGTAACTGACATTTGCATGTTGCAAAATCAAAACCAATCATAGCAGACTTAGAAGTCCAATGAACAAATCAGAACTTGAAGCAAACACATGTAGCTTGCGCAAAGTGCGGGAAAAATAATTGGTTTTGGTTTTATTTCTGATTGGTCGAGAAGGGAAGCGCAAGTTTCTTTTTAAACCAATCACAAACGGTAGTAATGCAAAACCAATGAAAACTGTAAATACAAATGAGAATGATGCAGTTTCCTTTGTCTGCTGCATATGTAATACTTGTCCCTACTGTTAAAAATGTTCTATTGACGAGAAGTAGGTTAAAAAAGAAAACAAAGAAAAAAAAATGAAAGCCCTCGGAGCCCAATACTCATAGAACCTAGAACCTATGCCCGTCAGTTTTTCATGGTCATGGCTAGCGGAATGTTCCGCGGGCGCGTGCGTGTGCGGTCCGCAGTCCGCAGTCCGCGGTCCGCGTTGGGCACGGCTAGCTCGCGGGCGCGTATGACGTCCTAAAACATGCGCGTATGACGCCACACAACTTCCGAAATGTTTGTTTTCATTTCGGATTTCAACCACAGAAGCGGAGATTTATTAAAGAATTTCCTAGCAAGCGAGGGACTTATTTATGGTAAATCGATGGGAATTTATGTTATCAATCTGTGATTGACTTTTTCTCTGTGCTCTTGTGTAGTTTTGGAGAATTGTTTTCAAAACGTGCTTAAATTCAATTGTATCGGTTTTTTTTTAATTTCACCCAAAGCAGCTCGGCGAACTCAAAGCGCTATAAAAGGTACGCGTTTTGCATAGTAGTATCATTAAAATCCTTTGCCAGGCAACTAAGTTTTCAGTCTTCACGTTTCAGCGATCAAACTATGCGAAAATAATTTCACATCGGATTTTTATACAAACACTGCGAATTAAATATTTCGTCGCATATTTACGCTCTTTTCAAATGGACCCAAATAAACTTGAAGTAACTACTGTTTATAATATTCTTTTGACGAGAAGTAGGATAAAAAAAGAAAAAAAATGTTAAAGCCCTCGGAGAGATTTGAACTCTCGACCCCTGGTTTACAAGACCAGTGCTCTAACCACTGAGCTACGAAGGCTCGTTGAGAAAGTCTCTCGTTTTATTGTCACTTGTAGTTTCCGGTTTTCTCAAGGCAACGACGACGTCGCCTATTTACGCTCGTTTCAAAATGACCCGTACCTATACTACTGTTAAAAATGTTCACCTTATGACGAGAAGTAAGTTAAAAAAAAAAGAAAAAAAAGTGAAAGCCCTCGGAGAGATTTGAACTCTCGACCCCTGGTTTACAAGACCAGTGCTCTAACCACTGAGCTACGAAGGCTCGTTGAGAAAAGCTGTCGTTTTATTGTCAGCCGTAGTTGCCGATTTTTTCAAGATAATGACAGTTGCATTCTTCCGAAATTCTACAAGTTCGCCATAGTGAAATACGATCTAACTCATGAACCTGCGGGTCAAACCGTAACTTACATTTGCGTGTTACAAAATCAAAACCAATCACAGCAGACACAGAAGTCCAATGAACAAATCAGAACTTGAAGCAAACACATGTCGCTAACGCAAAGCGAGTGCGGGAAAAATATTGGTTTTGGTTTTATTTCTGATTGGTCGAGTTAGTGGCGCGAGTTTCTTTTTAAACCAATCACAAAACATAGTAATGAAAAACCAAAGCAAACAGTAAATACAAAAGAGAATGAGGCAGTTTCCGTTGTCCGCCGCATGAGTAATACTTGTCTCAAATTTGGTCATTTAAATCTTTTTCCAGGAAACTTTTCCAGGAAAGTTTTCAGTCTTCAGGTTTTATCGATCGAACTCTGCGATTAAATAATTTCACATCGGACTTTTATACAAACACTGCGATATTATTTCGTCGCATATTTACGCTCTTTTCAAAATATTCTTTTGACGAGAAGTAAGTTACAAAAAAGGGAAAAAAATGGAAGCCTTCGGAGAGGCTTGAACTCTCGACCCCTGGTTTGCAAGACCAGTGCTCTAACCACTGAGCTACGAAGGCTCGTTGAGGAAAGCCGTCGTTTTATTGTCGGTCGTAGTTTCCGATTTTTTCAACACATTGACAGTTGCATTCTTCCGAAATGGTCGTTGTTCAAATTAGTGAAATATTATCCACTTTTTGAAGCTAAAGGTCAAAACGTAACTTACATTTGCATGTTGCAAAATCAAAACCAATCACAGCAGACATAGAAGTCCAATGAACCAATGAAAACTTCAAGACATGTAAACACATGTAGCTGGCGCAAAGCGCGGGAAAACGGGTGCAAAAAATAAAAAATGGTTTTGGGTTTATTTTTGATTGATCGAGAAAGTGACGCGAGTTTCTTTCTAAACCAATCACAAAAGGTAGTAATGAAAAACCAAAACAAACAGTAAATACAAAAGAGAATGATGCAGTTTACGTTGTCTGCCGCGTGTGTAATACTTGTCTTAAATTTGATCATTAAAATCCTCTGCCAGGCAACTAAGTTTTCAGTCTTAGGTTTCAGCTATCGAACTCTGCGACAATAATTTCATATCGGACTTTTATACAAACACTGCGATATTATTTCGTCGCCGCTAATTGACGCTCTTTTCAAAATGGGCCCCAAGAAAACTTGAACGTATCTGCTGTTTTCGTATCTACTTCTTTTGACAAGAAGTAAGTTTGAAAAAAAGAAAAAAAATAGAAGCCCTCGGAGAGATTTGAACTCTCGACCCCTGGTTTACAAGACCAATGCTCTAACCACTGAGCTACAAAGGATTGGTGAGGGAAACTATCGTTTTCTTGTCACTTCTTGTTTCTGATTTTTCCAAGACAACGACAGTTGCATGCTTCAAGTTCACCATGATGAAAAAGGATCTAATTTATAAAACTGACTAAAGGTCAAATACACAGAAAATCCGATTAACCAATCACAACTCAAAACAAATATACCTAGCTGACGAAAAGCGCGGGAAAACGTGTGAGAAAAAAATCAGAATTGGTTTTGGTTTTATTGGTTGATTGATCGAGGAAGTGGTTCGAGATCTTTTTTTTAACCAATTATGAAGCGTATTGATGAAAAATTTAATGGGGCTATGTCAGTATTTTTAGAGTTATTTTAAAAATCCAAATTCATATTTGTATCAGTGGAAACCCCATAATGGTCCAGTTTTGTTTCAAATTATTCTACTAGTGCTCTAAGAGTAAAAATAAGTGTCTAGGGCTGGAAATGGCCAGGATGGAAATGGATTGCAACTTAAAAATACTGGGCCACTTTTTTCACGTTTATCGCCTCGATTCTTGGAAAACTCGCTAAAACTCAGATTATGGTTGATTCTCTCTTGGGTGTCCTGTGGTTTATCGCCTTGTGTCTTGGAAAACTCGCTAAAACTCAGATTATGGTTGATTCTGTCTTGGGTGTCCTATGGTTTATCGCCTTATGTCTTGGAAAACTCGCTATAACTCAGATTATGGTTGATTCTGTCTTGGGTGTCCTGTGGTTTATCGCCTTATGTCTTGGAAAACTCGCTATAACTCAGATTATAGTTGATTCTGTCTTGGGTGTCCTGTGGTTTATCGCCTTATGTCTTGGAAAACTCGCTATAACTCAGATTATGGTTGATTCTGTCTTGGGTGTCCTGTGGTTTATCGCCTTATGTCTTGGAAAACTCGCTACAACTCAGATTATGGTTGATTCTCTCTTGGGTGTCCTGTGGTTTATCGCCTTATGTCTTTCAAAACTCGCTATAACTCAGATTATGGTTGATTCTGTCTTGGGTGTCCTGTGGTTTATCGCCTTATGTCTTGGAAAACTCGCTACAACTCAGATTATGGTTGATTCTCTCTTGGGTGTCCTGTGGTTTATCGCCTTATATCTTGGAAAACTCGCTATAACTCAGATTATGCTTAATTTTCTCTTGGGTGTCCTGTGGTTTATCGTCTTATGTCTTTCAAAACTCGCTAGAACTCTGATTATGGTTAATCCTCTCTTCGAAAATTCACATGATATTATTTTCGTAGTGTTCTATTAAGCATTTTGTGTTGGCAAAGGTACTTAGTTTCAATTTGGGGCAGTTTAGACTCAAACGCGAATTTCTGTCCACTCAGTTGAAAGTCACTTTAGACTACAATCAATAAAATTTGAAATTTGGAATTTTTCTTTGTAGAACTACAGGTCTGTACACCAAGACTCTCGCTAAGATAATCTACAGGGATATGAGTCGCTTCAGTGTGGTGTTTATAATCGTGTGCCTTGGATTTTGTGGCGCCATGTACATGGCGCTGAAGGCCACCGACTCGCAGAATCTTTTCAGGTAAATCTTTTGATACCTCTTTGATTCGTAACTCTTAACTGAGACGTTTTGGACTTAAGTAGCAGTGTACTGATGATCGTTTTAATGGCTATAATAATATACATGAAAAAATTACTCGATTCTGATTGGCTAAGAGCAGTGCAGTTAAAGTATGACACCAGTGCAAAACGTGTAACACCGGTGCAAATTAAAAATCAAAAATATTTTTTTTTTGCCAAAAAAAAAGAAAACAAAATTCCCAAAAAAAAAAATTTGCAAAAAAAAAAAAAAAAAAAATTTCAAACAAAAATGGATGCAATTTTTTTCATGTATAATTATTAATAAGTAATCATACGGTTTTCTCGTTCAATTTGGGATTAATTTGCATTCGTGAGTTTTTCAAAAAGCTCAAAATTGCACTCGCTGTAATTTTAAGCTTTTTGAAAAACTCACTCGTGCAAATTAATCCCAAATTGAACTCGAAACCGTATGATTACCTATACTAATTATACCTATTTTGTTTAATATTGTTTATTAAATAACGCTCTGGTCTTTGTCTTTTAAAAGTAACTATGCATGGTTGATGTTGGCTGCCGTTAGAGCCCTTGTCGAACAGCAACCCGCTAAAGAAGACTATTCTAAATTCAGGTAAAGTTTCTCGTTTCGTGCCGTTTCTTTTCTTTTCCGTTTGTTGCTACTTTTTAGCACCCCACATCTGGGTGGTAAAATAAGACACCGCCGCTCCCGAAACAACACACTGTCGACCGACTATTGGCTAACAGTTTCACTTTTTAATTATTATGAATCCTGGTTACGGATCTTCAATTTTCTTAATTGATAGATTATTGCCCAGCAGTCCGTGGGAATTATTGCTACCCCCCTCCCCCCTGGATAGGATGCTAGTCCATCACAGGTTTAATCAAAGCGTTTCGTTGGGTTTCTGTAGCATAAAGCAACTAGGAGTATGCCACGCCACTTGGATTAAATGCTAAGTCCATCACAGCTTTAACCCCAGCATTTTGTTGGGTTACTGTGGTATAAAGCAACTAGGAGTATGGTCATAGGAGTATGGTAGTATGGTCATGTCACTATTAATCACCATGGTTGCCTTTCCTTGTTTCTTGTTAGTTGGCTGGCAATACTCATTCTTCTCGCCTATATGGCCATGGTGATCGTAGTTCTACTAAACATTCTCATTGCCCAGCTGAGCTACACTTACAGTGAAGCTAAGAAGACTGCTAAACTGCAGTACGCTATCGATACTATGGTCATTGTTACTCGTTTGGAGTACAGCAGACTCGCCAGATGGGTATGAGTGTGTTTTGTCTTGAGAATAGTCCTTTTCACAAATTTGTATAGAGCAGTTTTCAACTGAGTGTGGTAAAACCAAAACCAAAGTAATTACTCTGACCAATCACAGCAGTCGTAAACAATCCAATGAACCAATCAGAGCTCGAAGCAATTACATGTCGGCGGCACCAAGCGCGGGAAAATGCGTGCGAGCAAGTCACGATTGGTTTTGGTTTTACTTCTGATTGGTCGAGAAAGTGGCGCGAGATTTTTTAGGCAATCACAAAGCGTAGCAATGAAAAACCAAAGCAATTGTGTAATTACTTTTCACACTCAATTGAAAACTGCTTTATATAGGATAATACATCCAAATGGTCGTGAAAGCAACAAACAAGTAGTATTTTTTTAAAATCCACTTAATTAACGATGACGGTTGAATGCCGAAACATGTCTTGTAAAATTCAAAATGCCGCTCTGTTTTTTAAAAATTGCTACACGTGGCGACATGATAGTACCTATTCAAATTAAAATTCGGTCCGGCAGCAGTGAAAGTAAGAGCAACCTCGATGATTCCACTGAAATTCCGGCTATTATTTATTTATTTTATTTACTATTTGCTTCTTGAAGGCTTTATTGAATGTTCACATTTTTTATCCAATCTAGAGGCTCACAAGTTGTCAACAGAAAACTTACCGTTAGTTTTCATTTGAAGGGTAACACTTTTGGATTTAAAGTAAGCACAATTGCAACAGAAAAGATATAGATTTGAACCACCTTGAGCTACCTTGTTAAGCATCATAACCATCCAGGGGCGTAGCTACCTGTACGCACGTACGCACGTGCGTACCTGAAAAAGTGGGAAAAAAAGAAAGATTTGGGACTTCAGGGTGGGGGAGGAGTTAGGGGGAATGTTTGAAAACAGTGATCGTGCGTACCTCTGAAAAATTCCTCGCTACGCCATCATCAACATTACTATAAGAAAAAACTGTTCAATAGCTTTCACTTGAACGGCGACACAAGTTTGGAATTTGTTAGAACCGTATTATGCGTCCTAAACTTGACTAAAGGAGAGATTGTGTGTCCCAAGATTTATCAATTATTGGACGAGGTTGAGCAAAATATCGTGATTTGTCAGTGGCGGGCCGATCAATTATTCGCCAAAGCCGAAGGCTGAGCCAAATTATTGATCTGCGAGACACTGACAAATCACGATATTTTGTGGTAGACGAGTTCAACAATTATTTTAATTATCATGCGATCGCCATGTTTGTTTTTCAATTTAATATTTATTCATAACTGCTAAAACAGAGTAGAAATCGGCTGCCATTGTAGAGGATGGGAGAACAATTATTCGCAGCAAAACAACTTTGCACCGTTGTGCGCATGAGCAGAATTATTGGAAGGCAGTTATTCCTAGGTCACGTGTGAGCTCTCGGCCAATGAAAAGGAAGAAAAAAGTGCATCGATTGATAATACAATTTGCCTGACGAGTCATGACATGTTTCTTTTGTTTTCAGAATTTAAGGGTAAAGAATTACTTACATGGCGACTGGGTCAGTGAAAAGGATCTAGCAAAAGGTTTGCTTTAAGATGTAACTCAAAATAGGCAAAGTTGAACCTTTCACACGCGACTTTTGAAAGCCAACATACATATTTGCATAAATGGAAACCCAAAATAGTGATCAAATTATAAGTGTCTTTGGAAATGGATTGCAGCTTGAAAAAAATAGCCCACTGAGTTTTTTAAAACGCTTCCCAATGTGTCTTGGAAAAATTGCTTAAAACTGCTAATGATTTTAACAGATGTTAAAATACAAAATTTACCTCCATCACTGGATATACGTCATGTAGACCTAACGTATATCGAGAGCTTTATGACCATATTTGGGCAGTGTGTCAATATGTTGAATTATAATATGTAGTATGGGTTGAAGGTAAATGCAAATGAGGTTTTTGCTAATCAAGATGGCTTCGACAAGCAGAATTTTGCAGAAACATTATTTGTTGTAATTGTGACATATTTTCATTCTTTTTTCTAAGAACTGTTAGAGTATACTGATGACCGTCACCCTTGGGAAACTATGGAAGAAAAACTTAATGACATCAGGTAAACAAACTTGTAGACTTCTAGCAGACCCTCTCTTGATAGGTGAGCGGGCGAGCAAATACGCAATCGGCGATCGAGCAATGCGAGCTGAGGGGGCGCTGGAAAAGAGACCTCCTCCAGTTTCCTCTCGGCTCGTTCGCTCGCTCCAGTCTCGCCGAGCTTGTTTTCGTCAACATGATCTCCTCTCTGAATTAACGATTATCGTTAATTCTTAAATTGCTCCGAATTAACGATTATAGTTAATTCCTAACACTGTTTCCCAGGACATTTCAGAAAAGAAGAAATAAAAAAAACCATGTTATTTGGACTGCGGGATTCGAACCCGGAACTACCGCTACTAGAAACGTCTTCTTAACACTAGACTACCAAGGCGATGGGAAATTATATCTGCAAGATATTTATTTGAGTCTTGCATAGAATATCATTGATCTACAGTGATTAGGCCTAAGCGCTGATTTCAAATGGTTAGCTTTTTGTTGAAGTTTGGTGATCTTGCCTTTCCATTTACTTTCTAAAATTATTTTCAAGCGAGTGATTTTATAGGCTTACTACAGGGTGTAGAATAAGCGCATGAATTTTATTATGTTAAAAATTGATGTTTGCTCAACCAGCAGCGTGGTGGTCCAGTGGTTAGAAGAGAGGATAAGTCAGCGTAGGGTCGTAGGTTCGAGTCCTGTCCGAACACTAAGGATTGTTCTTTTTCAACAAAAATGCTGATTTCCCAGAATTCAGATTTCCCAGAATTAGGCCTAATCACTGTAGATCAATGATATTCTATGCAAGACTCAAATAAATATCTTGCAGATATAATTTCCCATCGCCTTGGTAGTCTAGTGGTAAGAAGACGTTTCTAGTAGCGGTAGTTCCGGGTTCGAATCCCGCAGTCCAAATAACATGTTTTTTTTTATTTCTTCTTTTCTGAAATGTCCTGGGAAACAGTGTTCGGAATTAACTATAATCGTTAATTCGGAGCAATTTAAGAATTAACGATAATCGTTAATTCAGAGAGGAGGACGGGTTGGTTTTCGTTCTCGCCCGCGATCTCGCCCGCGCGATTGGCTGAAAGGGGACAGCTAGCGGATCTAACAAACTTTTAACGTATGATTTTACTTAATCGACTTTTTTATAGCGAGGGTGACACTTCCACAGACGTCTGACTGACAAACATGTGACTCTCGAATTCTAGATCGAAATGTTGGATTTTATGGGGGGAATAAAAACCGGAGTATCCGGCGAAAAAACCCTCGGAGAAAGGAAGAGAATCTTTTCCTCTCCCCTGACGTTGAAGTCTGATTCCGCCACTGAAGCGAATGTGTACAGACCACAAATGAGTCTTTTTTTTGTTATATTACGCCTTCTTTTTCTCTTTTCAGGGAGTTGATGAAGAAAGTAGTTAGAAGAGGAAAGGAAAAAGACCCATGGGAGAGCGTTGATGAAAAGTTGACAAATTTAACGTAAGTAAATATCTCACCAATTTAGTAGAATTGATCCATGCCTTTTAGTTGCTATTACTGCAGTCAACTCCATTTCACGGGTATCATAAATTTTAACTCGCTATTAACTACACCTTAAGATATCTAATTGTTGGAGAATTTGCACCGTTATGAAAAAGGTTACGGAAAATCGGGGGAAGGGGGGGAGGGGGTTACCCCCTTATTTGGCCTTAACGGGGACGTCCGGTCTTTTTCTTGAATGGGGTATCGATTTCATCACTTTTTGTAGGAGTATCTTTACATGGCCTAATGCCTTAGGGAAGATACACCGGAGATAAACATGTATATTAATTTATAGAAACCTCACCACACACAAGCCGAACTACAGGCCGACTTCCATTGACATCGCCATTGATGCCAAGTTTAATTACGCAAAAACAAACCTGGGAAAATTTGTAAATGTTGTGTGCGGTCCGGCCGCACCTTTCTACCCAAGCATCTATCGAGTCCTCCCCCCCCCCCCCCCTCCCCCATCCTCCCCGTCGTCGTACGCTCACACAGGCGATCACAGTGGACGTATAGAGGTTTTGCACGGCAGCCATGTTGCATGGCAGGAACAATGAAAATGTTTTGCATTAGAAAAAACATTCTTTCCCATAGGGAAAAGAATCTATTGTTCCTGCCATGCAACATGGCTGCCGTGCAAAACCTCTATTATTTACGTGTAATCCCATTAAAGCAAAATTTAAATCTTATCCTTCTGTGCTTTCTTTGTAGTTGCACCAGTTGCTTCATAACCGGAAATTCACTTTCCTTTTTTTTTTTTTTTTATTTTTTGCTGTTGCTTTTTAGGACCATCGTTGAGAAGCTTCCTGTTTACACTGAAAAGACAGAAACTTGACTCCGCATTGTGTCATGCACGTGGTGGGGGGGGGGGGGGGGGGGGGTTCTCCCGTCTATTTAGGATAGGTGTATGCCGCGACGGTTCTTGATACCTTTTTAAGGCTCAAAACTAAAAAATGACACCCTATTTAAAGGAAAGACGATAAATTAGAATTGTGTGTACAGATCCTCTATTTCGTTGCTGTAGGATAGACGATATCTTTTCCGTTAAGCTGCGCGATTGGCGCGTTAAAACTAAATGCAAGGCTGATCGGACAGCTATAAAGGGTATTTTATTGCCCAATATTTCGGTTAGGCAAAACTAACCTTCATCAGGGGCTACAAAGAGCTAAGTAAAAATGGAATAAAACGGTTACAAGATATAAAATGATTCAAAAGAAAGATTAAATATGATTGGTTAACAAAAATAAACAGTAGAAACGTTAACAAAGGCTACTATAAAAATAGAAACATTAAGTTTCATCGCGCCTGTTTATCCCATAGGGTTCAAGAGTCTTGGCCTTAGAAATTAAAAATGCTTCTCTGGCCTTACGAATGGCGTCTCTGTCAGAGTTAATGAGTTCAAGGGGAATGAGTTCTATGTCGTTGATTGAATGGCCAGGAAGAGTAAAGTGATCTGAAACGGCGGTAGGCTGATGAATGTGACGTTGGTTAATGGCTTTTTCGATTGCGCGTCTGTGTTCGCCAAATCTGTCGCTGAGATGTCGTTTAGTCTCTCCTATGTATTGTACTTTGCATCTGCAGCACTGTATCATATATATGAGATTCGTAGATGAGCAAGAGATGTGGTGTTGTATTCGATGTTGTTCGTTTGTAGAGAAAAAGGTGTAAAACGTGGTTCCCTCTGAGATAAAAGGACACGTTAACGATTGGCGCGTTGTCTAAGTACTGCAATTTAGATAGTCAAAATTAAAGGAACCCTAACTAAAAAAGAATACCCTATTTAATGACCGAGCACCTAAAAAACATACCCTTTGCGGCGGCACATACCTATATAGCTTATATATAAGACCATCTCCCCCCCCCCCCCCCCCCCCCGCACCCTCCCCCATTGATGGCGGAAAACAAACAAGCTTCGGGCCATTGCCATTTATGTAATACAGTAAGATGTAAACCATGCCTGTTATTGTGTATGCAGTATCTAGCAATAAAGCTAAATATGGCAGACATTTTTCGTTTTCCTCGGCTTGACGCTCTGCACATGTGTCACACGTGTTAAAACTATCCATACATTGGCAAATGTCCAAGAGATTGTACATAAAAAGAGGTTGCGTGACATCTAAGTTCAAGAAAAACAAACATCAAAGTTTTATCACCAAAAATAACAGATGTTACCTCTGATCTTATATACCTTTAATTTGCCTGCCATGTTGGCTACGGCTCCTAATATTAACTCTTTTAAGAGTGGGGTTTGTCAGCTGACGCATAAAGAACTTTAAGAACTTGACCGCGACTAGAGCACATAAGCCTCGAAGAGAGGGACTACTGCTCTCATTTTGGTAAATGTAAATATTTAATTCGTAGTTTGCCAATAGACTATTTTGCTAATGTTGTGTTCCCAGTGCATCTTGGGTAGTTCGAGTCCTGTGTGGGGGCAAACGGCCAAATTACCTGCCAAACTGGTCGTTTGCCCCCACAAAGGACTGGAACTACCCAAGATGCACTGGGAACACAACATTAGCAAAATAGTCTATTTTGATGATGCCGCGCTTGTTTGATATTTCATACGTGCGTGCATCGATATGGAAGTCAATACTGACCAGCCAGTCAGACAATAGCCGTGTCAGCAGGTTATCGCCCAGGAGTTTTTCATGGGAAAATAAGGCCGATTTAATAAACATTCAGTCGGTTGCGACTACATCCCGTTGGCTCTCTCCTTTGACGATCGTGGATTCTACGATGATTTTTTGGCGTCTCTTGATTCTTTGCTACTCGCTTAGTTTTTCACAAGGTAGGTAAACCGGATGTAGTAATAATTTCTTTATATTTTATTTACCTTAATAGTTTTAATTTATATTAGTTTCTACAAACATGAAAATTTGGTATCCACTAAGCCGAAAAGGTAAATGGCCGCCGTGAAAAGATCTAAAAAGCTGACGTTTCAAGCGCTAGCCCTTCGCGGTCAGAGCGAATCTTCTATCAAGTTTCCACAAAGCCTGCAGCGCGTTTGCTTGCAACAACAACAGATGAGTTCTTATGTTTTCCTTGTTACATTTTCGAATTCGTAAAATATCATTATTTTTTCTATTTATCTTCCACCTATAAAAGACGAAAAGTCTTCTTGAAGGTCAATAATTTTTACTTCCAGAAAAAGGTTTTCCTTTTTCAACGTAAATCGTAGCAATGGGCAGTTTACGCTTTAGTAATGCTATTAATAACAATATTTTGTCATAACTGCCTTTGTGGCCTGCCAATACAGGAAGTTTTTGCACCACACATGTTCCCGAACTGAAATTCTAAACTTCCTTTTTCCATGTAATTTTAATCCACACACCACTTCCCTTTCAGCTAAAAGTTCCCTTTGTACTGTGACTCAAAGAAAAATTTATCGATTCCGTAATTGCGAAAAATGTAATTATTCTGTGGTGTATTTTATCTTCGACATCCTTTGACCTGTCGCTGCTATAAATGCGCATTACACACATCAGTTTCTCAGTGGTTTGTTTACGGACTTGTCTGTTTTTACATTGAGCCATTAAATGATACAAGATGGTAAAATAGATAAGTGTCTCATATCTGTCTGGGCTTTTCTCCTAGTTTTCCGCTTTGATTGAAATATGAAATTTTTTAAGTGGGTATGTACGGGGTGTGTCTGGGGTAGGTCATTTGTAGCCAATCAGAGGAAAGCTATATCCATCGTGCAGGTGAGAATGATTATCTCATGTCCAAATCTTGAATATATCATTTGTCTGGGAAAAACGCGTATGTTTTTGAAGTTAATTTTTTGAAGTCGATTGTCAATGCGCCAGTTTATTTTTTCTGTTAATCTTTTTAAGGCTCAATTCTTTTGATAAATTGCATTGCCAAGAACAGACGTTAACGCTAAGTATTTTTAAATGGAAATAACACATGCACGGTTTGAATCATTCATGGGGGGGGGGGGGGGGGATATATTTTAATGTTCAATTTCTCAGACCATTCAGTTTGTTATTTTCGTGTCTGAGCGATGAACCAATATATTCTGCCACCAGAAGGGCGGGGTGTGGCTGGGGGTTGGGCAGTTATGAACAATTTCAGTTATTTTATAATTTATTTAAATCAAAAGATCCAGGTTCCTAGATCTGCATGGCCTCAGTCAGCAACCATTCTGATGTACATTGTGAACGGTAGTGACTAGAATGGATACTCCAAAATCAGGTTGGATCACCTCGGACACTTATTGAGAATTATATAACGTAATGTCGACACTTACAATTTATTTTCAATAAATTTGTAAGTGTAAAAAAGAAAATCTAAAATCCCCACTCAGGATTGAACCTGTGATCTCAGCTAGGCTTAGGCTTACATAGCCTACTGTACCACTGTACCACCTAGCTTCTTGGGTTGCTTAGTCCTAAATTTAACTATATAAACTGCTGCCCCTAACCTCAACTGAAAGCTAACCAGTTACTCCGTTATATAAGTCTCAATAAGGTGTCCAACCTGATTTTGGAGTATCCATTCAAGTCACCACCCATTGTGAACATCAACAATAGTTCTACCTTGATTCAAGAATGATCACAAACATAATCACCACCACCATCATTAACAGCATCATCATCATCATCATCAATACTGACATCATCATCTGCCACCACCACCACCATCATTATCATCATCATCATCAACCTCTTTATCAATATTGACATCATCATCACCCCCATCACCATTATCATTTAACCATAATATTTTCTTGATAATGGTAATAATTTATCCACAGGTACAGTGTAACACTTTCAGATTCCATTTGTAGTTCTGGATATCATAATGTTTCTCACATACTATCAACATCGTCACCATCAACATCATCATTTAACCATAACCAATATCATCATCGTCGTCATCATCATCTCCACCTCCACCAACATTATCATCATGATAATTTGAACATCATAAGCTGGGCCGGGTTGTTCAAAGCACGATTAAGCACGGGTTGTTCAAAGCACGGGATTAGCATCAATTTTTATTCCAGTTAAATAACTACTCAGTGAAAATTTTTCCAAAGGTTTTCTGCCCTTCAGTTTTGACTTTGACTTGTCTTCACTTCTAACTAAATATAAGCGTTTGAAAACATTTTTAAACAAGAGAAATGAAATCCTAGGCTAACTTTTAATCCTGAATAAGCATTAATTGACCTTGAAGCAACCAGGCCCTGATCTTTTTAAAATAATAACACTGAAGCTTGTCAAACACAGGTAATGATTACAAGCATGCACTAAAATACCAATTCCCATTTGTCATTCTGTATAATGCTCGTACTGTACATTACTTATTAGTCAAGGAGATCGTCATCATTATCAACTTCATCATCATCATCCTCAGTATCACCATCATTATCGCCATCTTCTTCGTCATCATCATCACCATCATCATTTCCATCACCCTCACCTGGCAAAGGCATCCATCCTCTAACGTCATCATCATCATCATCCTCATAATATTTCTTTGCCAATGGTAACACCGTAGCTTGAACACAGGTAACACTTTCAGGCATAGCACCAATTAGTTCCCATTTGTCATTCTGGACATTGTAATACTCTACAATGGCAAGTTTAGACTCGGCATTCTCTCCACCAAACAGATAGACATGACCTTCAAAACCAACTATGCCACATGCTGCTCGAGGCACAACTGGACTAGACACCAGGCTCCACTGGTCCACAGCAGGGTCAAACATTTCACAACTTGCCTCCATTGTTTTGCATGCCATGTCACTGTATCCTCCAACTATGAAAATCTTGCCACAGGACACTGCTGCACCAGCATATCTCCGGGCATTGATCATTTTTGACTTGTCAATCCACTGAATAGTCAATGGGTCAAAACACTCAGTGGTTTTATGCATAACTTCACCATCATCACCAGCAAGGATATAAATAAGGTTTCCCATAGCAACTGCACAGTGTGCAGAACGGCCAGTTTTCATTGATGTAATTACCTCCCATTCATCATGTATGGGACTATATTTGTCAATGCTGTTCCAATAATCCTCGCCACCTATTATGTACAGTTCCTCATTAAAAGCAGTGACAGTGCAGTGTAAACGGGTTGGAAGTTCCTCCACACTAGAAATCCACTTGTTTTGTTTTGGATTAAAACTGCAAACTGGGCCAGACGGCTTGCCACCTAACACATACAACTGCCCACAACACACTGCAGCCCCATGACGTGTGCGAGGGAATGGCATGATGGGTAGTGACAGCCAAAGATTTTTGGACAGTAAAAAACCGTCAGTGTTGTTTGTGGCTTCTTGCTGTGATAAATCAGCACCATTGTGTCCGCCAGTGAGAATTATGACAGCTTCGTTACTATTTAAGCAGGTGCGTGGTTTAAGAGACATGCCCAGGAAATTATCTGGAAAAAGAAAGAAAGCCATGCCTTCCTGCAGAATACTTGTACAAGTATTGCTTTTGATGACCAACAAGTTCCTTGATTTTCTCAAAGTCCAGCGCTTTAAAATCCTCTGATCTCACCACAGAGACAAAATTTTGAAGCTTAAACGCAACCGCTGCTTGTTCCAACGACTCACAGCCAAACTGAATAGCAAGCGATTCCAGCGCTAGGCAATTTGTGACATCGATGGATTCTTTCAAATATTCCGACACTTTCGTCTTCAAGCTTGGAATGATAAGGTAGTCTGCCGTCCGAAGCAAATCTTGTGCGTTGCTAGCATTAACCAGAGCTTCGCCTGTGTAAATGAAACGAACAGCTTCGCTGGCTACAGCAGATTTTATACCTTGTAATTCCACAATGTTGTTTTGATTTTCTCTAAACTCTCCCGTGAATAAAGAGCGAAAGTACGGGCTTGCTGCTGAGAGAACACATCGGTGAACAGCGAAGTCTTGTCCTTCGATTCGAAGAGTTGCGTCGCATAAAACATTTTCTTCCCTAAGTTCGTTTAGTTTGGAAAATAATTCTTCCCTGAAATGATTGTCGCCAACTAATTTTTCCTCAGTGCTCATCCTATTGATCCGGCGAAGGTTCTGCTTTTCTCCAAATGGCGTGACGTCTTGTTTGTCACGCTATTCCCAGTGCCCTCTCTAACCTCATCCCCTGGGTCTTCCGCCATTTTTGAATTAATTAAAATTCCCAAGATTTTCACATATATATTATCCATTATTTGGCTTCATATTTTAAGTCTTTTAACTCAAAAAACCCAAATTATTGTTTTTCAGCATGAGGTTACTCCTCAAAATGTATGTGGGGCCATGACACCCAACCTTTACCCCTTCCCATCTTCTCACTCCAGGGGTCGGGAAGAGGAGAGACGCTGGGAACGAGGTTGACTTTCATTTTTTTAATCTTCCCCAGGGATTTTCCCTACCCATCATCATTAGTGAAATCCAGGAAATATCCATACCCACCCCAAGGTAGGTTGTTGGAAATTATAACTTTATAAATTAGGGGAGAACTTGGTTGATTAGTGGATGCGAACTTGACTAAGGGTGAAACCTTCTACTTCCATGGAAAGTGTTATGAAGCTAAAGTAGAATTTCCAGGGGGGAGGGGGGGGGTTAAACCAAAGGGGGTATGGATATTTTCTGGAACAACACATTGCAGACCCAAAACATTTTCCCACTTTCAGACCAAAATGGCGTCCTTCGCGTTCTTACGTACCTGAATTCTCCCCCTTCCCCTAATAACGACTGCCACACAGGATAAAATGGGAAAAATATATGTGCCACACATTAACCCCCCCCCCCCCCCCCAGGGTTCAGCAGTAGCCTGATTATGTGATAGTAAGGAGTTCTAGTTCTGATCATGCCAAATGAGTGACATCACCCAAAGACCATCCAGTGTCCAAAAAATACAAAACAAATGGGTATGGATATTTTCTGCCCACCCCCAGGGTTCAGCAGTAGCTTGATTATGTGATAGTAAGGAGTTCTAATCTTTTGAAAAGAGTGACATCTGACCCAAAGACCATCCAATAATTAAAAAGGAATGAATATGGTTCTGAAGACTGGTCCAGTGCCTTGAAAACCCCCAAGGAGGGAGGGGGGGGGGGAGGGGGATATTCCCATATAAAAGTTACAGAGGGGTGATCGTTCTACCTTTCGAAGTTTGATAGCACATCACAAAAGGGTGTTTAAATTGACAATGCATAACCACTGTCCAAGTTATTATGATGCCTTTTAGGGTATAAAGCCAGAAAACATTTCCAACAGGAACAGTACTGCTTTTTAGAAAGAACTGGTACCTCGTAGGCAGGGGTAAAAATTAATGCGAGGCACACCCATGAAACAGATTTCTGGTGCCTTTTAGGGAATATTTTTAAAATTACCGATGATCACCCCATTATTTTTATATGGAAGTCCCCTCCCCCTGCTACCCCACCCCACCGGGGGAAGTACCCCTTGTTTAAAGTTGGATTATGTAAATGTGGTTCCTGCAATGTTTGAGTCTGGAAAAAAATCTTAGTGTGACAAGAAATCATTAACAGTACCAGCTCAACTGCTGCAATGTTTGTTTAGCCAAAGAATAAAGCAAATGTTGGATGATTATTGCACATTAGTGAGGTAAATACAAGTGTATCATTGGACAACCAATGGCAAAAGCTATCATGTACCAATGTGTCATAATAGAGGAGTTCACGCTCTAAGTTGCATCATGGGTAATCGGGCAAGATGGCGGGAAATTCAAAGATTTGTATTGGAATTCAAAGCCAGCTAATTCTTCCTGAATTCATATATTTGACACTTTCTCTTTGAAAAGTGTAACTTACGAATTCAAAGAAACAATACACTAAATCTGGAGTGCAAAGAAATCCGTGATCAGTTTTTAGAAAACCTTGATATCTCCATACATTTTCTGTAATTCAACATTATCAAAATTACAGACAATGTATGGGAAAATTGAGGTTTTCTAAAAACTTATCTTGGACAATTATGCACTCCAGATTCTGCTTATTGTGTCTTTGAATTCATATTTTCAAAGAGAAAGTGTCAAATATATGAATTCAGAAAGAATTAGATGGCTTTGAATTCCAATACAAATCTTTGAATTTCCCTCCATCTTGCCCTGATTACCCATGATGCAACTTAGAGCGTGAACTCCGCTATTGTCCATGATCTATTTGTGAAAGAGAATTAAAAATCAAGAGGAAGCATTTCATTTAAAGAGATTTGGGTAAATACAAAGACCATTTAAGAATGTTAAGTGTTTATTTCACAAAAATAAAAATCCAATCCATTGTATCATACAAAGACTTATTTACTATAACTCTTTCACCAAACATCAGACATCATGCAAAATGATTCTAATTTTCAAGTCAGGGGCGGATCTAGGGGAGGGTTGCACACCCCCTCCTGAGATGACCTGCATCTTTCTAATATAACTAGTATTCTTGTTTACATCACCTTCAGTTATGTCATTCCTCAGAGGTGCACCCCCTCCTAAGAAAAATCCTGCATCCACCCCTGCAAGTACTTGGATATGATTTTAAAGTGTGACCATTCAAATGAGCTGTTTACTTCTTTTTTTAATTGGCTTTTTATTTCTTTCTCTTTCTTTCAAAATAAAAAAACAACTCTCATTTGTTGTTGGGCATAAAAGCATGCATTTAAACCTTTACGCTCTAATAGTGATTAGTATCAAATTTCTCCTTGTACTGTATATATGCATTATTAAGTGGAGTGGTGATAAGAATTAAGATAATGATCACCCATGATTAATTCTCAATTGATCCTTTAACGATTTCTCCCAATTTGTGTTATGACAAATGTATGTGAAGCAGTAAGGAGAATTTTTTTGTCCATGTGAGCCAAACATGGGGACTCATGACCACAGCAGCAAGTGTATGGAATGAGGGTGTGGGAGGTGGAGGTACACAAGTACCATTAGGGTTCACCCTTTGGTCACCTCAGTCTGTGTGCTCGGAGACTTTGCAAATACAAAGCTGCTTGAAGAGGAGTCTTCTTCCTATTTTTAGTGCATCACCACTTTTTAACATTTCAAAATTACCATATTTTAAGACACCGCCTTTTTTCTCTTTATTTATTCCCTTTTAACCCCAAATCTGAGCAGTCACAGTTAACAGTAAATGGCTGCAAGAATTTCCATTACTATTAACAGTTGTGGCTATCTTAAATGATCATAACTGATACAATACCATTGTCAGAGGATCACACAACATCTGAACTGCTTCAAAGAGTCTAGACAGAAGTTTCAGTGAAGACATTAATAACTTCAGGAAAAGCAGAAAGTGGTTTCCTTGTCTATATATTTATATATTTCTTTGGCAACAATAGCACTGAAGCTTGAACACAGGAAAGCTCTTCTGGCATGGTACCGAATAGTTCCCATTTGTCATTTTGGACATTATAACGCCTAACAATGTCATATTTGTGCCAATTAGCATCCTCCCCACCAAACAGGTACAAATGGTCATCAAAACTGACCATGGCACATGCTGCACAAGGCACCACTGGACTAGACACCAGGCTCCACTGGTCCTGTACAGGATCAAACATTTCACAACTTGATTCCAAAGTTTTGCATCCCTTGTCACTGTATCCTCCTACCACAAAAATCTTCCCAGAGGAAACAGCTGCACCAGCAAATCTGCGTTGAATGCTCATACCTGGCTTCTCTTTCCATTGATTAGCTGATGGATCAAAACACTCCATGCTTTTATGGCAAACAGTGGAATCACAACCACCAAATACATAGATGAGGTTTCCCATAGCAACTGTACAGTGAGAGGCACGGGCAGTTTTAATCGATGCAACTACCTTCCATTCATCAAGGTTGGGATCATATTTGTCGACTCTGTTCCAATGCCCATCACCACCTATCACATATAGTTCTTCATTAAGAGCAGTGACAGAACAGTGCATACGGATTGGAACACTCTCTTTCATGGTAGTCCACTTCATTAGTTTTGGATTAAAGCAGCACATTGGGTGACATGGCTGGCCACCTGCCACATACAACTGACCACAACACACTGCAGCCCCATGACGTGTTCGAGGGAATGGCATTTTCGGCAGCGATAGCCACTGACGGTTGGACAGTAAAAAACAGTTAGTGCTGTCAGTCCCCCCATTTTTGTGTCCCCCAGTGAGAACTATGACAGTTTCAGTACTTTTCAAGCATGCACGTGATTTACACGACATGCCAAGGAAACTGTCTGGAAACAAGAAGTAATCCATTCCTTCATGCAAAATACTCGTACAAATCCTGCTCTTAATGACCAGTTCTTCCTTAATAATCTCCCGTAGACCGTACTTTGACATGGAGAATAATCTCAGGCATTTAAGTAACTCAGGAAATAAGCATTCTCTTGACAGAATATCATGTTTCACCCACGAGACAATTGCTTCGAAAACTACTTCTTCCTTCGAAACGACTACCTCGTCATGAGAAACCAGTTCCTTGATTTTCTCAAAACCCAACGCCTTAAAATCCTCTGATCTCACCACAGACACAAAATTTTGAAGCTTAAAAGTAACCGCTGCTTGTTCTAACGACTCACAGCCAAATTGAACAGCAAACGATTCCAGTGTAAGGCAATTCGTGGCATCAATGGCTTCTTTCAAATATTCCGATACTTCCGTCTTTAAGCTTGGAATAATGAGGTAATCTGCTATCTTGACCAAATCTTTCGCGTTGGTGGCACTTGCCAGAGCTTCGCCTGTGTAAATAAAACGAAGAGCTTCGCTCGCTGCAGCTGATTTTATGTCTTGTAACTCCACAACGTTGTCCTGATTTTCTTTAAACCCACTGGTGAATAGAGAACGAAAGTACGGGCTTGCAGCTGAGAGAACACATCGGTGTGCTGGAAAGTCCTGTCCTTCGATTCGAAGAGTAACGTCACAAAAAACCTTTTCTTTTCTCAAATCGTTTAGCTTGGAAAGTAATTCTTCCTTGAACTTCTTGTCACATAGATTTCCTTCCTTGTTTAGAGTTGCCGCCATCTTGGGCGTTTTTTGTTGGTCCCAGTCGAACCCAGTCTACTTCATACGCTATCGAAAGCTTTAGACTGGGAAGGAAGGAAGGAAGGAATAGTTCACCGTGAAGTAAGGGAGAGGTTGAAAACCACTTGTAACATTTACAGGGAACTATAAAAATTAATTTATCTCATTCCGTAAAAATATTTCCTTTTAAAAAAAAAATCAAAATTAAATTTGTGAGTATGAAAAATATTTTCTATTTGAAATTGGCGAAAGTTAAATAGTAGAATATCGTTTTCTGTTTTCTTTTCTTTTATTGCCACAGCCACCACCCTGGGCCGTAGCCAGTATGAGGCAAACCAGGGCACTTACCTCAGTCATTTTTTTTTTCTTTTTTTTCCGGGGAAAGTAAGATCTTTTTTTTAAGGAGAATGTAAGACACTACCAGCAAATAATCATGGCTATTGCCTCAGTCTTTATTTTTTTTTCTGGCTACAGCCCTGCCACAATTTGCTATAGTAAATATGGCTGCTTCACCGACAATCTTCCATTCATCAGTTCTCTAATTGCCTTTCCTTTGCACCCGAGTCCATTGGCACAAAATTTATTTTACACACAAGAGCATTACGCCCTATAGAAAGAGGAGCACTGACGACAACTCTTCACTTATCAACTCTACATTCGTCACCCCTTACGAAAAGGGAAGTTTATCCTCCATGAAATGTAGAAAAATAAGAAACATAAAATATAAAATGAAGTTTAAAAATGTGAATTTAATGTTGATAATTTAAGTTGATGAACACCAAAACAGTCTGTCACTACCACCAACCTGGATGGAGTGCTCTTGCATGGATGTCAACTGTTTGCTGGTGTTTTAAAATTAATTTTTTTTTTCTTCTATCCCTTCTTTAATTTAATTAAAATTCAGCTTTATTGCCCCCTTAAGACATAGGGTTCTCCATATATTTCAGGACAGCAGGTAAAATGGTTTATATTATAATTTTTTTATGTATCAACATCGACACCATACCAAGTTGGTCATATTGATTAACATCAAATGAATGTATCCCAATATGTAACATACACACTGTTCATCTGTCTTCAAATTTCTGTAACTACTAAGGGCTGTTTTTCACTGGCAACGGAGTCGGAGTCAGAGTCAGAGTTGGAAGAATGCTTCCAACCTAGTGAAAATCGAAAGTTGGAGTTGAAGTGGAGTCATAAGCTCAACGGAATAGGAGTCGGAAGAATCAGAACGGTTCCATTTTCTTCCGTTTCCGCTTATGACTCCAACGCTTATGATCCAGTGAAAACTTGATTGTCGGAGTCGCAAGCAGAAGCGAATTAACTAATCACAATCCCCATTCCTTGCTTACGACTCCAACAATCTAGTTTTCACTAGATTGTAAGCGACAGAATCATAAGTGCAATCGGAAGCTCTGCTTACAAATCCATTGTTTGATTTTCACTAGATACGCTTCCGATTACAGCTCCGACTCCGACGCTAGTGAAAACCAGCCTTAAAAGGTACATTACTGATAATTTCAATATTTGCTAACAATCAAGATAACATGGCAATGAACTGACGTGTTTCCATCAAGACACCCTCTTTATTCTTCTTTATTTATTCCCTTTAAGCTTCCAAACCAAACATGTTTTTGTCTCTAGGAGTTAAAACAAATATTTCAAGTTCCAGATCTGAGCAGGCACACTTGAGAGTATGTGGCTGCAAGCATTATTTGCCATTACTATAAACAGTTTGGACTATCTTCATCGCCATAACTGATCCAATACCATGATTTTTAGAGCAGTTTCCAATTGAATGTCGTAAAACCAAAACCAATCAGCCAATCACAAAGCATAGCAATGTAAAACCAAAGCAATCACTTTAATTTATATTTCCAAAAGTCAACAAAAACTCCTCAGAACATCTGAACTACTTCAAAAGAGCCTAGCCACCAAAGCAGGAGGGGGGGAGGTACTCGGCATATTTTGGGGTGGGGTGTGCTGCTGGGACTCTGAAAACCTTACCCTACACCAGACCATGTTAAGCTGATTTTGCAACCCCATGCTAGACAACTGTAGATACACCGAAAATCCTCACGCTATCCCAGACTTGCTACTTTTAGAACTGTATCAATATTAGTGTTTTTAATGGTAAAGTATCTGTCAACAATGTTGCCGTGGTGATTTTATTTCCATTAAGGGAAGGCTTTTTCTCTTCCAAGTTTCAATTCCTATTCTAACAACAACAAAACAACAACAAACAATTTATTCAACAACAAAGTTAATTCTTTAAACCACTGATCAGTTTCCTGACAAATGATACCCTATTCTAGACCAAAATTCTCTGATTTCTATACCCTATCCCAGACTAAACTGCTTGAAAACCATACCCTTTACAGCAGCACATACAGTACCCATACAGCTTTAATTTATATATGAGAGCACACCACCCCTGGGTCTAGACAGAAATTACAAAAAGTGAAAAAAAAAATGTTTATAAATGGATGAATTACTACTCGTGTGTATAATGAAAAGAAGGAAGTGTTGTCATCATACATTTATAGATTCCTTTGGCAACAACAGCACGGAAGCTTGAGCACAGGCAAGCTCTTCAGGCATGGTACCGAAGAGTTCCCATTTGTCTTTTTGCACATCATAAAGCTCAACACAGTCAAGTTTAGAGAATTCATGATACTCTCCACCAAGCAGGTACAAATGGTCATCAAAACTGACCATGGCACAAGCTGCTCGAGCCACCACTGGATTAGACACCAGGGCCCACTGGTCCTGTGCAGGATCAAACATTTCACAAGTTGCATTCAAGGTATTGAACCCCGCATCACTCCATCCCCCAACAACAAAAATCTTTCCAGACGAAACAGCTGCACCAGCAAATTTACGTTTAAATCTCATACCTGGCCTGTCAGTCCATCGATTAGCTGATGGATCAAAACATTCCATGGATTTGTGGCAAACCACGTTGGAACCATAACCACCAATGACATAGATAAGGTTTCCCACAGAAACTGCACAGTGGGAGGCACGGCCAGTTTTCATTAGTGCAACTTTCATCCATTTATGAAAGGAGGGATCATATTTGTCAACCCTTTTCCAATGCTGCTCACCCCCTATTACATACAGTTCTTCATTAAGAGCAGTAACAGAACAGTGCATACGGATTGGAAGTCTATCTTTCATAGCAGTCCACTTGTTTTGTTTTGGATTAAAACTGCAAATTGGGTCAGATGACTTACCACCAACTACATACAACTGCCCACAACACACTGCAGCCCCATGACGTGTACGAGGGAAGGGCATTGTAGGAAGTGATAACCAATGATTATTTGACAGTAAAAGACAGTAAGTGTTGGCTGTGCCCTTTTGTTCTGTTGCACCGTATTCTTTGTGTCCCCCGGTGAGAATTATGACAGATTCCATAGCACTTAAGCAGGCACGTGGTTTAAGAGCCATGCCTAGGAAACTATCTGGAGAAAAGAAGAAATCCATACCTTCGAGTAAAATACTCGTGCAAGTCCTGCTTTTAATGACCAGTTCTTCCTTCAGAATCTCGCGTAGACCGTACTTTGTCATTGAAAATACCCTCAGGCATTTTAGTAACTCAGGAAATAAGCATTCTCTAGATAGAACATCATGCTTCACCCATGAAACAACTGCTTCGAAAACATCTTCTTCCTTTGAAACGATGATCTTGTCATGAGAAACAAGTTCCTTGACTTTCTCGAAATCCAGTGCTTTAAAGTCATCCGTTTTAACCACAGCGACAAAATTCTGAAGCTTAAATACAGCGGCTGTTTGTGCTAACGACTCACAGCCAAATTGAACGGCAAACGATTCCAGTGAAAGGCAATTTGTGACATCAATGGATTCTTTCAAATATTCCGACACCTTCGTCTTTAAGCTTGGAATAATGAGGTAATCTGCTATCTTGACCAAATCTTCCGCGTTTGTGGCATTAACCAGAGCTTCACCTGTGTAAATGAAATGAAGAACTTCGCTCAAAGCAACAGATTTTATATCTTGTAACTCCGCAACGTTGCCCTGATTTTCTTTAAACCCACTGGTGAATAGAGAACGAAAGTACTGGCTTGCAGCTGAGAGAACACGGCGCTGGAAAGTCCTGTCCTTCGATTCGAAGAGTTACGTCGCAAAGAACCTTTTCTTTTCTCAAATCATTTAGCTTGGAAAGTAATTCTTCCTTGAACTCCTTGTCACATATAAGTTTTCCTTCCTTGTTTAGAGTTGCCGCCATCTTCGGCGTTTGTTGTCCCAGTCGAACCCAGTCTACTTTATAAGCTATCGAAAGCGTCAAACTGGGAACCAATGGGAACGATGGAAACTATAAAAAGTTTTCAAAAAAATCGAAACTGAATTTGTGGGTGTGAAAATATTTTCTGTTTGAAATATCGAAAGCTTAATAGTAGAATATCGATTTCTGATTTCTTCACTTTTTTTTTACAGCCGCCACCGTTTGTTACGGTAAATACCGCTGCTTCTCCGACAATCCTCCTTTCAACAGCAGAGATTCCAACCCCGTGTGATGGAAAATAGGGAGTAATCATTAATAGCACCAGAGACGCTATCCTGAGCGCTGAAGGCGCGAGCTTCTAGGGGGGTCCGGGGGCATGCTCCCCCGGAAATTTGGCAATTTAGGTTTAGGCAAATTTAGTGGCATTTCCTGCATTTTGACATCATTCCGTCCTGATTATCCGAGTAGAAAGTGTAATATGTGTTTCACAGTGACAGATCGCAAAAAAATACGAAAGATTAGCAATTTTTCCCTAGTTTTTAGAATCTTTTAATAAATCGGGAGAATTTGGTTAAAATCGGGATTCGGGAGAGAGGGAGGCAAGACATCAAATCGGGAGATCAAATCGGGAGGGTTGGAATCTCTGCAACAGTTCTCTAACTGCCCTTCCTTCGCACCCCGAGTCCATTGGCACAAAATTTATTTTACACACAAGAGCATTATGCCCTATAGAAAGAGGAAATTCTAAGCACTGATGACAATTCTTCACTTATCAACTCTACATTCAACCCCTTACAAAAAGCGAAGTTTATAATCCATGAAATGTAGAAAATAAGAAACAAAATGTATAATGAAGTTTAAAAATGTGAATATTTTGATGTTGATAATCGCGTTTGAAGAACGCAATTCTAATTTCGTGTTGGTTTTCCTGTGGTTTGCGTGCAGTAAAATTCGAGATTCTTCAAATGGCCGCCCCTATTGCTTTTTCAGGGGCTCATTTCCGCCGGACGTTCCTTCAAACGCGTCTCCATAATCTCCGATTACTGCTAGTTTAAGTAGATGAACACCAAAACAGTCTGCCACCAACCTGGGGTGCTCTTGCATGGTTGCAACCATTTGCTGGTGTTTGAAAATTAATTTTCTTTCTTCTATCCCTTTTTTAATTTAATTGCAATTCAGGTTTATTGCCCCCTTAAGACATAGTGTTCTCCATATATTTTAGGACAGCAGGAAAAATGGTTTATTTTATGATTTCTTTTATGTGTCTACATCTACACCATACCAAGTTGGTCATATTGATTAACATCAAATGAATGTATCCCAAAATACCCTGTACAGTGGCAGCCCAGACTCCCCTAATCTCCCCCCTCCCCCCCCCCCCCCCCCCCCTTTTCAAATTCTCACTGCTGTAAACAACACATTTTAGCTTTAATATGAAGGCACTTGTATTAACCTTTACAGGAACAGAAAAAAATTATGCATTTTTCTTTCAAAGTTGAATTCAAACAAAGAAACATAATAATATAATATTAATAATATTATTTATCCCAACATTTTTCCAGGCCTAAAATCTTATCCTTACTTCTGAATCTGTCTTCAAATTTCTGCAACTACTAAAAAGTACATTACTGATTCAATATTTGATAACAATCAACATAAGATGGCGATGAATTAACATTTTACCATCAAGACACCCTCTTTATTCTTCTTTATTTTTTCCCTTTAAGCTTCCAAACCAAACATGTTATATATATATTGTCTCTTGAGTTAAAACAAACATAATTTCAAGTTCCAGATCTGAGCAGACACACTTGAGATTAAGTGGCTGCAAGCATTATTTGCCATTACTATAAACAGTTTTGGCTACCTTCATCACCATAACTGATCCAATACCATCTTTTGTAGAGCGGTTATCAATTCAGTGTTGTAAAACCAAAAACCAATCAGCCAATCACAAAGCATAGCAATGCAAAACCAAAGCAATCACTTTAACTTATATTTTTAATACTCATTGAAAACTGCTCAGAACATCTGAACTACTTTTAAACAGGGCGATCGGGACGATCTAAACAATTATCGTCCAATTTCGGTTATCTCAGTTGTTGCCAAGGTCTTTGAAAGAATCGTCTATGATCAATTATATGCCTATCTAGATGAAAACGAAATCATCTGTAAATATCAATCAGGTTTTCGTACTATTCACTCAACTGTCACGACTCTCCTTGAAGCCACTGACGCTTGGGCGTATAATATCGATCGTGGTAAAGTCAATGCCGTTGTTTTCTTAGATCTAAAAAAGGCTTTTGACACAGTTGACCACGGGCTACTTTTTATCAAAATTAAGCAATTATGGCATATATGGTAATGCACATCGATGGTTTAAGTTATATTTAGAGAATCGTACCCAAATGTGCTCTATTAACGGATCGCTCTCAAAAAGTTGTCTTTTAAGTTGTGGTGTTCCCCAGGGGACGATCCTAGGACCACTACTATTTCTGTTATATATTAACGATCTTCCAAATTGTCTCTTAAACTGCGAGCCGAGGATGTATGCTGACGATACCCACCTTACTTACGCAAGTAATAATGCAGACGACATTCAATTATATCTAAACCAAGATTTAGAAAACGTTTACAATTGGCTGAAAGCAAACAAACTCACTCTAAATATGACTAAAACTGAATTTATGCTTATCGGATCTAGACAGAGGCTAAGTACTCTCACGGATTCCCCAGCACTTGCAATTAAAGATCTTCAAGTTAACCGGGTCACTACCACAAAATCACTTGGGGTGACCATTGATGACAAACTTGGCTGGAGTGACCACATCGAGAAAGTCACAAAGAAAGGCGCTTCTGGTATTGGGGCCATGAAACGAATTAGGCACCTCGTTCCTCAAGCGACCTTATACTTAATTTATCAAGCATTGATACAGCCACACTTCGACTACTGCAACATTGTTTGGGGAAACTGTGGGATAACTCTGCAGAATAAACTACAAAAGCTACAAAACAGAGCAGCTCGTGTTTTGACCTATTCAAACTATGACGTAGATGCTGGTAACCTATTAGAACTCCTAGGATGGAAAAATCTTGCCTGCCAGCAACAAATTCAAAGAGCTACGATGGTTTATAGGTCTCTACACGGGTTGGCTCCAAACTATCTAAGTTCTAAATTTGAGAAGCGAGAAATTAGTTACAACCTAAGGGACTCTGAGGATAAACTTAATATTCCATTGCCGCGCACAAACTATTATAAAAATAGTTTCAGTTATAGTGGCGCCATGCTCTGGAACAGCCTTTCTCATAATGTAAGGAAAGCTGAGTCCCTTGGGCAATTTAAACGACTTCTCAAAGAGGAACTATAAGGCACGGCATTCGTGGAAAGCAGCTTTTTATTATTTAATTAAATTCTTCATATATAGACATTTTTTAATATTAGTTTATTGCTTTGTGTTAAGTATTATAATTATTTTTAGCTGACGAATTTTTACCGTGTTTAAATAAAGATTATCTATCTATCTATCTATCTATCTATCTATATTAGTATATGTAGTTATATATTTTCACGGCTTTTGTGAAAAACAAAAGTGCAATTATTTGTAATTTTTGACAAAGTCACCGTGGGTAAATAAAGTTTTTCTATTCTATTCTATTCTATTCTATCTATCTATCTATCTAAAGAGTCTAGACCCCAACCCATCCACCCCCCCCCCCCCCCCCCAGGGGAGGGGGTACTCTGTATATTTTGAGTGGGGGTGTGCTGCTGGGACTCTGAAAACCTCACCCTATACTAGACCATGTTGAGCTGATTTTGCAACCCTATGCTAGACAACTGTAGATGCAACGAAAATCCCAACCCTACCCCACACATGCTTCTTTTAGAACTGTATCAATATTAGTGTCTTCAATGGCAAACTATCTGTCAACAATGTTGCCATGGTGATTTTATTTCCATTTTGGGAAAACTCTTTCTCTTCTGAGTTTCAATTCCAAATCTATAGTTAATTCTTCACACCAGTACACTGATCAGTTTCCTGGCAAATGATACCCTATTCTAGACAAAAACTCTCTGATTTCTATACCCTATCCCAGATTAGACTGCTTGAAAGCCATACCCTTCACAGTGGCACATACCCATATAGCTCATATATGAGAGCAACCCCTACCCCCCCCCCGGGTCTGACAGAAGTTCCCCCCCCCCTCCCCCCGGGGTCTGACAGAAGTTCCAAAAAGTGAAAAAAAAGATTAAAACTATGTTTATGCAACAATTATTACTGGTGTGTATAATGAAAAGAAGGAAGTGTTTTCCTTATACATTTATATATTCCTTTGGCAACAACAGCACTGAAGTTTGAACACAGGCAAGCTCTTCGGGCATGGTACCAAAGAGTTCCCATTTGTCATTTTGCACATCATAACACTCAACACTGTCAAGTTTAGTTAATTCGACATTCTCTCCGCCAAACAGGTACAAATGGTCATCAAAACTGACCATGGCACATGCCGCTCGAGGCACCACTGGACTAGACACTAGGCTCCACTAGTCCTGTACAGGATCAAACATTTCACAACTTGCTTCCAAGGATTCAAATCTGACATCACTGTATCCTCCAACAACAAAAATCTTCCCAGCAGAAACAGCTGCACCAGCAAATTTACGTTCAATGCTCATACTTGGCCTGTCAGTCCATCGATTTGCTGATGGATCAAAACACTCCATGGATTTGTGGCAAACATTGGAATCACAACCACCAATGGCATACATAAAGTTTCCAGTAGCAACTGCACAGTGAGCGGCACGGCCAGTTTTCATTGGTGCAACTTCCATCCATTTATCAAGGGAGGGATCGTATTTGGCAACATGCGTGGACCAATTCTCTCCACCTGTCACACTATAGTTTTTCATTAAGAGCAGTGACTGAACAGTGCAAACGAGTTGCAACTTCTGAAAAAGCGGTCACAGTCCAGTTGTTTTCCTTTGGATTAAAGCAGCACATTGGGTCAGATAACTTGCCACCTAACACATACAACTGCCCACAACACACTGCAGCCCCATGACGTGTACGAGGAAATGGCATTCTAGGCAGCAATAGCCATTGATTTTTGGACAGCAAAAAACAGTTAGTGCTGTCAGTCCCTGGGCTGTTTACATCATTGTGTCCCCCAGTGAGAATTACCACTGATTCTTTACTGTTTAAGCAGACTCGTGAATTAAGTGACATGCCAAGGAACCTATCTGGAAAAAAGAAGAAATTTATTGCTTCACGTAATATACTTGTACAAGTTCTGCTTTTAATGACCAGTTCTTCCTTTAGAATCTCCCATATACCATACTTTGACAGTGAAAAAAGTCGCAGGCATTTCAGTAACTCAGGAAATAAGCATTCTCTCGATAGAACGTCATGCTTCACCCATGAGATAACTGCTTCGAAAACATCTTCCTTCGAAACAATTATCTCGTCATGAGAAACAAGTTCCTTTACTTTCTCGAAATCCAGTGCTTTAAAATCATCCGTTTTTACCACAGCGACAAAATTCTGAAGCTTAAACGTAACCGCTGTTTGTGCTAACGACTCACAACCAAATTGAACGGCAAACGATTCCAGTGAAAGGCAATTTGTGACATCAATGGATAACTTCAAATATTCCGACACTTTCGTCTTTAAGCTTGGAATAATGAGGTAATCTGCTATCTTGACCAAATCTTGTGAGTTAGTGCCATTAACCAGAGCTTCCCCTGTGTAAATGAAACGAAGAGCTTCGCTCGCTACAGTTGATTTTATATCTTGCAAATCCACAACGTTGTCCTGATTTTCTTTAAACCCACTGGTGAACAGAGAACGAAAGTACGGGCTTGCAGCTGAGAGAACGCATCTGTGGGCAGGAAAGTCCTGTCCTTCGATTCGAAGAGTTACGTCGCAAAGAACCTTTTCTTTTCTCAAATCGTTTAGCTTGGAAAGTAATTCTTCCTTGAACTCCTTGTCACACAGATGTTTTCCTTCCTTGTTTAGTAAGTTTAGAGTTGCCGCCATGTTGGGCGTTTCGGGCGTTTGTTAGTCCCAGTTGAACCCAGTCTACTTCATAAGTAATTAGCTTATATTTGTTACCAATCACTTTCTGTTAGTCTGTTGTATGTCATATTTCAAATTATTTATATGTAACGGTCATTTTATTTCTGTATTCATTTTTGTTTTCTAGCCCCCGTAGAAGGTTTGTTTTGCAAACCGAAATATCGGGCAAATATATTTAACTGTTTTTATTATTTTTTTATTTCACTTCTGTCTCTATCTTTTCTTCTTGCCGTAAGCCGGGATCAGTTTGCCGTTTTTACCATTACTATTTCAAGATTTTCACTGATCCAGGTCTACGATAGATCCGGTACTCTGTCTTCATTGGTTTGTCGTTGTGGTTTTTTAATACCGTTATTATAGTTTTTGAATACTTCATAAGCTATCGAAAGCGGCAGACTGGGAAGAAAGGAAGGACAGAACAGGGGAGTGGGGGGAGTGGAGTGGGGGAGGCCAGGGGTAGGGGGAGGGGGTGAGAAGGGGAAAAATGCAGCCGTTAAAACCAATGGGAACGATGGGAACTATAAAAATTAATCTAATTATGAAATTTTTTTTTTGTTTAAGTTTATTTGTAGAATATCGATTTCTGATTTCTTTGCTTTTATTTTCACAGCCGCCACTGTTTGTTATGGTAAATATGGCTGCTTCTCCGACAATCCTCCTTTCGACGGTTCTCTTATTGCCCTTCCTTCGCACCCCGAGTCCATTGGCACAAAATTTATTTTACGCACAAGAGCAAACGCCCTACAGAAAGAGGAAATTCTGAGCACTGACGACATCTCCTCGCTTATCAACTCTACATTCGACTCCTTACGAAAAGTGAAATTTATCATCCACGGTTTTATTCAAAATGGCCATAGTGAGTGGGTGAAAGACATGGCACTTGAATTGCTCAAGAAGGAGCCGATGAACATTATTGTGGTAGACTGGGGACAAGGGTCCAGTGCCTTGAACCTGTACGACGCCGCGGCCGGAAACACTCGCCTTGTTGGGGTCCAAGTGGCTGATTTGATTGACGTGTTGAACCGGAAGTTTCACGTTGCTTTGAAGAAGTTTCACGTCATTGGGCACAGCCTGGGCGCACAAATAGCTGGATTTGCTGGTGAAAAGTTGCGAAAAGGAGGGAAAGCGATTGGAAGAATAACAGGTACGAACCACTTTTTATCATTGTAAACTTGGCTATAAGTATAAGTTTTATAAGTTAAATTTGTTTTTTTGAAATCCAGGTTTGGATCCCGCGGCACCTGGGTTTGACTTTGACCACGCAGCTGCCAGACTGGACCCGACTGATGCAATTTTCGTTGACGTCATCCATACTGACGTAAGAAATGGCGCCCTAGATAACTCTCTGGGACTCCAGCGACCTTGCGGTCACGTGGATTTTTATCCTAATGGCGGAAAAGAACAGCCGGGCTGTGGAACCTCGAACGTCATAGAAGGTAACAAAACGAGCCATAATTCAATGCCATAACTCAATGCATTTTCTCCGCCATTATTATCGCTTAGCCTGTAAAGGATGGTTTTCACTAGCGCATAAGCACAAGCATAAGCATAAGCAAGTGAGAACGCCAGAACATAAGCATAAAGACATACGCAAGCGCAGTATGAACGAAATTCTCGATACCAGCTTTCCTAGGCTGTGAGATGTGAATCAAAGATGGGGGATGATTTGGTTGACCGCCTTGTGCTTATGCTTGTGCTTATTTCACCCCCGTTCTCACTTGATGCATCTGATGTGACACAAGCATAGCATAAGCACAAGAAGAACGGAACGTGTTCGTTCTTCTTGTGCTTATGCTTATGCTTATGTCGTGGGAGTTCTCACTTGCTTCTGGATCTCTTATGCTTATGCTTATGCTTGTGCTTATGCGCTAGTGAAAACCAGCCTTAAGGAAGTTCTTCTTCCATTATCCCAAGCACAGGAACTTGCTGGAGTTTAGTGCACTCCCAGAGTCAATTATGACGAAATGAAGCGTGGTTCTAACTTTTGAATATGTGGACTAAATCCTTTGCTGTGACCATTCAATTGAAACCTATTTGCCAGCACTTTCGCATGGTGCTATTTATTTTTCAATATTTTAGAAAATTAAATTTGGGATTTTTCTTTAATTTTGATTTTTGGCACTCTTTGGAGTTAAACGGTTACCTTTCGGAGACTTTGACTTCTGTTCGCTATGTACAGGATTAGAATTTGCCCCACATTTTACCTTTTCCTTATTTACCTAGCTCTAAAACGGACATCTTTCTAAGATGGACATCTCTCTAAGATGGACACCTATCTAAGGTGGATACCACTCGTAAAAACATCACCTCTCTAATATCGAAACCTCTCTAAGGTGGATTTAAAACGTCCATCTGAGATGAAAATCTCTTTTATTCATCTCCAAGACAACATTAAACTCACTCTTAAGACGATGACCTCACTGACATTGATCCCCAAAACAGTCACCTCTCTGGGACAGACACCTCTCTGGGACAGACACCTCTCTGGGACGGACACCTCTCTGGGACAGACACCTCTCTGGGACAGACACCTCTCTGGGACAGACACCTCCCTGGGACAGATACCTCCCTGGGATAGACTCTTATCGAAGACAAATACTTCTCTAAAACAGAGATTTCGCTGTGGCAGACACATCTCTATAAGAGAGACACTTCTCTGCACCTATCTAAGATGCACCACTAAGACAGATATTTTTTTTTAAGATGGACAGTAGAAGCTGTCCCTGATCATTCACGTTTAAGAGGGAGTTCATTGTATTCAATTCAAAGGGAACAGACTAAATAAATGTGGCTTCTAAACATATCTGAATTTCGTAACTGTTCATCAGTATGATGGCTAATATGTGTGAAGTTTCACAAGATCATACCAAGTTATCATCTCCCTTGAGCTCCCTTATTTTGTTTCCCAGATGCAGTAAATTCCTTCTTGGATAGTGCTCAAGTCTCTTTGTCACAGACAGTCGCTTGCAATCACATGAAGTCAGTGGCCTATTTCACAGCTTCCATCAATAGCGCATGCGCAATGACAGCCTTCCCATGTGGCAACTGGCGAGATTTCCAAGAAGGAAAGTGTCTCTCCTGTGAAGGCGCATGTCCCCAAATGGGATACAACGCTGACAGATATCGTTCAAACAAGTCTATGGTGGCATTTTTGACAACTGAAGAGCAACAGCCATTCTGTGGTATGTAGTACCGCACTTTATTCTTGTTGCAAAAAATGGTCTTTATCAGGAAATGTATATACAGTTGAACCTCCAGTGAGCGAATAGCCTCCTACGCAGACGTCCTTAGGGCTCGTCACGCAATCTTTCCTCCCCCACTGCGTGACGAGCCCTAAGGACGTCTGCGTAGGAGGCTAGTGAGCGACCACCCAAAATACAAAGTCAAGGTGGTTGGAAACAAATTTGGTATTTTGGGAAAGTGGTCGCTTGGGAAAGGTACTGGTCGAACTTGGAGGTTCGACCGACGTAGATCCACCATGTTTTCCACTCCAGACTAAAACACAGTTCTAGGCAACATCTCAAAACAAACCAAAGAACTGACAAGGAATATGCATAAAGGACGTTTCATGAGACGCGGTGGCCTGGTGTGTTAGCGTGTCACACTTTCGATATTTAGGTCCGTGGTTCGAGACCGGCATATGCCGTCGTGTTATTCCCTTATACAGGAAACTTTGTTTTGCATTCTCTCTGTCTTTTTAGATGAATATATCCCGGAAATTGCGCGCTGGGGTAATCCTGCGAAGGCCTAGCATCACATCCAGCGAGGAGTATACTAATACTTCTAGCTGTTTCATTTAATCCGAGTTATAAGGTTGGGGCGTGTGGGTTTCATGTGGCGCAAGAGTTATAAGGTTGAGAGTGTGGGTTTCCTGTGGCGCGTACGAGACTTTTACAACGTGTTGACGACATCAGGACATTCCCAATCCTACCCAGGACAAATAGACATAGTGGACAAATAACAATAGATGAACGTAAAAAAAGATTAACAATAAACAGAAACTACTGTACAACAACCGACATATATCGTTCACAACGTATCAGACCTATGTTCGTTTTTTCTTTTTATTCTTTCAGTCGACGACAACTATTACAGCATCACCTTACTGTTGAAAGACAGAACTGAGCGTTTCATTTTTGGCATTTTCAACAACAAAATAAAAGTCAAGTTAACTGGAAGCAGTGGAACAGTTGAAACGGATGGAGCCAGGTAAAAAAAGGATAATGGAGTGTAAATCTAGTGCCCGCGGTTTTCGCTCAGCATGTTGCTTGGCAACCGGTTTTGATGTACAGCGTAGACGACAAGTTGATCAGTCGAACAACTGTTCCAAAGTATCACGATGCTGGACGCTTTTGTTTGCTTTTGAAACGTCAAGTGTAAAAGAGCCGTCGTTTGTTTTATTTACTCATATTGGACAATAAAAAACCGTGACCTCAGTTTGTTAATTTGATGGTAAATTATAGAGCGTTTTTCAATTGAGTGTCGTAAAATCTAAACCAACGAAATCTCTCTGGCCAATCACAACAGACACAGATAATACAATGAACCAATCAGAACTCAAAGCAAATACATGTATCCGGCGCCAAACGCGGGAAAACACGTGCGAACAAGTCACGATTGGTTTTGGTTTACTTTTGATTGAGAAAGTGGCGCGAGATTTTATAGCCAATCACAAAGCGTAGCAGTGCAAACCCAAAGCAATCGGGAAAATAGTTTGAATACACAATCAGTGAAAGCTGCTATACTAATGTCATATGGTATTTAAAACGATTTGCTCAAAATCAAATATATTAATATTCTTTTCTTCAGAGATGTTAAATTTGGAAAAGAGAGTTTAGTTCTTTCATCGGCTCGTGGCATTGGAAAATTACAGTCCATTGAAGTGCAGTTTAAAGGTTCAGGACTTTACTTGAAGGAAGTCATTGTATACTCAAAAGCAGAAGAAAAGAGGTAAGAATGGCGCATTACTGACCCTCTAACCCAGGAAGGAAGTCGTTGTATACTCAAAAGTGGAAGACAAGCGGTAAATGAACAGTTCATTACTGAGACTCATCCCCAGGGTTTTCTCGGTATTCAAAATGGTGGCGAGGAAAGACCCTGGCAAAAAGCATATCGCGTGCGCTTATGTTTCAATTTGACGAGCGTACACAAGCACGCTTTTGATCTTCACCCTAGAGGAAAGTGACACTTTTTCAATAATACCCACTCCCCCATCTGTGATTCATATACAAAACATTTCTCGGGGCGTCACAATATAGGATGGGAGACGAGGGCATAACAAAATAATCTACGTTTAAAACCACAGCGCGAACCGTGAACGATCACGATCCCGACATTGGATCTTAAGTGGATCTTCATCGTGTCGACTGCTTCTTTATAACTTGGTGAAAACATTTCCGGCTTTCCTTTTTTGATTTCGTTTTTTGCAAACGACGCAAGGAAAGGTGAATATCAGTTAAATTTCTGTGCTTTTGGTTTTCCTTTCAAGGTACAAAGCGTGTTTTAACGAGCATCTTGGAAGTTTCCTTACATACATTACATTCTCATCCTACACCAGAGAACTTGTGGAGGGGACACGCCAATGTTAAAGAGTTAAGGTGCGTATTTTGTAGTAACGTAACGGAAAGTCTCATCTGTCCCCAGTCACGCCGCGACATAATGCCTGATTGGTTTTAGGACAGAATTTTCGCGCAAAGGTAAAACCAACGTAAATACAAAATCGCTATAAAAATAAATTTTCCGCAAACCTCTCTCTCTACCAGTCAGTACTGTATTAGTCACCATTGGTCAGTTGCTGGTTAGTATCGGTCAGTATTGATCATTGTTATATAGCTGTAGTTTTTCTCAATACAACGCGCGCGTTGATTGGTTGATTCATCGTCACATGACATCTAACAAACAAACTGTTTCCCGCCAATTGTGCTAAGCGGGCAACATTTGCGAAAGCGGGCAACAATTTTGACGTCAGAGGGTAACATTGCACTGTTGCCCGCTAGCGTACGTGATCAGACCGTGACAAAAGGTGGCATGATTATGATGGATCGAGTGCTCGGCGCGTTTTTCAAACTGTCTTGTTGTGTGTTTTATTTTGTGTTGCTATATAACAAATCACTTAATGACTGATCCCTCGGGAAACAGTGAATTTTGTTTCCCGAGAATCTCGATGTTTCCCTCGACTTCGTCTCGGGAAACATCGAGATTCTCGGGAAACAAAATACGTCTCTTCCCCTCCCAAACAAACTCTCCTGCAGTAAGTGTTTAAAGCGTTTAGTTTTGTTTTCTCTACAGGATAATGAACAGGAACATTACATTAAAAGAACAAGGAACTGGAAAACACAGACGGTGCGGAACCTTCTCATCAGTCAACAAATGTGACGATACGTGATCAATAAGACAAACTAGCTTGGATTGACAATAAAACACACTGATATTTTTAGTTGCTATTGTGATTTTATTTGATTTAGTTATTTTTCAAAAGATAAAAAACGTAACTACACATACCTCCTCTAGCTTTCGCACATAATGCTAGCATTTTTTCGAGCATTATACTATAGCCAGGACCTTTTCAGAGGTACGCACAATAAATTTTCAAACACTCCCCCTACCTCCTCCCCTCACCCTCAAGTCCCAAATCTTTCTCTTTTTTTTCGACTTTTTCAGGTACGCACGTGCGTACAGGTAGCTACGCCCCTGCAAAAGCATTAAGAATAATACTAGCATTATCCTGACGTTTTGCCTGATACTTGAACCATTTCAGAGAAATGAAAACCGATATGTTTTGAGAGAAAGGCTTCAATGCTAAGCTAAAGTTAGTGACTTGAGAAAAGTTTATTGCAAACTTGTTATACGTGTTGTTGCAGTAATTTTACCCATTTAGAAACAAATAAACAAACGTTATGTTAGGAAAAAAATACCGAGCATTCTACTGTCTTTTTTTGTATAAGACGGTATTTTACCGAAAGGAAGAAAGCATTATACTAAGGAAACGGGGGGCATAATGTGCAAAAGCCTATATGGGAGACGTCTGCTGTACGCAGGCTAAACTACACAAAAACTAATAATAAAACGTAAAAGCGACCAACTAGGTCTTTTACCAGTGGTCAGAAAATTCACCTTCATATACCGATAACATTATGTGTCTTACATGACGTGGCCTATGTTGATTTGTGGCCTTAAAAACCTGAATAATTATTGATTACTCAAATGACACCTTTAAATATTTGTTACTAACAAATTCAACACCATGGATTTTTACCTTATTCAACAAGAATACATTCTTAAAACGTCAAAGTATTAAATAAGGGTTAGTCAATTTCACCATAGAGTTGAAACTCTTTTGTGTAACTTTAGTTATATACATGAAGTAGGTTTAAACTAGGTTGGTTTTAAGAATCTGAAAACGAAACAAAAGACTCGCCCAAATATGTAAACGGATCTAGAATTCGCACATTATTTTTCGTCTATTTTCGTCCTTGCTTGTGTGTTTTTGGTTTCTGTTTCAGTTGTTCCACATTTACAGCAAAACGATCAGTTTTACGCAACTGAAAATCTCCTAAATTCCTATTGAAAGTTCGTCATTGCATTCGTGAAGTGGAGCGACTGAGGTAGGATAGACTCAGTTTCAATCGCTCTTTTCTGACACTTTTCGCACCACTCTTCTCATCAAGTCCCTAAGAAGAAATAGAAAAAAAACGCCATCAAAACTGTCACAAAAACCATTATTCCGGTTATGCCCGTCCCATAAATAAGCATACCACAGCTCCTTAAAGTGCAACGCTAACCCTTGAATACATATTTTCAGAATCAACTCTATGTACATTGAATAGTTAAATTGAGAAATATTTCTTGTTTTGAACGTCGCGTGGTGAGTTATGGAGATTTGAATTTACAAAATGCTAATTTGATGACGTCAATTTAGGGCTTTGCCATTATTTCTTCGTCAATTTACAATGCGCAGTTTACAGCTTAAGAATAATCAATTTGAGAAATACTAAATATAAACTGTGGATAGTCAAATGATTCGTAAATAATGTTACTTGGAGGTAACAACAAGTAGTTGTTTTATAAATAAATCCTGAATTGACATCATCTAATTCATATTTTGTAAATTGAAATCTCTGTTACTCACTTACGCGACTTTCAAAACAAATAATGTTTTACGATTCAACTTTTCAATGTACATAGAGTTGATTCTGAAAATATGTATTTAAGGGTTAGGTACACATCAACGGCATATCTTCACAAAAACTTTCGTTAAATTGACTAAAACAACGGTTCACTGTCACAATATGTTTTGCTTGCCAGCCCAAAAACCCTTACGATGTTATATAAGCCCAGGACGTATTTTTCCTACGTCCCTTAGTTGATCAGATGACTTATTCTCGAAACCTAATGGCGAAATATATTAAGGTACAGTAATGAGAAGTTGATAGCTGATCACTGCTGTCGTACCTGATAAGTGTGAGTTTCTCCTCCATTGATTCCCATGGACGCCTCTCATCACTGTACTCAAGCATTTCTAAACAAAAACAACGTCAATAAAATTATACAACATGAACAAAAGGGAAAGAAAATTAATTAAAACTTAGCGCTCCGCTTCATAACTGGCCTGGGGGTAAGTTCGAACATAAAACGGCACACTATTAACGAACTCCATCTAAACCTTGTATAGATGAAATTAAGTTGATGAACTAACGTACAACTAGTTTATGCTTTTCCAAGCAACATTTTTCGCAGTTTCTCTTCTAAATATCTGACCACCGTATTACACCGATAACAGACTAACATGGATATATAAATCAAAGGCTCCTATGAGTCAAATCATGAATACGAAACAACCCATCCACTCCCACCCTCCTGCGTCCAACCAGTCCCCACCAACCCCTCCCTCCAACGCCGTCCCCATGGGCTCAATAGGGAGCTTATGCAATCACGACGGCGACGGCAGAGAGAACGGCACAAACAATAGGTTTAATAAGAGAAAATAATGCTTATGCACGCGTGTTTTACATTTTGGTACATTTCTTTGCCTTCCCTGCCAAACAGTAACGTCAATTGATCAAATTATAGGTTTCGTGGAGAACGTGAACACACGACGGTTAATTTTCCTTTCTCTATTTGAACTTAATGGCTGACCCTACACATTAAGCTCCTGGACAATCCAGTCATATTAGACAAATTAAACAAATTGGAACAATTGCAAAGTAGTTATAGCGTGAATCTTTTTTTAAAGTGACGTTTTTCTTGGCGTTGCCGTCCTCGCTGCGTAAGCTCCCTAACGTTTACAGCTGCTCGACCGAGTGAAAATTTGCATATCTCTGCCCCACCGCTATAACTTCTTCAAAACTTCGAGTCACGATTTAAAAGAAAAAAATGTCAATGAATTACAACCAACCTTTCGCTAGAGTTGTCTCACTAACTCTATCGCCTTCTTGGTAGTATTTTACTCGGAGATTCTGATGGAAAGAATGGAAAGCCAACAAAAAGCTACGTATGTACTCTTGCATTTGACCTTTTATGCCCCAACGGTGATCAGCACCAAATTTCTCCTTGTAATATCAATGCATAATCAATCAGAGGTCATGAGAATTAAGGACATGATCACCCAAGATGATTTCAAATTTTCTCGATGTTTTGACAACTTCTTCCCACTACTTCTACAAGAAATGTATGGGGACAAGTAAGGGGAATTTGTATTTTGATATCAGTAGGGCTTACAGGGTTAAGCAACTAGGATTCATTCGAAAGTTCTCTACAAGAAGAGTCCAACATAGTTTTGGAGGGATGAGGCGGACGGCAATAAAAAACGAAGCGGGTTACGGATACTAGTTAATTTTATACGGAAATGATACGGTACGGGAATGACAAAACTAGAGCCTGTGAGCAAGCTCTCTTGGGGGTGAGGGGTGGGGGAATTTCCTTTTCTCCCCCACCCACCTACCCGACCTATGCCAAATAGAGCTTGCTCGCAGGCTTATACAAAACCATAGAGGATTAGGTCTTGCGGGATGTAGGATGCGGAACGGGCTAAAAAATCGAGGCAGAATACCACGGAATACTACGAATTGCGAGGGCGGCGGGATGTAAATACCATGGTGGGATGCTTTCCTGCGTGACTCGCAGGATTCTTATGCGAGAGAACGGTTTAAGGGGTGGAGCCGTAAAATACGTACGGGCTGACTGAATCTATTTTTTACCTCTTTACTAAAGGAGACAGGATGCACGCTAAGAGCTTCTTAGAATTATCTTTAGTGCTTGCTCCTCGTCCCAGCTTATTCGTTCATTAGGCTGTGTTACAATATGTATTCTGGTCACAAAAAGGCTTCCCCCACTGAGCTCAAAACTAGGCGTTTCACCGACTTTCTTACTGTTCAATGTCAAGGCCATTACTCATGATTTAAGCTACTTACATTCCCTGTTACAATACTATGTCATACTATGTTAATGTACAAATATAATTTATATAACATATATTATTTATATATATACTTGTATAATGTGACCAACGCGCTGTAATTCCGAGCCGACAGGTTACAAGGTATCAATGAACTATCACTATCACTATTCCCTCTAAACAAGAAAACTTACGAATCTAGCAAATCTGCTGTGCTCCAGGCGCGTGACAATAACCATTCTATCGACAGCATATTGTAACTTGGCGTTAGTCTTAGCTTCACTATAAGTGAAACTGAGCTGGGCGATGAGAACATTGAGAAGAATCACAATCACCATGGCCATGTAGGCGAGAAGAATCAGGATCGCCAACCAGCTAAGAGAAAAAAAATAGTATTAAAGGCGCTACATCAAAATTGGGCCAAATTGGGTCAAAACTGGGACAAATTAAAACTTAACACCATTGCCATACATGAAATGCTTACAGAACACTAAGACGAAGATATCAGGTAAACTTTTGAAGATAGAATAAACCATAATCAGAGTTTTAGCAACTTTTTCAAGACACAAGGCGATGAAAGTTGCCACTCCATTTCCATCATTTTTTTTAATAATTTTTATTGATTTAGAAATGACAACTATTACAAATGATACAAATGTTATTATTCATTAATTAAATAATATTGATAGAGCAGTTTTCAATTGGGTGTGGTAAAACCAAAACCAAAGTAATTACTCTGACCAATCACAGCAGTCGTAAACAATCCAATGAACCAATCAGAGATCGAAGCAATTACATGTCGGCGGCGCCAAGCGCGGGAAAACGGCTGCGAGCAAGTCACTATTCAATGTGGTTTTGGTTTTACTTCTGATTGGTCGAGAAAGTGGCGCGAGATGTTTTAGCCAATCACAAAGCGTAGCAATGAAAACCAAAGCAATTGTGTAATTACTTTTCACAAAAAATGGTGACATAGCTCCTTTATGGTCTGTAAGTATGAATGAAGACTGAAATATTTGTCACTTCCATCATAATTAATAAAAGACGATGAGTTATGAAACTGTGAACGTTGAAACTCTTATTCTTCGGCCATTTCAACTTTAACAAAAATAAAATACACACTGCCGTTATAAATATGACAAAACAACGCATGTTATAACCGCAGTGTGTATTTTATTTCTGTGAACGTTTTTCGCGGCCTTGATCGTACCAAACTACAAGAGGTTTGGAACGGAACGTTGGAGCAACTAACTTACTGTATTTCCGAAAATAATAGCCGTACCTCAAATAATCGCCCCGTTTGCAACACTTTATAACATTAACAGTACCCCATAAACGTATTACAAAACCTTGGCGACATCAAGGACCAAGGAAATCATTTACCTGAATTTAGAGTAGTCATCCTCGACCTGTTGCTGTTCAGCAAGAGCTCTTACAGCAGCCAACATCAGCCAAAAATAATTCCTTTATGACAGAAAAACAAAACAAGAAAACACATTAAACTTGATATCCTCTTAAGCAAATTTGTGATCTAATTTGTAATCGAAAGCCACATGTTTGTTAGTGTTTTTTCACTATTGAGTGTCACCCTTAATTAAGCAGACATGTTGTGTATAGTTCCAACTTTTGAGTCTGTCAAAGAAATCCTATGGTGTGACCATTCAAATGAAACCTCTTCGGCAGTACTTTTGCATGGTACCATTTGTTTTTCGTTATTTTACAAAATGAAATTTGGGATTTTTCTTGAATTTTGACATTTGGCACTCTTGCGAGTTAAAGGGTTTAAGACATCTTGGGCTTACATGGCGCTAACTAAAGCAGAAAAGCGATAACGAAGTGAAGCACTCAGTTAGCGACTGACAAAAAATTACCTACTACATTTACAGAAAAGCATCTTACGTGAACAGATCTTGTTTGTCTGTGGCTTTCAGCGCCATAAACATGGCGCCACAAAATCCAAGGCACACGATTATAAACACCACACTGAAGCGACTCATATCCCTGTAGATTATCTTGGCGAGAGTCTTGGTGTACAGACCTGTAGTTCTACAAAGAAAACATTTCAACAGTTACTTTGAGGTACAGGACGTTATAACTCACCCACTTGATGGTGAGACATCTGATGTCGATCTAACTTTGAATGAGATCCTACAAGTATGACCATTCAAATGAAAGCTACTTAGTGAGCAGTACTTTCCTGTGGTACTGTTTATTATGCTGTAAAAGATGTTTTAACTTTTGAGCCAGTGGATAAAATCTTAAAGTGTGACCATTTAAATGAAAGCTATTGAGCAATACTTTCCTGTGGTGCTGTTTATTATGCTATACAAGGTGGTTCTAACTTTTGAGTCTGTGGATGAAATCCTACAGTGTGACCATTCAAATTAAAGCTACTGAGCAGTACTTTCCTGTAGTGCTGTTTATTATGCTATACAAGGTGGTTCTAACTTTTGAGCCTGTAGATGAAATCTTAAGTGTGACATTTAGGAGGGCTCCGTGAATCTGGCCCCTGGACGCTACATACATCTGCTACGTTTATAACGTTGATGGAATTAAATATTATGACGTGATAAGGCAGTTATATAGAGGTAAAAAATGAAAGCTAAAGCGTCCTTTCTCCGATTTGTTATTTTGCACACCTGTCAGCTGTAAATAAATGAAAGCAAGTAGCATGCGCAGTACGAACAAAACGCAATACCTTGAGACACAGGAGAATTTGAAGAGTCTGAGAAAATTGAACAAGTAGCCGAGTCCAGCTACACTCCACTGAGCTTTGACTTCAGCAAATCGAAGAGGAATCACCAGGAATGTCAAAACAAGACCCAGCCAATCAAAATAGTTGTATGGATCCTTGAAATAAGTATTCCACTCCCTGGAGTAAACAAAGAAAACAACTCTTTACTTTAACCAGTAGAGCAATTTTTATTTGAGAAACTAAACTAAAGTAATTACTCCGGCCAATCAGAAGAGATGTAGACAATCTAGTGAACCAATCAAAACTCGGAGACAATACATGTAGCCGGCGCCAAGCGCGGGAAAACGCGTGCAAGCAAGTCACGATTGGTTTTCCTTTGAATGTGGCGGGAGTTTTCTTTAACCAATCAGAAAAGGAATTGATAAAAGCTAAACTTACGATACTCAATAGGCAAATCTTTGAGTAAATTTATGTTTCAAAATGTGTTATTCCAATATACAATCGTTATAACTCACCGTTCCGCTTGATTTACTTCTTCGAAAAAGTAAAACATTATAAAAATGATGACGAGAATTTCACAAAACAGCCGCAGTCCATTCGCTTTACCGCTATATTGTGTTGGGTCACCTTGTATTGAGCCATGAATAAGCGCGTAGGACAACACTGCTAGAAAAAGCACGTAGAATGCTGCCTGAATGCTGCAAGGAACAAAATTAGGAAAGACTTAGCAACAACAACGTTCATTCCTCAAGAAGTGGGGGAAAAAAGGAACGAAAATGCTGGAGAAGAGAGGCGGGCGGGCATTTGTGAAACGGGAGAAAGACGAAACAGTTTGGTAACATATAGAAGGTAAAACAAGAGTCGGCGAAGATATGACATGGTGATGAAAAAATAATAAACTTACCAAAACCACCAATGCCCGAATTTGTTCCACTTCCTCATGACCAACATTCGTACCACAGGGTGCTGAATTGCCTCCTAGAAGACAAAGTCCAAAAGTTCAAAGGTCAATGTTCAAATGTGAAAAGTCCAAAGGTTAACAACTGAAGGTCAAAGTCCAAAGATCAACATATAAAGGTTAAATTTTAAAAAGGTGATTATTTGAGGATCAAAGTTGAAAGGTCAACATTTAAAAGTCCAACGTTCGACACGTTCATTCCGACCATTTTGATATATTTCCTTTCACTTGCGTTAAAGAGTTAATTTTACATGTTTATGTAAATCACAATTTTCAGATTGAGATCCCGCGGCTTAATAATCCTGACCTCAGCTTATAATAAATGGAATAAAAGAAATGTTTCGTATCTTACTTTCAATAAAACTGTACAGAAAAGTATGTATCACTCGTACAGCGTAAATCCGAATGAATAAACTTTTAAATTTTATTGTTTTGGCAAGTGCACGCAAAACTCTTCATAAACATGAAGCGTGAATTCATTGAAAAGAAAGTTATGAAAAAGTTCGGAAAAATTATGAGAAGGTACTCAGAGTACCTTCAATTCTGTGATAAGAAATAAGCTATTAGGTAACTAACTTTATAGAATGAAAAAAAATCGCACATTTCCATCGTAGCATTTCGAGCACGCTTTCCGCTCGTCATTTCTCCTACAACCCCAACACTGATGTACTACGATATTGTCTCTTCTTACTTATTACCATCAGTTATTGATATTTACAGATTGTAAGCTTAATGAGCGAGACGTGATACATCAAACAGAGGGAAGAGTGTTCCACCAGGATTTCCAAACAACGAAAATTGGGTTGAAAAAACGAGGCGCAACCGAGTTTTTTACCTGAATTGGAGGTGTTCGATTAAACTTGAGGTAGTTTATTGGTGTTGCGGATGGTGTGATCACCAAATGAAGTAAAACAAAAGATTCAAAAGACACTGAACAATACCCACACCACAACACAAATGGATTCCGCAACACTATGGCAACACCAAGAAACACCCAAACTTGATGAATTACTAATGAGTTTGAGAAGTGAACACTGATGCCGTTTTCGTAACAGTTTATTATTAAACAGTACCGTCACAAAACTACAGGATATTCGGTTCGTTCACGGGACGAGACGGGACGTGATGGGACGTGCAGAGTACAACAAACCATACAATGGCAAAAACTTTTTTTCAGCTTAAAACACTTCATACAAGGCTGATTTTTACATGAAAAGAGGAAAACTAAATATTTTAATAGCGGTCTTAATAAGGCTTCAGTTGAAATAACAAGCAGAAATTTCATCCGAAGATCACGTAGAATGCTGTATAAACAAGACAGGACTATTAACAATCAGTCACTATGGCTCCAAAGGCGACAAAAATGCATGGCGCAAAACAAGTGCCTGGTATTTGAAGTTTAAAGAATTCTTTATTCTCCAAGTTCGCCTTCGTAGCTCAGTGGTTAGAGCACTGGTCTTGTAAAGCAGGGGTCGAGAGTTCAAATCTCTCCGAGGGCTTTCATTGCTTTCTTTTGTTTTTCTTTCATTTTGAAAAACGTTACTTCAACAACTTTTGTTAAAGTGCCTATAACTCTTAAATACATATTTTCAGAATCAACTCTACGCACATTGAATAGTAAATGGTGAAATATTTCTTGTTTTGAACGTTGCGTTAACCCGTGAATCGTTTATTATACAATATTTGTTTTCACCTCCAAGTAATATTTTTTACGAATCAATTGACTATCCACAGTTTATTTTAAGTATTTATCAAATTAATTATCCTTAAGCTGTAAACTGCGCATTGTAAATTGGCGTAGAAATAATTGCAAAGTCCCAGATTGACGTCATCTAATTAGCATTTTGTAAATTAAATCTCTAGAACTCAATAACGCGACGTTCAAAAGAAGAAATATTTCACCATTTAACTATTCAATGTGCGTAAAGTTGATTCTGATTCTGTATTTAACGGTTAAAGACACTTAATATATCAAACATGAGACACAGTGTTTCATCAGATTTCCAAACACTGCGAAGTGGGTTGAAAAACGAGGCGCAGCCGAGTTTTTTTAACCCACTTCAAGGTGTTTGGAAATCTGATGAAATACTGTGTCGTCAATGTTTGATATTACTTCTCAAACAAAATGATTTTAGAAGGAGAAATTAAGGATGCAAAAATGAGGAGTGTTTCAACTGATTTCCAAACACTTATTAAACAGTAATTTCCTTTGTATTTTAGTCATGAACTATTAATGAGTTTGAGAAGAACCCACTCTTCAAAGTTTCAGTGCTAAGAAATGAAATAACTTACATCTCTTATCTTCAACATAAATGATTCAATTTACAGCCCATAAAGATGAAAGGTGAATGAATACTGTTCATATAAAAGTCAAGACAGAAATGCTGGGTTTATAACACACTGAGTACATAAAATTCCTTTCACTGAAGTCAAATTGGCATCTCAAAGACGACAGGGTCCATAAAATTTATTCAAAATTCCTCGCTTAAGTATTTACAATTCAAATAATTTAAAAACTCGCATATAACTTTCTTAAACTATGGAAATACATAATCCACCTAAACCTGTTTTAAAAACGCTTAGTTCAGGTATATCTTTTTATTTTGATTTAAACATTTCGTGTCGTGATGTGCGACAGTTATTTACAAAAAAAAACCTTCATAGCGCAGCTACGTCCGTGATTATGTACATGTTTCATCGTTGTTTCATTTCTAAATACATTGCGGACAATAAAATTGAAACTTTTTTCCCATCATTTCGTCGTAGCAAAATACAAGTACTTCCGTCACTGTTTGTGTTTCTCCTGAGCATGAGTTTGTTGATAAAGTGCGAAGGTTGCAACATGGCCAGTTCCGGCTATTCCCGTGAATTCTTTGCTGTTCTGTCTTGATGGAACCTTTCTTTAATGTTGCTAACAAAGCGACGAAAGAGCGATTCCTAGAAATTACACACACACATAGACAAAATTCATGACAAACACAAAACACACAAACAAGTTATAATAATTCTAATTCTAATTATACTCACCCATGAACACACAACATTTAGAATGCATTTATGGGGACGACAGTAACTGTGTTGAGTTTTTAAAATTAACCGAACTAAGTGAAGAATAAACTGTACGATTTCATTGAAAACAAGGGACTACGGTCATTGCTACTCACTCCTGGAGGAGATACTCCAGCTTACTGTTACCCATTTATACACCTCAATGGATGGAGACAATGTAACACAAATACAACATGAAGGCAGAGACATTCACATCTCAAGTTTGGTATTTAAGCCGTTTTTTGCAGAAATGTGGGCAACTAACAGTTACAGTAAAACCACAAAAGCAGTTAATAAAAGAGAAATATTTTCAACTGGTTCAACCTGGCAAGACGCAAAACCATCAAAATTACTAATCCATACCGTTGTCCTTACCACAATGTTTCGCAATGTCTGAGTGAAATGACGTTACTTTTCCCACTGAAGTTTTCAGTGAAACAACACAAAAATCTACTTTGCTTTAAATAAAATACTTGCAATATGCGTGTATGAATAACAAAAGAGTCTTGCCTTAGCTTGAATACACGCAATTCTCATGTAAGGCCCCGTCCACACGTATCCGGATATTTTTTAATCCGCAACTTTTTTGTTGCGGATTGACCTTCCGTCCACACGTATCCGGCGAATTCGGGCAAATACGATTCGAATACGCTACGTGTGGACGCGAATATTTTTTAATCCGTAACAAAAAAGTTGCGGATTCAAAAATATCCGGATACGTGTGGACGGGGCCTAAGTCAGGTTCGTGTAAAGGTACGTGTAAATTTTTACTCGTGCGTAACTTGCGTGTAACGCGCGAGTAAAACCGCCATATTGAACGCATTATGTATATGCACGTGATGCAATACTCGTGGTCTGCACTGCAGGTAGGTACATGTACAGTAACGTCGTAGTACACGGTTTACTAAGATAACCCAGGCATTACATTTTTAACGTACAAGCCTCTTCTTAAAGACACCCTTCTGTTACGGACAGGTAATTTGGTGCTTGCAAGACCAACATTCATGAAAATTTGACCTCTCAACGCTCTCACTACCAAAATCAAATCTTATCACGTGTAGTTTCATCCTAACTTTTTAGTTGTTTATTATGTTTAAGTCTGTCTGTCTCTAATGTTTGAGTCTGTGGATGAAATCCTCTATAGTATGACCATTCAAATGAAAGCTATTGGACAGTACATTCCTGTGGTACTGTTTATTATGCTGTACAAGATGGTTCTAACTTTCGAGTCTGTGGATGAAATCCTAAAGTGTGACCGTTCAAATGAAAGCTACTGAGCAGTACTTTCCTTTTTTTGACCAGTACTTTCCTGTGGTGCTGTTTATTATGCTGTACAAGATGGTTCTAACTTTCGAGTCTGTGAATGAAATCCTAAAGTGTGGCAATTAAAATGAAAGCTACTGAGCAGTACTTTCCTGTGTTACTGTTTATTATGCTGTACAAGATGGTTCTAACTTTCGAGTCTGTGGATAAAATCCTAAAGTGTGACCATTCAAATGAAAGCTACTGAGCAGTACTTTCCTGCGATATTGTTTATTATGCTGTACAAGATGGTTCTAACTTTCGAGTCTGTGGATGAAATCCTAAAGTGTGAACGTTGAAATGAAAGCTACTGAGCAGTACTTTCCTTTTTTTGACCAGTAATTTCCTATGATATTGTTTATTATGTTGTACAAGATGGTTCTAACTTTCGAGTCTGTGAATAAAATCCTAAAGTGTGACGATTCAAATGAAAGCTACTGAGCAGTACTTTCCTGTGGTGCTGTTTGTTATGCTGTACAACGTACAAGGTGGTTCTAACTTTTGAGACTGTGGATGAAATCCTAAAGTGTGACCATTCAAATGAAAGCTACTGAGCAGTACTTTCCTGTGGTGCTGTTTGTTATGCTGTACAAGGTGGTTCTAACTTTTAAGTCTGTGGATGAAATCCTAAAGTGTGACCATTCAAATGAAAGCTATTGAGCAGTACTTTCCTGTGGTGCTGTTTATTTTTCAATAATTGCAAAACAAATATATTTTTCATGTTTCAATCTTGGCTCATTTTGAGAGTAAAAGAGTTAAGAGGTTCAAGTGTAGAGATCACTCAATATATTCACCTTATCATCACTCTCAGCAATGCGTCGAAGACAAGACATGGACTTTTGGTTAAAAAGTTCATTCAAGGTTTGCTCATCAATTTTGGGTTGCCTTCCTTGGTCATCAGCATCCAAAATGTGATAGAAGAAGTCATAGTTCATGGGGTCATCTGGGACGCTGCTCCAAGCGCGTTCAATGCGGTCACTGTTCTCTCCCAGTTCCCGGGTCTTCTCTGGTAAGTAAGGCCAGTGTGGGTTGACGAGGCGATCTAACACAGCTACTACTGTTTTCTAGATGACATAAAAACAATGTTTGCTTAATTATTAGAAAAGCAAAAAAACAGTGAATAATATTACAATCACTGTAAAGTGGTTATACAATAATAATAATAATAATTATGTTGATGAACATAATAATAATTCATCACAACTGCATTCAATCATAGGAGAACGCTTCCTAATCTTGTGAAGGCAGGCTTTTTGAGATTTTGGTCAATGCCAAATTAGCGGCCCCACACATTTTTTAGGGGCACCTCTTCACTGGAAACTGGTACCTACTCCAGGCCTCGCTTTTGTTCTGGTGCTCCCCACCTCTCCGCCACCCCCTCCCACCCCTCACCCCTCCCATCTCCCGCATCGAACAGACTCTTTTAATCTGTGATTACTACTAGTAATAATAATAGTAATAATAATAACAATTATAATAACTTTATTTCTCAGTGTCAAGAAAGTGTAGACAAAGGAAAACTCCTTCCACTAATAAGAGACACCTACTAACTTTTTCAGTTGTGACGGTTCAAAAAAAGTATTTTGTCTCACAAAATGTCATGTACAGTAGTTGTGTTTATCAGCCCGTACATCTCACCTTCATGTCATGTTTGTCTGTTATTGGATTTTTATGACTGATGAAATGTCCAAAACTAAACTTTGATTTCTTCAACTCATCATTGTACAAAAACAGCTCATGAACCCTGACAAGAAAAAATAAATCATGCAAAAAAATTCAATAATACTATAATATAATATAAATATATTAATATGATATAATATTAATGATGATGATGATGATCATAATAATTCATCACAATTGCATTTGATTTTGATGATAAGAGAATGCTTCTAATCTCGTGATTTTTATGACTGATGAAATGTCCAAAACTATAAACTTTGATTTCTTCAACTCATCATGTCTGTACAAAAACAGCTCATGAACCCTGATAAGAAAAAATAAATCAAGGTTCAAATAATTCAAAATAAATGCCAGCAGTTCACCACTCAGTTTTTGTAATTCATTCATTCATGATTACCGTAATATTGAGATTGTTCTTTTATAGTAAGGTACATTTATATAATGTATTTTACAGGATTATTTCAAATAATTGAACATTTACATGGCAAGAACCAAAATGTTGTATTTTCAGCTTCATACTCTCTTGTAAAAATATGTATACTAACTGAATAAACTCCCACCAATCACGTTAAACAACTTGTGCATATTCCATAACATACATCCTGAAAAGCTTTCTTGGGTGTCTCGGGCCACAATTTTGATGTTACATGACTGTATAGTTTCCCTAAACCCCATCAGTCTGTTTCAACCTCGAATAAGCGCCCACCCTGTAGGTAGGAAAAGTTAATAAGCGCCCAGCCTCAAATAAGCGCCCACCCCACCCCTCTAGGAGGCAACACCAGAGAGTTTGCTAATTGACCTTAGTGACAATGAGATTGAAATTGACCCAGTACCACTAAGAGACTTCCTCAAAGACTGAGTTTTCTGAAGTAGTTTAAAGAAACTTTCAATGAACAGTTAAAATTCTGCTTTGGTTTTGTTATTATTTTATTGTTATTGTTGCAAAATAAACTTACTACTTGCTGAAAATGGTGAGAATTTAACAAGCGCCCAGCCTCAATTAAGCGCCAACCTCGAATAAGCGCCCACTCTCAAGGTCCAAAAATTTAATAAGCGCCCAGGGCGCTTAATCGAATAAATACAGTATATCAGTTATTATTTGGCTATCCAAAAACACAAGATTTTAATTAGCTACAAACTGGTTGCCATTGCATGAGGACATTCTTGCCTAGGCCCTAAAAAGCTGATAACAATTTTTATTTATTTTACATGTACACTGTATCTATAGGGAAATGTTTTCACCCACCAATCATGTTTCATCTGTGATACAAGATATGCCGCAGTTTCATCTTTGTATGACATAAGAGCCTTTTCAACTGGTAAATATTCTCTCTCATCACCCACTTCCTCAGTTCCCATGTACACAAGTGAGGGGTACTTTTCAACAAGTAACTTTGTCACATGAAGAAAATTCTGCTCTGCAGCGAGATGGAGTAGTGTTGGGCGGGCGGGGTCCTCCTCGACACGGAAATACTTGTATTCCTCCTCACTGTCGTGTTCTAAAATGATTTCTGTAAAACGACTTATCTGAAAACAAAAAAAAATTGGAAATTAGTTCCAAGTATCACCTTGCAAATGCTTATTTGTACTAAGGCACTGGCCACTTGCATGGGGGTGTGGGGGAGGAAGGGGCAAGGAAAAAGTGTTTAAAGTATTTTTTGAGTCAGTTGGCTTATCAGGCACGGCTGCCATTTACATTGTAATCTTAGTTTCTATACCATGAAGTGAGTAGAAGTATTGTTGCCCTCCTGCCCCACCCTGAATGGGATGCTAGTCCATTAAAAGGTTGCCATTCGTCAGTCTATCACAAATATATTAATTTCTTGTCCAGGTATGTATGGTATGCATGGCCAAACCGGTATGGTTTAATTGCTGTTTTGATTGATGGGTATTGATTCAGCAGTCAGGTCTTAAAATCGGAAAGGAAAATTGCATATTTTGGTCTGAGAATGGGTATAAAAAGGGTTTCAATAGGCAGGCTGCACACATCCACATGTACCTCCCCCGCCCCTCTGCAAGGATTTTTGAAAGTAATCTTTTAATTTTTTTGTCATGTAATTTTGTAATTCATCATGCATGAATAGAAAATACAAAAAATATATATCACAAAATTAAAACCTGTAACAGTTTCATTTTGCAGCCCTATTCTTCCCTAAGGAGATAAATAAATATTAAAACATGTGTTCATGTTCAAACTCATCTGAAAAGAGCACCAGTTATCTCATAAATACATACCAGGTATTCTAAGCTTGCAACCAGCTCAGGTTTGCCTTTATACTTCCCACTGTTTGGCCAGTCACGAATTATGACCAGAAGGACATCTTTCGCATGCTTCGCTAAGAGTCGATCTGTCCGAACTTCATCCATTGCTCTGTTCCATGATACCTCTTTGGTATTAAACTTTTCTTGTACCTTTAAATTACATGTTCATGAGATTATGTCAATAGAGAGCTTTACATTTGAGTATGAGTACAAGTGTGAGCATGACTTTTGAATTTAAATAAGGATTTTGCCATCATTTTGGTTCATTTTTTTTCATGCCTATAGAACAACGTACATTTTTTGGTCATTTAGAAAGAAAAATGACAATTTATAGGTGAGCAGGTTTGCTCTAAATCAAAAAATTTTGGTGGCCCAGTAAATGCGACTACATGGAAAACCTTTGCCCAGTTTAAAGCTGGCAACCCAGCGTTTTAATACTGAGATCTCGATTCACTAACTGGGCTAACATCACAGGGAAATCAAGGCTAAGGTTCAAATTTCCCACTCCTATGCATGAAGATCAAATTCCCAACCCCTGGAAGACTATGATTATCAAATTCCCATCCCCCTCCCAGACAGCAAAGGTGACAAATGCCTGGGGTATGCCCAGGGAAGGGGGATGTTGAAGGTGTCCATTGCAGGGAGCTGGTGGCTATTTATAGCAGAGAGTCAGTTAGCTTTGGTTCAACTGTATTGAATTTTTTATTAAGGTACAGTCTGTTCTGTGAATGAGGATGGCATTTTGATCAAGTTTGACTGAAAGTCAAAGAAAATTTACGGGTTGACATAAAATAGATATTTTTAAGCAGAGTTATTTTGATTTCAATATTAACTTATTTAATAAGCATTAAGTGACATGCATAAATAAGCTTTAATATAATAGTCTGTTCAAAAGTAATTTATGCATGAAGGATTAAGAAAACAATAAGCTTATTATTTCCAGTAAAGATCTTTAAAGGAAAAGAGCAATATTAAACACTAGTATTTAAAACAGACACAGTGGTAGCGGTGTTGGAGCTCAAGATTCAATACAAACGAAGATATTGATTGTCCAAACAAGCGTTTAGATTATCTAGACAAAAAGCTGGAAAAATACTCAAGGGAATACTGCATGTTCTAGAATTAATTTAGACAAGCGTCACTCTTTTCAAATGAACTCGCGACAAAAATTATAAGTCATGGCAAATGTTTAGCTGGCTAGGAAAGCAACAAAATCGATCTGAACAGTATCTGAAAATATATGATGACTAGGAGAGGAAGAATCAAATAAGCTAATAAAGATAAGCTTACTAAAAGAATGCATATCTGCCTTCAAAATTAATGAGATTTTGCAAACGATCTGGATTTTAAGTATAAATAAAGCATGAATAAAGGAAGCGATGTTAAAATTACATCCTCATCTAAGCATTAAATATAACTATGGAGAAGATCAAGAAAGTCATGTTTTGTGAATCAAAACAAACCTGTAGCGTGAGATATTTGCATTCAAATCACAACAAAGCTCCTCACCTTTAGCCAGAAATCTTCATCGAATGGCTCTTCTAAATCGTGCACTTCGCCTGCCTTTGGCTTTCTTTCTTCCATCTGGACGGTTGTGTATTTGTTATTTGTCTTCGCCATGCTGTAAAGCTGAATTTATAGCGAATCTACGATGGTTTATTCGGCCATCACGCTTTCTACACCCTCGTCACAAGCCCCTCGCTTGACCAACCCTTCGATATTTGATTGGTCGAGAGCATAAAACCGGAAGCACAATCGCAACTTCCGGTAAGCCCACGATGAGCTTCTTTACCCAATAAGGAAATGCTGATAACATTTTCATCCAAAATCCGCTTAAACTGCTTAAAACAACTTTACTAAAATAAAAAAAACGTTTGTTTACAATTACCATAAAAGATCGGAGAGAAAATCGTTTGTTCCAAAGACCGAAAATTACATGTAACAGCCGTGACAAAATTTCATGTATTTTAAACGTTTATTGAAAACTTCGGTACAAAATAGAAACTAAATACACGAACTTTTAGAACTAGAAAAACGCTAAAATTTTGAATCGCACTTAGGTTTACCTCTAAACAATAAATTAAAAATATTTTAATAGTTACCACGGAGCTACCAAAAATGAATAGCTATGAATTATATTTGGAATTTTGTCGCTAGTGAAACTGACCAACTTGATTTTAGTCCAGCTCGCGGCGAGATGAATATCATCCAAGAATCCCGAATTTTACATCGCATTACACAACACTTACGGGTATATGTTTAGTTTTTTTGTTATTGAATTTGTTACAACCAAACAGAACATTAAAATATGGCCAACACCCTTTGCCAACGTAACTAAAATGTCTGTCTACAGTCCATTGACGAATAAACATATTGTTAAATAATGGACAACCTTAAGAGATACTTACAAACCGTCCTTGAGTTTTATTAATCTAAGCTAAAATTCTGTCTAAATAGTTTCATTCCGTTCTAACTCACAAAATGTCAAAACTCAATTTTTAAATCGAGAAATGAGTCTATAAGCAGCTCATGATCAGTTTGTACCTTTGATTGCCGCAATAAGAGCATTCATCTTATCCGATCGCTCGAAATCTTGTGGTCGCAGCTTTTCCACATCCGTAAATCCAAAGTGGAAATCCCTCGCGTCCAAGGATCCCTTTTGTAAGCCTTTAGGAGGCCATTCAAATGACAAACTTTCTCCAAACGAAATACTAAACACTTTCCCGTGAAGATGGCCGTTTTCATCGGCGAATCGATTCTCGCGCACGATCTTTTCCAACTGGGCGATAGCTTCAGATGTTAGGCAGATTAAAACGACGTTATTCAACTCATCCAGCCAAGGCAGGCTTTTTGTGATTTCTTTTCCATCTGCGATATTTACGAACTCTGTTACACGAACGCTTCCATTCGCTTTGGTTGTGAGGGCATCGCGAAAATTCCGCACAACTTTAAGCTGCTCGGGGGTCGATTTATGAAGGAGGAGGATTTTCTTTGTGTCGCTCAAAGATTTTCCTTGCGATGTTTGTGCGTTTGAATGCGGTACCGTCTTCTGTTGTTGTTTTTTCTTTGCTGACTCTGTGTTACCCATTCTTTAAATTCGCTCTGACAGAAGATAATAAAAGAAACACAGCATTGTTGAGCCATAAAGTGAAACTGTACTACGCACTCCGGCGCGATGTAGATGACATCTCATTATGAATAATAATATGCAAAAATGACCAAAAAACGACGCTCAGTTTATTATTTGACGTTTAAAAGGCAAAACACCGATAAAACACCTGTTTCTGCCATGAATAATAAAACAATGAAAGTCATTACCATGGAAAATATTCGCGTGTTCTCAGTGTATATAAGTCCAAATTAACCATTTTACTCACAAGAGTGCCAAAAATCAAAATTAAAAAGAAATCCTAAATTTTATGTTTGTAAAATATTGAAAAATAAATGGTGACATTTAAAAGTACTGCCGTAGGATTTCGTCGACAGACTCAAAAGTTAGAACTACGCTACATGTCTCCATAATTGACTGTGGTCCGTTAGATCCGGTACATCAGTGAAGTCTTTTTACGAATAAAAATTTCCAATATTTTTAAACTTACTTTAGAATTAAGAGTTATTTATTTCCTTTTCACTATGCAGGCGTTGGCGAAACGATAACTAATTTGTAAGTTTTACTTCTTACATTCGGGAGACCGTCAGTTTTTTCTTTATTGATTACATTTTAAGAATTTAAACAGTACGCGTTATAAACAGCGCCATCAGAGCATAATTGGACAAAAAATTAAAATAAGAAATACATCAGTTACGGTTGTCATGCTTTAGTGTTCCGTACATGAAGGTCAAATCTAAGAGCGCGTGTTTAGATGGAACCTCCAATGAAACGATCATTTTGAACGATCATCATCTTCTTTCACGAGATTATTCTTGTACATCAGCAATAATTTTGAAAAGCTTTACACAGCATAATAGGCCATTTGCACGATGACGTCATTAGACTACAACCACACCAGAATCCTTTTAAACCTCACTGGGATTACAAAATTTAAATAAGAAAGGAAAAACGAAATGAATTCTAGTAGTTGTAGTCAAATGACGCCATCGTGCAAATGGCCTATTAACACAAGCGCTAGTAGGGTTGAAGATCCGTACAGGCCGCAATTTTAAACAGAAATGACAAACTTTTTTTAATCAGTTATTTCCGTGTAGTGTTTTAATTTCAAACAACGAATAAAATTATCAAGACTATCCAAACAAAACTCCTTCTCAGATATTGAAAAATTTTTAAAGAATCGTGCAATTAAACATTTGATAACAAGAAAGATATCGAAAGAAGAACTCGACGATTAAGTATCATGACAGGCGCGCGACAACAAGCGACAAGGCGACCGTCGAAATTGAACGAAAAGTGTGACGTTTTTAAAAGAAACTTTCTCCGTGATTTCAAACTAAGTCACGCAATATACAAATAAAAACATAAATCTCATTGATTTTGGCCCTAAACTTGAAAAAAACGGTTTTGTCTCCAAGAAAATGACGAGAAATGTTTCATTTTCTGGATTACTTACAGGCAGTATAGAGAAACAAAAGTTGATACACATTTCAGTTTCGGCGTTATCAACAAACGATGGGAAAGCGTGACTCAACGAAACATGTGTGAAGAATGTTCTAAATGTTCGCTTCTGTTTATGTTATGTCTCTGTAAATCAAACAGTTCGTCAAATTTGGCTTTAATCGTACCTAAGTATGCTTTTATCTGTTGGTAGATTCTAGTACTAGCGAGGCTTGGCGCCGATTGCGCTGTTAAGCAGAAAGATGCTTGATAGGCATTTAAATGGCACAATAGCCAGAAACAATTTGCATAATATCACACTCGAGAAACTTCTACAACCAGAAAACCTTAATAAAACTGGTTTCCTTAGCAATAAGTCGATAGAACTCGAGTGAAATATGGTTTATATACATGGAAATCTGGACTGGAAATCTCGAATCTTAGAAAAACCTTACTGAATGCGCTTTTGCCGTCCGCTTACAAATAGACTGAAATCATACTAAACGCCGTAAACAACACTTCTAAAATATTATTTAGACGGATTCTACTCACCAAATAGCGATAACAGTGATCGGCAACAGTGCTTGAGAGGTACTCCTTTAACAATGTTCACTTGGGAATGGGAATCAACAGCCAAAAACAACGAAAATGGTGTTAAAGCGAAAGGACGCCTTCCAATGTTGTAGAGGAATGTCAGTTATTGATCCCCTGGTTATTAATAAGTTAATACGTCACATGCATTTTAATAAGATCGAGTAGAACACCGTGACAATGATCAGCGGCCTTGTTACGTTGCGTTACTTCCAGAAAAACGGCGATTTTTTTTCTTATCGGTGTTCCCAAGCGCCCATATTTTGTTTATTTATTTTATTTTTAAGCATTTTCCTTTATATTTTTTTTTATTTCAGCACAAATAGCAGCATATTTTGATTTCTTGGTCTTTTTTGTTCGTGTTTTCTGCTGTTCTTTTCCTTTTTTTCCAAGGCGGAGAATAGTTATATCTTGAAGGGTGTGGTCATGTGAATTTCAAATGATTCCGCTAAAGGAAAACTAGTTTGCTATTCTCTGACAAATTAAATGGGCTTGAGTTATATTTTGAGCTAAAATGTTTTCTACGAACTCTCAGCAGTCCTGAATTAAAGGTAATTAGGAGATAGCCGTTCCTGGTGAGCTTAATTCGGTCCAGTCATCCTGATTTTCCAATCCAGCCAGGTCCGCAATACGTCCTAAATCATTTTGATAACTGACTGAATAAAGGAGTCAGTTTTTAAAGAAACTTTTCTTGTGACGTAAAAGGAGTGAAACAGGAAAATCTAGTTTCATGAACTGAGTTGATAAGTTAAATTAGCCACCGTAAAGAAATTTAAATGTTGACGTTTTTCGAAGGGATTCACTGAAAGCGGAAGGTTCGTCGGCTCTGGCGAAGGCTCTGATGATGGAACAAACATAACCGACAAACTGCAAGGCTGATCTGACTACGTAAAAAGTAGACTTTGCGAGACACCGATACGACAGAAACCGATAAAGCAGGGTAGCAACCGCGGACAGCTCCTACGTTAGTATCGTTTACAGCATTATCGTTTGCGGTCCTTTGCAGATTTGACTTCTGAAGATTGGCTCGCGGTCGAAACGTCAGCTTCCGAATCTCTTTACGGTGCGCCAATTTACCTTATTGGCTTAGATGATAAAACCAAATTTTCCTTTTCCAAAACATTCAAACTTTACTAGGAGTGGTTAAAAGTAGTTAGTTATGGCCAACAAAATGGGAAAAGTAAACGTCTTGTTTTCTACCATGCATGCGATGATGAAATTGTTCCGTATCGTATACGAAACTTTATATCGGAGTACCACGGTCAAACCCTGTTAATAAATGTATTATTCACTCAACCAAACTGATAAAATATGTGCAGCTCTCTGACAGCGTCCTTGAGAAATCTTCAAGGCATAAAATTTGTCATTATCTGCATGAATTAATGGACTGGAGCGAGTCGCTAGACACGGCCAAGTCCTGTGTGAAACTCGACTGGGAGCCAATCGCATATTGCAAATTTAAGCCCAAATGACTGCAAATGATGAATTAGTGTTTTACTAAGGAATAATGACATTCATCATATGTCACACCAATCTAATTCATAAAGAACTCTTGCCTATTTGTTTACTTATAATATAAATGGCTGATCACTAATAACCTTTCCAAATGTCTTTTGTCCGCTCTGATAATTACACAAAAACGATCAAGATACATTTGACGAAATTTTGTCCGAAAAATTGCCTTATTGCATTGAATTTACGAATGTTTTCTGTTCTAAAACCAGACCGTCATCCAAGAAGGCCTAGCTAGAGCCGCAAGCACTGAATAAAACTCGATCTAGAAGGCTGGGCCGTAGTGTAAAAAAAATAAAATCGAAAATAGTGATCCCGGGCCGGGGGAGTACTCGCAAAGCCTCGCTCGTTCGATTTCTGATACGAACCAACTTGGCGTTAATACCGTACGCCCGCACTGCCCATGAAGTAATCTATATGTTCTGTTGTTAAAATGCATAACGATGAAACATTTTTAGGACAAATGTCGCAGTACTGTCGAATGAACCTCATTATACGCCGGAACACCAAAGGAACAGACCCATGTGTTCGTATTATAGAGGTGTTCACATCTGATCATAAGGATTGTATGAATTTTGGCATCTTCTTGACCAAGAGAGCTGTCCGTAATAGAGAATTGTCCGTATTAGGGAGGTACCGTAAAGGCGCGTTTACACAGGCGATTTTTCGTGCAATTTTTGTCGCACTTGTCGATGCAAATTTTGTCGCGGGCAAGTTGAATCTTCAAATCGCATGTGTAAACGGGCGGCGATTTCAGTGCGATTTGGGCGCGATTTGTCGCTTGATGTCGCAGAGGTTTCGAACATTTTCGAAACCTGATGAAACTTGGCGGCGATTTTTGGGAAATCACAGCAAATATCGTACTCAAGTCGCACTGAAATCGCCGCCCGTTTACACATGCGACAAAAATTGCATTGGAGAGCGCGACAAAAATCGCATCAAAAATCGCACGTGTAAACGGGCCTTAAGGAGGTTCGACTGTTTATATGAATCATTAAGGCCCGTTTACACAGTGTGCATTTTTTGTCGCGTGCAAGTTGTATCTTCAAATTGTGTGTTTAAACTAGCGGCGATTTCAGTGCGATTTGGGATCGATTTGTCGCGTGATGTCGCAGAGGCTTCGAACATGTTCGAAACCTGATGCAACTTGGCGGCGATTTCGTAGCAAATCGCAGCAAATCGCAGCCGAATCGCACAGAAATCGCCGATAGTTTACACTTGCGAGAAAAGTTGCATTGGAAAGCGCGACAAAAATCGCATCATAAAACCGTTAACCGACCATTAAGCACAATTCACGCATGCACAGGAAAAAGGAATTTACCCATGTAATAAAGGCCCGCATACATGCAAGTCACAAGAACTGGCAAAATTTTAATACAGCGAAAAACTTCAAATATAAGTTTGCAAATCTATGAAAATAAAGAAGAGTAACACGAGAAAGTGATGGAATAGCTTCCCTTTCAAAGGTAACACAGGATTTTAACGACTAAGGATTATAATTCTTCAATAAAAAAAGTCAAACATTTTTGTCATTTAAAGGGCGTTTCGAAATCATGATAAGCCAGCTGTAAAAATGGTAAATCTTTAAACTCTTCCAAGTCATCTTCTGTGATGTCTGTAATTTTTTCAGTTGCATAGCTTTTTCAGGTCGTCCGGTTTGTTTATAGATTGCATGAACGCGCGATGATTCCGTAACAGTTTCTTCATAGAACGTTTTATAATTTGTGTTCAGCATCGTGTCATGTCCATCCATGCGGTCTTGAATTGACTTACAGTGTAATCAGTTGAAAGCCATATCGATCGGATTCAAATCATCTTGATTGTAGCAAAAATAATGTCCTTAACATGAAGAAAAAGTTCGAAATAAATCATCTTGATGAAGGTGTCCTCAAAGAAAAACCATCAAAGTTATCACGGTGAACATCAACATGACTATTGCTTCAAGCAAAGCTGTTGAAGCAGACTCTTCTTTTTTCTTAGGCATGTTCGTTAATCGGGTTAATCACAGAGCCAGGAGTACAGGGCAAAATGGCAGTACGTTTTCGTTCTTGTTCAAGCTTCACTAACAAAGAAGCTCTTCTTATTTTTGAGATGACCGAAGGAATTGTTGTTGAATCGCGTAATTCTCACTGATGACAATTTCTGAAAGTGCATATTTGGAAACCAAAACATGTAAATGTTTGCCTTATTCGACAGGTACTTGAAAATATCAACACATGCATTGCTTTTATTTACCTAACTACAAGTTAATAAGCTTGAAATAATCGTTTTGTTCCAGTATAAAAGTTTCAAGAAACCCGGCGCCATCATCCAAAAAACTCATTGTCTGGCATTTATTTTTTATTTATCCGTGACAGAATCATTACAAATGACGACTTTAATTTTCAAATGTTCATGAATATTAAACGCTTTAGCACTAAATTGGTAAAAAACCCATCCGTTTTTTAAACAAGCAGGTTAATGTAAGCAATTTGGGAGACAAGGCTAAGTTTATACTAGTGCAAAATTCAGCTGAAAATTCTACGGATTCGTAAGTGTCGCCGGATTCCTTACATACCGAGTATTCGGATTCGTTAAGCCGGGTTTACATTACACGGACTTTCAGTTTTTTTTCATAAGAACCTTTTTTATAAGAATGTCTGTTGAGGCTGAGAATGCCCAGAATTTTAGGAACGTGCCAAGAACGTACCCAGGCAGCTGAGACCGGGGGCTAAGATTTAGTCAAGAACGTCTCGTATTCACCGTGTTAACAATGAGTTAAAAACCGTATACTAGTCTTTTGGCATTTTATAATAGCCCCGGGGGATACTCCATATAATGGGCTACACGGGGATGCTCTGCTGTTGCACTATGGCTTTCATTTTGGGCTCAGCTCTATCATGTCGTTGTCGCGTTAAATGTTCTACGTAGTATCAGCCTTGCTTTAAACTTTGATTTTACCTTTTTGAGGCTGGAGGTATATGAAAGGGTAGGGATTTCACGAGATGAAGTATAGAAAAGGGTAAGGAGAACTGATTAAAGGGGCCTTTCAAAATATATCAAACAGACGCAAGTTAAGGCTATTTTAATGTTTTTAAAACTGAAGTGAAAAGTGAGTAAACGATTGCTTCAGATTCCGTTCAGCTCGTTGTTGACTCAGATGCAAGATGTTCTTCGGAGTTATTTTCATACTTTATTATCCTAAAAACGTGTTAAAAACGTCTTCAGGCGCAAATCACCAAAAATAGAAAGAACGTCCAGCCGTTATTTGTCTCGTCACGCAACGCTCCTCCCCACTAACGTTGCGTGACGAGACAAATAACGGCTGCGTGGGAGAGTGGTGACCACTAGTCCCAGCTCAACCTCAGCCCCAAAATTAGACGTTCTTATATAAACAAAAAGAGTGTATTCGGATTCCAAAAATGTTTACACTGCAATATGAATCCGGAGATATGTGGTTGCATCGCAAGGCAATCGTCCAGGAAAATGTGAAAAAATAAAATGTTCATCTTGGACTAGAAGTAGACTTTTGCTCTGGTGCAAATTTGGTCTGAGTATGCCCAGTATGTCAAAAAATTGACGAATTTTCTATTACAAGGATTATATATATATATATAAAAAAGAATTGTTTCCTCGCCACAGGTTTCAGTTCAGTGTCGCTCCACAAAACATTTTTAAAGACGAAGATTTTTCAGCCCGATTTAGTTCTTAGAGCATAAAATGGCATTCAGTCGTCTTCGGCGCGTAATTAATGTGACGTCACACATACTGCTTGGTCCCAAGCCTCTACGTGAGCTCTCTTTGCTCGGCCGGTAAGCGCGTTGTGGACTAGAAACGAGGCTGGAAGAAATGCACATTGACAAAAACAAACAAAACTATCGTAATTTTTACACGTCATTTAAGGTTTTTGTAAATGGCGAAAGTCCTTATAAAACACATAATAAACAGTTTACCATATAATTCTCTCGTCTCTTTGTCGCAGATTCCTATTTACCGGGACTGTTTATGTACAACTCTGCCTTTCCTATATGCCAGACATCTTCATTTGTCCAGTCAAATGAGTTTATTGTCAACAAGAGGCTGCAAGCAGCCTATAGAGTGTTTTCATTCACGTGACGGGCGGCCATATTGGAGTGCTAAAACAATAGCAAATGTTTGAATAAGAAAAGAGCTTAAGTCCCATAGGATTCGTTTGGGACACCAATATGGCCGCCATTTCTTTGTTTTGGGGCACCAATATGGCCGCCGTGACGTCACGTGAAAACACTCTATACTCATGCACATGAGTAAGAAAGTTTAAACATGATAAGAAGATGTGCGACATGGAGAAGAGTTTATCCTTTCATTCAGTCATCGTTCCTGCAAACCACGTTGTTTACTATTGAATGTTTTGTAAATGAACGCTGTACCACAATGAAGCCAGTGATTCTTCTACGTCTAATATATACCTAACGTGAACATTAGTTGTGTAAGTAGGGTTGTAGGAGACGCTGTCGTGACGTTTCAGCAACGCCGTTTTACCGGAAGTGAAAGTAGCCGGAAGTCACTAAACAGGAAGTGTAAATGGCAAAGCTATGAACCGGAAGAACGCAATTTAAAATATGCGTTCATAAATTTGCATGCAAAATCGTGACACACACACAAAAAAAGAAAAATAATAAGAAGAAAAACGAAGGCCATTTTATAACTCATGCCGCTACGCGCATGAGTAAATAGCTAAACCCAAGGTTATACGAATGTTCTTTCACATTGGAAGAAGGGCGAAGATTACCAAACATCTCTGATGAAGTTACAATACCAAACTAGTCAGCAAATGAGACATCATTTAATTCTCTCGATGGAAGACATCCTGTCGCCTCTCTGGAGTTTATATAAAAATATATATACACGGCCGCCAAAGGGGCAAGCCCAACTGTCTGTATTATAGAAGTGTCCGTATTATAGAGACAGGGATTGTACGAATATTAACCCTTTCACTCCCAGAGCCAATTATGGAGACACTAGTAATATGTGTACCCCCTTTTGTGTGTATTCCCGGTGGGGATACACATATCACTATTAATATGTGTACCCCCTTTTGTGTGTATTCCCGGTGGGGATACACATATCACTAGTAATATGTGTACCCCCTTTCAGAATATGGCTGCCGGGTATTGTGTATCCTCAACCCTTTGCAGGGAACTACCTAGTGAAGCGACGTTGTCACAATACATTGTGTATCTCCGTGATATGTGTGCCTCCCGTACACATACCACCAGTAATATGTCTATTAACGATGGGGATACACATATCACTAGTAATATGTGTACCCCCTTTTGTGTGTATTCCCGGTGGGGATACACATATCGCTAGTAATATGTGTACCCCCTTTCAGAATATGGCTGCCGGGTATTGTGTATCCTCAACCCTTTGCAGGGAACTACCTAGTGAAGCGACGTTGTCACAATACATTGTGTGTCTCCGTGATATGTGTGCCCCCCGTACACATACCACTAGTAATATGTCTATTAGCGATGGGGATACACATATCACTAGTAATATGTGTACCCCCTTTTGTGTGTATTCCCGGTGGGGATACACATATCACTAGTAATATGTGTACCCCCTTTCAGAATATGGCTGCCGGGTATTGTGTATCCCCAACCCTTTGCAGGGAACTACCTAGTGAAGCGACGTTGTCACAATACATTGTGTGTCTCCGTGATATGTGTGCCCCCCGTACACATACCACTAGTAATATGTCTATTAGCGATGGGGATACACATATCACTAGTGATATGTGTACCCCCATTCAGAATATGCCGTGTTTTGTGTATCCCCACCCCTTTGCAGCGAACTACCTAGTGAAGTGAAGTTGCCACAATGATATGTGTACCCCCGTACACATATCACTAGTGATATGTGTACGGGGATACACATATCACTAGCGATATGTGAATCCCAACCGGGGATACGCATATTACTAGTGATATGTGTACGGGGGTAGACATATCACGGAGATACAGATATTATAGTGACAACGTCACTTCACTAGGGAGGGAGAGGGATACACGAAACACGGCAGCCATATTCAGGATAGGAAGAGGATACACATATCACTAGGTGTATCCCAGGTGGTGATACATATATCACTAGTGATATGCGTATCCCAGGTGGGGATACATATACCACTAGTGATATGTGTATCCCAGGTGGAGATACACATATCACTAGTGATATGCGTATCCCAGGTGGGGATACACATATCACTAGTGATATGCGTATCCCAGGTGGGGATAATACACATATCACTAGTGATATGTGTATCCCACTACCCCTCCCTTTGCAGCGAATTAGTATAGCTATAGTGACATGCTGGCATAAATTTTATAAACTTTCGGATTCCAGCATCTAGATTAGCCAGGGAATTTGCTTTTAAACCGGGTAATATCATTCCATTTTTAGCAACAATTAAGATTCCAGCAAAGTAAGGATTCTTTCCCCTTCGGGATACTCGAGACTTGACTCGATGAAATACACAACTTTGTTCGTGATCGGGTAACGCAAAATCCTTTAATACTCCTTAAATACGAAACTTATTTTCCATTCACAAAATAAATACCGAAGTACTGCCTTCGGGTACTCATAGCCTCTGCACATTTCGTGAAGAGTTAAGTTAATAGTAAATATTATATATGTATAAAAGAATATATATTTTCTGTTTGTTTTCACAAGTGTCAACCTCGTACGTTCCCTGCGGACAAGGTTGCACAAGGGTCAACAGCGATGAGTATCAGTCAGATACCAGTCATGGAATAGCGTGGCCCCCCCTCTGGCTACATTTCTGGACATATCTCTTGACACGGAGAGGGACAAAAGATGTGGTGTCTCAAAAATGAGGAATTTTATTCACCTCCACTCCTCGTTTCTCCATGATTACACATGGCGAGCAGTAATTCTACTGACAGACGTTTCAAGACTGATTTGTACGACTTTATTGCAACTTCATTTCATTGCACTATTACAGTTTATCACATGGTTTAGAAAAGGAAAAAACAACAATAACGAAACGTAAAACGGCTTCAGAACTGAGAAATCAATACAAATGTAGGCTTCGTATATTAAAAATTTTTTTTTTAACATCGCTTTTTTTTATTTCAACATATTTAGGGTCTCTCTTTAGGGTCTAAGACCAAACTATTAACACTTACTTACACGCAAAGCTATATTTTTTTCATTCTGTGATACACTCCTTCTAAACGTGCTCTATTATATTCCAGTTGACTAGTTTCACGGTTTTGTTAAGCCCTGTCTAAACTTCGCTAGCCTAATTGTTTCCATACTTAGCTAATACATCTTAACTATCAGTTCTTTCCAATGGAACTTTTGTAACACTGTCAGAATAAGGTGACTATCACAGAGTCTGCGGATGAAATCCTACATTCTGACCAATCAAATAATATTTGTGGAAAAGTACTTTCCAGTCGTTCAGTATGTTATGCAGGCAATGCAGTATAAAGAGCTAACGGGCAGCACTTTCCTATAGTGCTGTGTATCATACTGTACAAGAGGGTTCTAACATTTGAGTCTGAAAAATCTGAAATCCTAAAGTGTGACCATTCAAATGAAAGCTGGTAAGCAGTACTTTCCTGTGGTATTGTTTATTATGATGTACAAGGTGGTTCTATCGTTTGAGTCTGAATGAAATCCTAAAGTGTCACCATTCAAATGAAAGCTTTTAAGCAGTACTTTCCTGAGGTATTGTTTATTATACTGTACAAGGTGGTTCTATCGTTGAGCCTGTGGATGAAATCCTAAAGTGTGACCATTGAAATGAAAGCTATTGAGCAGTACTTTCCTGTGGTACTGTTTATTATGCTGTACAAGGTGGTTCTATCGTTTGAGTCTGTGGATGAAATCCTAAAGTGTGACCATTCAAATGAAAGCTACTGAGCAGTACTTTCCTGTGGTACTGTTTATTGTGCTGTATAAGGTGGTTCTGACTTCTAAGACTGTGGATGAAATCCTAAACTGATCCAATTCAAATGAGAGAAATTAAGCAGTACTTTTCTGTTTATTTTACACTTTCTCCGCAGTGAAAATTTGAATACTGTTAGAAGGGAAAAAATTAAATACAAAGTGACCAACAGGCTAACTGGCATAAGCAGTTCCATAAAGTCCTCGGCACAGCAAGGAAAACTCCTTCACAGAGTCTTTGACTCGTCTCCGATGTGCCCTGTCCCTGTCAAATAAAACAACACATCGACAAAGTGAGATAAAGTAAAGTGATTTAAGTAATCCATATTGCTTGGATTTACATGTTAGCTAGAACAAAAATCCGAAGAAAGATCGATCCCTTCTGTTCATTATCCCCAGACCTCTCTGCAAGGGACTGGGTTTGTTTGCGGGTTCAACCTCGTTCCCAGAGCCTTTTCCGATTTGTTCAAATTCCAAAATGGCGGGTCGGGCGGAGAAGACCCTGGACCGAGGCATGCCAAAATACTCCAAGATTCGTGGGGTATTTTGTCACGTGACACACAATGAAATGGTGTCCCCGAAAAAGAAACATCCATAAAGAACACGATCTGTTAATTTCCTTCACCATTTTCTGACAATAAATTAAACCTGACCTCTCGTGAGCGACCACGTTGGCTTGCACTTTCGGTGGTCGCTTAACCTTTTGACTCTCAGAGTCAATGAATGGAATCCTATGGTGTGACCATTTAAATGTAACCTCTTCAGCAGTACTTTTGCACGGTACCATTTGTTCTAACTTTTGATGCTGTAGATGAAATCCTATGGTGTGACCATTCAAATGAAACCTCTTCAGCAGTACTTTTGCATGGTACCATTTGTTCTAACTTTGAGTCTGTTGATGAAATCCTATGGTGTGACCATTCAAATGAAACCTCTTCAGCAGTACTTTTGCATGGTACCATTTGTTCTAACTTTTGAGTCTGTTGATAAAATCCTATGGTGCGACATTCAAATGAAACCTCTTCAGCAGTACTTTTGCATGGTACCATTTGTTCTAACTTTTGGGTCTGTGGATGAAATCCTATGGTGTGACCATTCAAATGAAACCTCTTCAGCAGTACTTTTGCATAGTGCCATTTGTTCTTACTTTTGAGTCTGTTGATGAAATCCTATGGTGTGACCATTTAAATGAAACCTTTTCGGCAGTACTTTTGCATGGTACCATTTGTTTTTCAATATTTTACAAAATGAAATTTGGGATTTTTCCTGAATTTTCACGTTTGGCACTGTTGAAAGTTAAAGGGTTTTAACCCTTTAACTTTCAGTACTTAAAAGTACTATTGGAGAGCTTTGCATTCTCGAGCTTAGTGATTTTAAATCTCACATACATGATTGTATGTACGCTTAGTCATGCAAATCTTTATTTAAACACGGAGAATCATCGGTTAAGTTAATAATTAAAAATTAAAACTTGTACAACTGCTTTACATGATTGCCGTGTGGGAATCCGATATCTCAGATACTTTCTTAATACCCCGTTTAAACTGCCCAATAGAACAAACGCTTTTTAAATCTTGGGGCAAGTTGTTCCACAAATAGGCCCCGTTGTAGCAAAAACTTCGTTTTAGTTAATTAGTATTTCGCTTGGGTAGCGAAAGCTTTCCTTCAGGATTTCTTAGTCAGTGAAGGGGATGGTCGCCAGCAATATCAGAAAAGATACAGAAAATAACTTAAATAATAAATATGTATTTCAGTTTTATATTTACCTTAATACAGCCTTGGTGAATTCTTGTTTTTGAGACAAAGTGACCAAATTGGATGGAAAACCTTCAACCTGCATAACGCCCTATGAACACAGAGAGATAAACACAGGTAACAATATCTTTTTTTTTATATACAATATCTTTTTAATATTTAAACACGATAAAAATTAAAGCTGACGCTAGTGGGGTCGTAACAGAGAAACTGTTTCCGTTTCTTCTTCTTTTTGTGTTATTTTTATTCACTAAGGCAAACACCAAAAAATGGTTCGCCGACCTTAATTAAGTACTCAGATATTCCACTTCTTTGCCATTTCATGAAAACAACAACAACAACAACAACAATTTAGAAAGGCAGTGCATTTATACAGTGCAAATTTTACATTCATGTTTTAATGCGCTTTACAATTCAACTGAGATAAGCGATGGGAGTTTAGCACATGTATTAAGGTGCCAATAGCGGTCAATACCAGTTCAATGCCAGTTTCTTGGTGTCGCCAATGCTGCGATCACCAAATGACGTAAAACAAAATATTCTTAAAACAATTATCAATTATTGGACGAGATTAAGCAAAATATCGTGATTTGTCAGTGGTGAGCAGATCAGTTATATTAATTGATCTGCGAGACACTGACAAATCACGATATTTTATGATAGCAGAGTTTAATATTGTTGAATCATTCGATCACCGAGTTTGTTTTCAATTTAATATTTATTCTGCCATTGTAGAGGACGGGAGCAAAACAATTATTCGCAGCGAAACAACTTGCACCGTTGTGCGCATGAGCAAAATTATTCGTGTGCAGTTAGTCGTAGGTCACGTGGTGGGATCTCGGCCAATGAAAAGGAAGAAAAATGCATCGAATGATAATAAGCAACATCCAAACCACAACACAATAGCTTAACAAAAGCAGTTTCCACCCACCCCCCCCCCCCCAACCATGAATGAAAACAGCCAAGTCCACAACAACGGGAGGCTGCGTCCCTACTTTCACTGCTACATATTTCTAGTTGGAAAAGGTGTTTGAAATAAGGCCAACGGCTTAACAAACACAGAAGTTGACAAAGATTTCCCAATACAGGTCGAAGAAGCTGACCAATAACAAGTTTTTTTTAAAAATATATTTTCTATCTCACCTGCATCCACCGTGACAACAAAGACACGTCATGTCTGTTTAACGCGAACAATATTTCCGCCATGTAATCTGTACATTGTCGAGGAACCCCTCCAGCTATTCCCTGATAAAAAAAAAAAATAGAAAAACATGAAACATCAAAAGCAAAACGACGCCAAACTGTGATCTTTGCTAACTACCGTTTTCCCTCGCTTGACACCAACTATATATTTTCCCACGCTTGGCACCAGTTTCATACTTTCCCGCGCTTTTTACCTGCTTCATGTTTCCCCGCCCTTTGCAACGATTTCAAATTTTCCCGCGCTTGGCACCGGCTTCATGTTTCCCGCCCTTTGCACCGGCTTCATGTTTTCCCGCGCTTGGCACCGACTTAATGTTCTCTCGCGCTTGGCACCGGCTTCGTGTTTCCCGCCCTTTGCACCGGTTTCATATTTTCCCGCGCTTGGCATCAGTTTCACGTTTCCCACACTTTGCACAGGTTTCGTATTTTCCCGCGCTTGCCACAGGCTTCACGTCTTCCCGCGCTTTTCTCCGGATTCTTGTTTTCCCGTGCTTGACATCAGCTTCATGTTTTCCCGCGCTTGGCACCAGCTACATGTTTTTGCTGCGAAGTCTGATTGGCTCATTGTATTATTTGCGTTTATTGTGATTGATGGAATGCAAATACTGTAAATTAGACTTTACGAACATCGTTCAAAAATGCTCAAAGAACGACTAACAAGCAGCCCTTGCATTTCTTACCTTGATAACTTGACTAACTAGGTATGATCCATATTCTAACAAAGTTTTCTTCGCTTGGTCTTGATTTTCACAAGCGGTGATAAAGGTAGACTAAAACAGGAATAACGAAAGACAAAATTATTGGTTTCTAATACTGTTAAAAAAACGAAAGAAAGGAAACAGGTTAAAGTGTTCGGACGTTTGCACCTGAAATAAAGGTCTAACTCACAAAGAAGCTGCAGGCAGCCCTGACAGTATGACTCTCTTGGACATCAAGAACTGCTAGACCTAAAAACACATCTCAATCAATCAATCAATCAATCAATCAATCAATCAATCAATCAATCAATCAGTCAGTCAGTCAGTCAGTCAATCAACCAACCAATAAGTCAGTTAGTCACAATCCTTAAGTGTGACTATTTAAGCAGTACTCATTTGAGCAGTACTCTCTTGTGATGTTTATTACGCTATGACGGCGCTAATGTGAATGTAATCCTAAGTTGTAATCGTTTAAGGTGTTTCCCTCCAGTTTCCGTGTAGCCGCACCGGCCGTTTTTGAGCGGCCGTTTAACTAACTTTCCTTTATTGAATTAGAATGAAACTTACACAAAGTATTGTACAAAGTTTGAAGTTTATAAGAGTGTAACAATTTTAAAAATCAGATTTAAAATTGCGGAGATAAACGAGAAACATTGAAATCGCTTGAGTCTAAATTCCGAGCGATTGCGATGGCATCTAGAAAAATCAAAACTATTACGATAAACTATGACATATGGCAAACAAAATATCTAAAAATTAGAAAATTTTGTCAAGCCGATTTTGAGTAAATCAGAAAAACATTTCGAACGTGTGATTTTGCATGTGTATGAGCACATCTACAAATTCCTCAATTAAGCTTATAAAAGTTTAATTTCTCAATCTCAAATTTACACCAAAATGCGTGTTTAGTGTATGAGATGAAACTGTGAAAGTTTGAAAGCGTTTCTCGTTTTAGTTTTGGAGATTCGATTTTCTGTAGGGAACCGTAGTTTTTTGACTGAGTCCTTGATATTGTAGTTTTAGCACTTTTCTACATATTTCAAAAACCGCGAGATAGATTTTTTTTAAAGTTTTATGGTCATTTCTTTATAATATGAACAACATTGTCTCAAAGTTTCATCTTGATTGAAACATTGCAACATGGTCAAATAAAATAATAAAGTTCACCTAAAATGTGATTGAGACTTTGTGCTTTGATTGCACGGTTGAAGGCGCACGTCGCAAAGACGCTATAATTAATTCAGGTGAAGTGTAACGCATTTCTGCGTGTTGAGAATTATGCAAATCGCAATGACTTCTTTCTTTTCCCTACAATTCAAAATGTCGAGAGAGTCCAGAGCACGTCAAATGCGAATAAAAAACCTGCATTCAAATAAACGTCCCACTGAAATTCGTGGGAATGATAAAAATAACGTGGAACACAGCCCCTAACGTTACTCCGCAAAACATGATGGTCACGCAGAAATGCGTTGCGCTTCACCTGAATTAATTAATTAAGCGTCTTTGTGCGCCTTCAACCGTGCAATCAAAGCACAAAGTCTCAATCGCGTTTTGGGTGAACTTTATTATTTTATTTGACCATGTTGCAATGTTTCAATCAAGATGAAACTTCGAGACAATGTTGTTCATATTATAAAGAAACGACTAAAAAAGTTTTAAAAAAATCTATCTCGCGGTTTTTGAAATATATAGAAAAGCGCTAAAACTACAATATCAAGGACTCAGTCAAAAAACTATGGTTTCCTATAGAAAATCGAATCTCCAAAACTAAAACGAGAAACGCTTTCAAACTTTCATAGTTTCATCTCATACTCTAAACACACATTTTGGCGTAAATTTGAGATTGAGAAATTAAACTTTTATAAGCTTAATTGAGGAACTTATTGATGTGCTCATACACATGCAAAATCACAAGTTCGAAATGTTCTCCTGATTTGCTAAAAATCGAATTGACAAAAGTTTCTAATTTTTAGATATTTTGTTTGCCATGTGTCATAGTTTATCGTAATAGTTTTGATTTTTCTAGATGCCATCGCAATCGCTCGGAATTTAGACTCATGCGATTTCAATGTTTCTCGTTTATCTCCGCAATTTTAAATCCGATTTTCAAAATTGTTACAATCTTATAAACTTCAAACTAAGTACAATATTTTGTGTAAGTTTCATACTAATCCAATAAAGGAAAGTTAGTTAAACGGCCGCTTAAAAATGGTCGGTGCGGCTGCATGGAAACTGGAGGGAAACACCTTAAATGAACGCTATTGAGCAGTTCTTCAGAATGAAATTATTTTTAATTACGCTGTACAAGTAGGTGGCTTTTGTAACAAAAGGTGAAAACCTAAAGTCTATCCATACTCATATGAAAGCTGTTCAACAGTACTTTAAAACTGTCTTTCTTGTTTTGTAATATTTTAACAAATAAAAACGTGGCTCTTTAGGAGTAAAGAAGTAATAGTGCCTGCGAGCTAGATTTCAAATCTTACCACACTGAAAAATGTTAACATGGTAACCGTCTCCTTCAAATACCAGTTTGGGGTTACTTTTTAGGGCCTGTAAGATGAATAGAACCAGTTCATTTGTATTTGTTCATCGTTTAACAATAATATTATCTTTGCTGGTTACTTCGAATACATTTCTTCAATAGACACCTATCCGACACAGACACCTCCTTAAGACAGACACCTCTTAAAGACAGACACCTCTTAAAGACAGACATCTCTCTAAGACAGACATCACTCTAATACAGACACCTGTCTAATACAGACACCTGTCTAAGACAGACACCTCTATAAGACAGACACCTCTCTAATACAGACACCTCTCTAATACAGATGCCTGTCTAAGACAGACACCTCTCTAAGACAGACACCTCTCTAATACAGACACCTGTCTAAGGTGGAAAGCTCTTGAAGGTATACACCTCTCTATGTTTGACAGTTGTAGCTGGTCTCATGCATGTCCACTTTTATGAGAGTTCAGTGTAGCCAGACAATGTCTTTCAATAATCTGTTCCATCCCTCTCGCAAATTCCCAATATTAAGCCCACAGCCGTTTTCAGATGTGTCCAAATTTTCCTAGCATTCAAAGATTGCCGAATATTGCATATTATTTTAGAGATATACCAAAATTGTCTGAGAACTTACTGAAGATGCCTAAGTATTGCCATTCGATACCAAGGACAAACAAACACTATAACAGTTTATTACTATTACTAGTAGTAATCATAGATTATAGTGCGTCTCCTTATACCGTAGCACCTCGTCTTGACCGTACGTAGTACCTCAGTTTCAGCCACTGTTGAAAGGGGCTATGTCACGAGATATGTCACGCAGGCAAAAACGTCGAGCCGACGTCAAACAATTTCACGCTATCGCCGTGGAATCGGGAAAAATCCTTCAATTCTCCTTCGTATAATGCTCCGCCCTGCGGGATTCAGATTGCATTATTCCACGGCTTGCCACCAGGTCATCACGGTTCAAAGATCTTTGTTATGCAAATGATGTACTACATAAGGATGCCATGTGCTCTTCACAAGTTGTCTTTTTTTCGCGTGCAAGCCAGGTCATCATGTCGAAGGAGACAGATTTAGTCGTTACTTCTGTCAAAGAATCAAGTACAACTCCGGTTGCGACCGGGTTTAAAACGTTGGAGTTGGAATTAGCCGACTCCATGACCAAAGTGACCGATACTTTATCTCGGTTCACTCAACCGCGAACTTGAATGGCCATGCTAAGTGCCGAAGGAGAGAAGGTTCTCCTCGATGAAGTCCTTCACAGTGCATTAGACAGTGCTGATAATATCGTCGAGGAAGGTGAAGGTGATTATGTTGGCGAACTTCCCTACGAAGACCCTTTTAAGTATGCTGAAGACAGTGGACCGAAGGTTAGCGGTGAAGTTAATGAAGGTGCGTTGCTAAGCGTGTAAATAGCGCTTGCACCAAAGGCCTGCTTCGTCCCGAGAGCTGTGAGTCTCTCAAAGCACCTCGAGTGAATCTCAAGTTATGGGACGATTTGCTGGATAAGATGAAGAGTCGTGAGTGCTCTTCTCAGGCGTTTCAGACTTCAGAGGAATTTTGATCAGAGGAATTACGCCGGTGGTGCAACTAGCGAACAAGGTGGTTGACGCCAAGACTCCGTTCCGCTTAATGATATTTATGACCTTTCGGTTGATGCTCTCATCTTGTTGGGCAACTCTATCTATGAGTTTTCTATACGCAACGCCGTGAAATGTTGAAGTCTGAAGTTGCTCCAACTTACAAGTCTTCATGTCATGAATGGCAACCCTTACTACCAGGTTATTTGGCGACGAATTGCCTCAAAGCATCCGTGATATTTCTTAAGTCAAGCGAATGGCCGCTAAAAGTATTAGCCATGACCGCCGCAAGTCGGGTGCTTCTGCATATACTGGTTTTAATAAACCTCGCATTGAGAGGTACCGTGGTCGCCAGTACAACGACCAAGCAACGGCGATTTCACAGACTTCATACGTCTATCCTCAGGTATGTGAACGTTTAGCAAAGTTTTATTTGCCTTGGTGCAATTTATTTACCGATAATTGGATTTTCCAAGCCGTGAACGGCTGTCAGATCGAATTTGTTTGCGAACCTGTTCAGATCTGGAAACCGCTTGGAATTGAATTTTCAGCGGAGAAAACAAACTTAATTGATCTTGAAGTTCATAATATGTTAGAGAAAGGTGTTATTAGGCACGCTGTGCCTCAAACAATTCATTTCTAATTTGTTTGTTATTCCTAACTGAGAAGACTGGCGATCCAAGACCGGTCATTTATAATTTGAAACCATTGAACGAGTTTGTTCAATATCATCATTTTAAGATGAGGGGCTTAATTCGCTTCTGGATCTTCTGTCAGGGTCCGAATTTCTTACAACGATTGATCTCAAGGATGTTTATTTTACAATTCTGTTCCATCCTGATCATTACAAGTATTTAGTGTTTGAGTGGAACTCTAATCTTTACGAGTTTATTTGTTTATCCTTTGGGCCTTTTTCGGCCCCTTGGGCATTCACCAAAGTTTTGAAGCCGTTTGTGCCGGCTGTTCGTAACAAAGGGATAAGATTAATTATTTATCTTGATGAAATAACTGTTATCATTTCATCTCGTGAATCGTCTGCGGAGGAAACTATTATCGTTATTCATATCTTAGATTCATTGGGTTTTATTGTAAACAAAGAAAAATCCATGCTTGTTCCCTTACAGAGAACTGAATTTTTGGGATTTGTCATTGATACTGTGGAGATGTTTGTTTCTTTTCCAGAATGGAAGATTAATAAAGTAAAAGAGCAGGCTAATTCTCTGCGGGGAAAACTCCAGTGCTCAATTCGAGAGTTAGTTCATTTTATTGGTTTGGTTGTTTCTTCCTTTCCGGCAATTAGACCGGTAAGACCTTTAATTTTTATTGGGGTCTTGAAGTCTGTAAATTAGACGCTTTTTGTACTATGAAGGAGACTACAATTCAATTGTTTGCTTTAATATCAGAAAAAGCTAATGCTGCTCTGGATTGGTTCATGTCAAGAATCCATTTGTATAATGGGACTAGTTTTAAGAAACCCTCAACAGTTATTACTTTTAAGTACTGATGTCTCCAAATCGGATTGGACGCTGTCTGAAATGGAGTTTCAACTAGTGGTCTGTGGTCCGCAGAGGAACAGACTATGCATATTAATTGGCTTGAGCTTACTGCCATTCTGCTTGGTGTCCAGTATTTTGTTTGGTCACACAAGTGCCTTGCTAAAGTTTTTCTGATATAGTTCTGCTATAGCACATATAAACAAGTCGGGAGGAATGGTTCCTAGTTTGCATGTAGTGTCCAAATCTATTTGGGAGTGGTGCTTTGCATGTCATTGTTTGTTGGAAGCACATCATATTCCAGGAAGCTCGAATGTAACAGCGGATTATTTGTTCAGGAACCATGATTGAGATATTGAATTGAAATTGCATCCAACAGTGTTTTTATGGATCTCACAAATATTGTTTGTTCCAGATATAGATTTATTTGCCTCTTGTCTATATTTTCAGACAAAGAGTTTTGTCTCTTGGTCCCCGGATCCGGGTGCTTTGGCTGTTTATGCAGTTTCATTATGTTGGAAGAGTTTTAAACCTTATGCTTTTCCTCCTTTCAGTCTCCTTGGGAGAGTTCTTCACAAGCTCAAATTGGAAGAAGTTTCGGACACTTTAATCGTAGCTCCTTGCTGGCCAACAGCGCACTAGTATCCTCAACGTCTGGAGCTGCTGGTCCAATGTCCTGTCCTTCTACCTCAATGGGACACGCCCCTAACCTTACCTCAGGAGGACATACTACATCTTTTTAAAGATGTGATGCGCCTAGCCGTATGAGAGGTATCCGGAATAGCCTTGAGTGTCAAGGAATTTCTCACAGGGCAGCCAATTATATGCCTAGATCCTGGCGACCCAGAACAGGAAAGCAGTACTCTGCATCATGGAAGTGCTTTTGTTGCTGATGTGAAAAGAAACAGAGAAATCCGCTTCTGGCAGATCTAGTGACTGTTTGTGACTTTCTTACTGAATAGTTTGAAGATTTTAGTAAGTCATATAGTACTATCAATTTGCATAGGTCAGTCTCATCCTCTATGTTGTTGCCTGTAGATGACTATGCCTTAGGTGAACAACATATTTTTTGTTCGTTTTATCAAAGGGATGTTTCATGCTCATCCTCCTTAACCGAGGTATATCCTTACATGGGATGTCAACTTTTTGCTGAGATTTCTAGAGTCATGGTCGTGACTTCTGCATTAGATCTTAAGCAGGTAACACTCAAAGCAGTGGCATTAGTGGCCTAAGTTTCTACTCAAAGAAGTCAGACTTTAACAGCTTTAAGCGTTGATTTTGTTAGTTCAACTGAGAAGGGTACCGAATTTATTGTAAGCAGATTTATAAAAACATCAAGGCCAGGAAAGTACTGTATTGTTTTTCACTACCTCATTCTTTGTGAATGAGAAACTGTGTGTTCATTCTACCCTGTTGCCTTTTATCACTAAACCTCTGATATAAGACAGTCAGTTGGTATGTCAAAACGTTTTATTTCATATGGTAAACCTTGCAAGGCTGTTTCCTCCTCGTCTATTTCTAGATGGTAGAAAGATGTATTGTCCATGGCAAGAATTAATACAAGTGTATTTAGAGGTCATAGTGTTTGAGGGCCTTCAACCCTGGAAGCAATCAGTCAGGGTGTTTCCTTATCTGATATTTTGCAAACAACAGATTGGAGTAATGCAGGCACCTTAAGTGCTAGTTTCATAACAGAAGTTCTTTTGTGAGTCCATGCCAGGGCTGTCCTTAAATTATATTGTAGCCTGATTAAGTGGTTAACAGCTATTGTTCCTATGATTATAGTATTCAACAGAGAATCATATCATGGTGTCATGTTTGTTATCGCGCTCAGGTGTCTGCTTTGAATTATGCAATCTGAATCCCGCAGGGCGGAGCATTATACGAAGGAGAATATAAAATTAGACAAAGGTTACTTACCTGCAGGATAATTGTGATTCTCCTAGTATAATGCGTAGCACCAGGGATTCAGGTCCCTCCCATTTGGGTTATATTTTACTCTCGTATCAGCCCACCCTTCATAGTCCTTCGCGCTCTCTGGATAAAATTTTGTGCCCGCTCAAAAGACAACTTGTGAAGAGCACATGGCATCCTTATATAGTACATCATTTGCATAACAAAGATCTTTGAACCGTGATGACCTGGTGGCAAGCCGTGGAATAATGCAATCTGAATCCCTGGTGCTACGCATTATACTAGGAGAATCACAATTATCCTGCAGGTAAGTAACCTTTGTCTAATTTTATATTCTGCCGTGCTGTGTACTCCGAAAGGTCTCAGATTTTTCCAACGTAAATAGTATATTTATCTTGATTTCATTTCGGTTTATCAGTACTTAGTGTCATATCCGCAAGGATTTTACCGACTAAATAAATGTAGATATCTCAATGTCTGGAAGTTGCATTCAGCATTTGTTTAATCAAGATGACGCAGATTTGGTACCGACACTTTTCTCGATTCGTTCCGCCTCGACGACGCGCTAAGTATGCTGGATACTATTGTGACGTTTCAAGATGGCGCAGATTTGGTACCGACACTTTTCTCGATTCGTTCCGCCTAGCCGACAAGATTAGGAAGCGTCTCCTTCGTCGACGCAATAACAAGTTACCAATGCTCTGATTTAATACTTACACGGCTGACAAACTGCATAAAAGACTGAAGAATATCTGGATACTCTCGCAGGTCTACACGGCAAGAAAAACAGACAAAAGGAAACAATTATTAGCAACAAAAAATAAGAAAGGCTTGAACAGGATTCGAACCCAGGACCTAAGCGATTACTGATGCAATGCTCTATCCACTAAGCTATCAAGCCAACTGGAGAACTGAATTGGGAGTTCGTAATATACTCGATGATAGCAAATAAATGAATGTGAATTAATATATGAAATGATAATATTCTCTCCACGCCACAAGATGCCCTTTGAAAATAAGCAAACGATTTTGACGGACTTCTTCCAAGGAAGCAAATTGTCTGAATTTTAATTTCCCAAATTTTCTAAAGAAAACAGAAAACGCCCACTGCTTTTCTTAGATTCCCGAAGACTCCCGAAGATGTTCAAAGATTGTCAGACGGTAATGACAAAACGGACCAACGGGAGGGAGGGAGGGGGGATGGGGTAGAGAGAGAGTCCCCCCTCCCTACAGGAGGGACTGATACTCCGGTTATATCCTACATAGCTTTCTATACTCAGATAAGCCAAAAATAACACAGAACGACTTACTGTTCTGCAGAAGCTGCAGTGTTGATGTCGTGATTCTTTGAAATACCAACAGGATTGTTTGATAGTGTTCATCCACCATTCCATACATGCCTACCAACTAAAAAGACAAAGTAGCATGAGCCAAGTCAATGGTGGGGTAGTGGTTCATACGTCGGTCTTTCAATTGGAAGGTTGCTGATTCAAAGCTTAGTCTCTGCTGTTGTACTGTTTCCTTAATCCTTCAACTCCCAAGAGTGCCAAACATCAATATTCAAGAAAAATCCCAAATTTCATTTTGGACAATATTGAGAAACTAATGGTACCATGCAAAAGTTCTGCCGAAGAGGTTTAATTTGAATGGTCACACCATAGGATTTCGTCCACGGACTCAAAAGTTAGAACAAATGGTACCATGCAAAAGTTTTGCCGAAGAGGTTTCATTTGAATGGTCACACCATAGGATTTCATCCACAGACTCAAAAGTTAGAACAAATGGTACCATGCAAAAGTACTGCTGAAGAGGTTTCATTTGAATGGTTACACCATAGGATTTCATCAACAGACTCAAAAGTTAGAACAAATGGTACCATGCAAAAGTTCTGCCGAAGAGGTTTCATTTGAATGGTCACACCATAGGATTTCATCCACAGACTCAAAAGATAGAACAAATGGTACCATGCAAAAGTACTGCCGAAGAGGTTTCATTTGAATGGCCACACCATAGGATTTCGTCCACAGACTCAAAAGTGAGAACAAATGACGGTACCATGCAAAAGTACTGCCGAAGAGGTTTCATTTGAATGGTCACACCATAGGATTTCGTTAACTGACTCAAAAGTTAGAACCACACTACATGTTTCCATAATTGACTCTGGGAGGGAAAGCATTAAAGGTACCTTCACGACTCAAATTGGCGTGTGTGAACTTGGCATCATTAGCTTTCAAACTGTTGGCGATTTGGGGTCAAACGTTTTATACGTCACTTGGCGAAGAGGCGGAAAACCCGATGAAATTTGCTTAAAAAGAGAAACAGCAAAGCCCTAGAGACCCAGATAACATAGATCCTCGTACTCCATGTTACGGAGAAAAGTGAAAACGTTATTATTACCAGTATACAATGAAAGGGAAAGAGAGATAGACATGTCCGGGCCTTACTGTGGATGCTGAGTCCAAGATCCCACTTCTTGGTGAAGCAGAGAAGTAGTTGACGATCAACTCAGAGAGTCCTGACACAAGCGTGCCCATGTGATCTCTTATTGTGCCCATTGCTCTCTCCAAGCAAAGACAGAAAGGCTAATAAAATGAAACATGGAGAAAACAAATTACAAACCTACATTAAGTGAACTCGTACGTGCGTTTGCCAACAATCACGGTCGACTGCTAAATCTCTGACCCACTGAAAACTTTGCGATCATAACCAAACAAATGAACGACGCTCACTGATATGATTCTCAGGGCTGTGCTCTAGCAGTGCCCAGGGGCCTCAGGCTCCTTACTTTTATCTTCGGGACAACTAGAAAAACTTAGTTTTTGCATAAAGCTTAAGTGCCAAGATTTCAGAGTTGGGAACCTTTGGGCTCCCTGTGATTTATCTAAGAGCACAGCCTTGATTCTGTATGATCTTCCCCTTCCCAGACTTTATGCGAACAACAAAACAAGAGCAAAGGCCTCGGTACAAAGGTATAAACTCGTTGCCAGCGTGTAACATACCCTAAAGATTCCATTTAGCGCCCTCCTAATAATTGTCCCCTCTTGAATAAGCGTCCCTTTTGAAGGTGCTAGCTACTACATTTATTACCGAAAACGCTCTATTAAGCCCCTCTTCTCTATAAACCCCTCTCCCTAATAAGCTCCCCACCTCTTGAGCTTCAAGTTTTTAATAAACCCACACCCCCTCTCCCCAGAAAGCCACGGACTCCCTCTCTATTAAGCCCTACCCTTTGAAGGCCCGGGGGGAAGGGGGGGGGGGGGGGGGAGGGAAGGGGGTTAATAAAGCGTTTTTAGTATGCTTACTTGTTGAATATGGGTATCATCCAACCAGTGACCCATGGACGTAAGTGAAGGTAATATATCATTCAATATAACAGCCGCCTGCAAGAGAGGTCAAAGGTCAGTAGTTTTGCTGCTTTGTTGATTTATGTCAAGCTTTCTAATTTTTCTCGATCCAATTGGCCAGCACTGCCGCAGAAGTTAATTTTCAGTTTGAAAAGGAGTCTGTCGAGGAAACTAGCGAGAATCTTTTTCAACTCACACGAGGCAAATTCGCAACTGAAGCGAGCAAGTTGTTCGTGGCGGTTGCAAATTGCTACGCTCGAACTGCTAATCAAAATACCAATATTGTGACAGACGTTTGCAAAGTTTCGCACAAAAGAACATCAGGTTTGACTGTAAGATACAAGCCAGTTTGTGAAACAAATCCAGTACTCACCGGGTGGGGATGATTGTCAATATTGTCAGGGTCCAAACATTTAAATAACACAACGAAGACTTGTAAGTGAAACTGGAGGCTGGCTTTAAGCTCTGGAGCAGGCTAGAGAGAATTCATAGATGAGAATAACAATTAGTTAACCCTTTCACTCCCATGGAGACAAGACAAGTTTTAACTTTTAAGTCTGTCAATGAAATCCTATGGTGTGACCATTCATATGAAACCTCTTAAGCAGTACTTTTGCATGGTACCATTGGTTTTTCAATTCTTTGCAAAATGAAATCACACATATTTCACATAGCATTAGCTTATTCTCACGAGAAAGCGACTTCGTGCTGTCTGGCAATCAGGCCAAGTTCGTCCCGAAAAGAGAAAATTACTATACACTACCCCTGTATTGAATGCAAGTTACCTCAGGTGGTAGGGGAAAAAATAGCTGAGTTTTAATTAAATCGTTCGTCAACTTTTATTTCTGCGGAATCACCATAAACTTTGATTTTGGTCACTATTGGGAACGAAAGAGTTAATGTGATAAGAGCGCTTTTCAGTTAAGTGTACAAAGCAATTTTTGGGCCGGATTTCTTAACTTTGTGATTAGGCAAAAAATATCGCACCACTTTCTCGACCAATCAGAATTAATATCAGAACCAATCGTGGTTTTCCCGCGCTTGGCGCTGGCTACATGTATCAACGCCGAGTTCTGATTGGTTCATTAGATTGTCTACGTCTGTTGTGATTAGTTAGAGTGCATGAATACTTTGGTTTTGGTCTACGACACTCAATTGAAAAGCGCTCTGCTCGTGATTATCAGTGTCAGCTGGCATGATACATCAGTGTGACCATTCAAATAGAAAACCCTCTTCGCCAGAACTTTTGCATGGTACCATTCGTTCTAACTTTTGAGTCTGTGGACGAAATCCTATGGTGTGACCATTCAAATGAAACCTCTTCAGCAGTACTTTTGCATGGTACCATTCGTTCTAACTTTTGAGTCTGTGGATGAAATCCCATGGTGTGACCATTCAAATGAAACCTCTTCAGCAGTACTTTTGCATGGTACCATTTGTTCTAACTTTTGAGTCTGTTGATGAAATCCTATGGTGTGACCATTCAAACGAAACCTCTTCAGCAGTACTTTTACATGGTACCATTTGTTCTAACTATTGAGTCCGTGGACTAAACCATATGGTGTGACCATTCAAATGAAACCTCTTCAGCAGTACTTTTGCATGGTACCATTTGTTCTAACTTTTGAGTCTGTTGATGAAATCCTATGGTGTGAACATTCAAATGAAACCTCTTCAGCAGTGCTTTTGCATGGTACCATTTGTTCTAACTTTTGAGTCTGTTGATGAAATCCTATGGTGTGACCATTCAAATGAAACCTCTTCAGCAGTACTTTTGCATGGTACCATTCGTTCTAACTTTTAAGTCTGTGGATGAAATCCCATGGTGTGACCATTCAAATGAAACCTCTTCGCCAGAACTTTTGCATGGTACCATTTGTTCTAACTTTTGAGTCTGTTGATGAAATCCTATGGTGAGACAATTCAAATGAAACCTCTTCAGCAGTACTTTTGCATGGTACCATTTGTTCTAACTTTTGAGTCTGTTGATGAAATCCTATGGTGTAACCATTCAAATGAAACCTCTTCAGCAGTACTTTTGCATGGTACCATTTGTTCTAACTTTTGAGTCTGTTGATGAAATCCTATGGTGTAACCATTCAAATAAAACCTCTTCAGCAGTACTTTTGCATGGTACCATTTGTCTTTCAATATTTTACAAAATGAAATTTGGGATTCTATATGAATTTTTAACTCGACACTCTTGGGAAAGAAAAGGTTAAACACGCATATCATGTGACCTCTGTATTACCTGATGCTGTACTAGCTGAGCCAAGCCTTTTACGTAAGGACCAAATATGACTCGCACTTGATCCACGGCACTAGCAGTGTCCTGTACTGATAACACATGACCAATGCACTCAACACAGCGGATACGTTCACGATCCTGCCAACAAGTAACACAAGTTTATCACAACTAATAATTATCATTCGATGATTTTTTCTTCCTTTTCATTGGCTGAAAGCCCACCACGTGACCTGCGAATAAATGCCTACGAATAATTCTGCTCATGCGCAAAACGGTGCAAAGTTGTTTTGCTGTGAATAATTGTTCTGCTTCCGTCTACAATGGCAGCCCGATTTTTCCTCTGTTTTAGCAGTTATGTATGAATATTAAATAAAAAAACAAACTTTGTTAATGTAAGTCATTTAGCTTTTTACAACTAGTAGTAATCACAGATTATGGAGACGCGTTCGAAGGAATTTCCGGCGGAAAAGTGCCCCTGAAAAGAGATAATTCTTGGGAACATCCGGGTCCTTATTGTCTTGTTGCTTTAGAAAAATTGCTTCTTTTCTTATATATATGGTACATTGAAATATAAGACAAACGTTCTTACGCATGCGTATGACAAACATTTTCCGTCATTTGGTCCTGTTTTTCTCCCATCGAGGTGAATATTGGTTCCAATGAACCAATCAGAGCTCGAAGCAATTGCATGTCGGCGGCGCCAAGCGCGGAAAAACGCGTGCGAGCAAGACACGATTGGTTTTACTTCTGATTGGTCGAGAAAGTGGCGCGAGATTTTTGAACCAATCACAAAGCGTAGTAATGCAAAACCAAAGCAATTGTGTAATTATTTTCGACACTCAAATGAAAACTGCTCTATCGTCCCAGTAACGCAAGTTTAGATTAAAAAGCAGAGTTCTTTATTTGACTGGAGGGAGTAAATTTTTGTGGAGGACATTAATTTTCGCAATTTTGCAAAAAATGATAAATTTAGGGCATTTAATTTCGCGAAAATTGACAAAAGACAGACTTAGAAAACCGTTTTTTATTGAATGATCACTTAAATGACAATTGATTTGCAATCATGATTTGCAATTAGGTAATAGAAATAGCGTTTATAATCAGACTAATCAAGCAAATACTGCAAATCAATCAAATACTAATGCAATATTGTACTTAATAAAAGTCAATTATAAAAGTCAATTGTAAAAATATGATTTTAAATACCTATGTCATACAGTTCTGTAATGATTATAAATGCTTAACACCCTTGAAACAGAGCAAAACTATAGATGAATGAAGAAATGATGAAGAAAGTGCTGAAGTAGAAGATAAATAGACTGATGACAATTACCATGTAGCTATAAACGCAGTTAATCATTGATTAAAGCAATTATAGAAGTGTATTAAATTTCGCGTGTTTAATTTTCGCGTATCCTAATTTTAGCGAGTCTTTAATTTCGCGATTTTTTACAAATCGCGAAAATCGCGAAATTAAAGCCTCGCGAAAATTAGTACGAATAAGGTACATGTATTATTCTGTGAGAGTTTGTTTCTTCAGGAAATAATTTTTGAGGATGGAGGGCAATCCGCAAAAATTAAAACCCACAAAAATTACAATGTACATGCTACACGGTTAATCTCAGTTAATTACCGGAAAATTTGCCTGCGTAGCAGGCGTCGGGAGAAGGGAACTGGGAAAAGAGGGAAAGGAGGTCAAACCCAAATCATGCCGTCCAGAAGGACGTCGGACACCTTATTGAGACTTATATAACGGAGTAACTGGTTAGCTTTCAGTTGAGGTTAGGGGTAGCAGTATATATAGTTAAAGAATCTGACCCACCCAGTTTGTATTGCGCGCCTACGTTGGTTCAACCGTTTGCGGTCCTTTGCAGATTTTACGTTTATCTTTATATTTTGGGGCCGTAGGTCTTACTGATCCGATATGCTGTGTTATTTAAGCATGGTTTTGTCCATGCGTTTTAATGTTCAGATCGGCTTTGTCCATCTACATTTTTCTTTGCGACACTGTGGGCTCTTTGTTCCTCGGAACACGTGATGTGGCAGCGCGTGATTCGAGTGACAAGTGAGTACATAGTACGGAACCTGATACAGTGAACGGGTCATTGTGTACTCTATTTACGCTGGCTTCTTGCTGGCGAAATTTAGTTCGCTACACCATGCTGATGAGTTGCAATAACAACGAAACAGCTGTCCACGGTTGCGATCCTACTTTATCGTTTTCTGTCGTAATGGTGTCTCGCGAAGTCTTTTTTTACGTAGTCAGATCAGCCCTGCAGTTTATTGTATTTTCAGGGCCACGGAAAGTCCATACATATAAGTCTCAGTAAGGTGTCCGACGTCCCTCTGGACGGTATGATTTAGGCACAACCGGGAAAAGGACGCCTGCAATAAAGACCCCCATTTGTTCATTTCTGCGGACGCTGGCGGGCGCAAAATTCTGATTGGCTAATTCGCGCTGGGCTGTAAACATAGTAAATTCCTGCGTGAAGTCATCCATACATACATGTAAAAGCGCGTGGTGAACGTATTGACAGTTGACGTTATTCGATTACAAGGAAATCAGTGGGCGTTATGCGAATAGCCCGGTTCTTATAGCAAGCATTCCTTCCCTTCTCTCCCCCCTCCCCCCTCCCTGTTAGCTCCTGCAATGCAGGCTACGGAAAAATCAACAAAAGTGACGGAAAGAAGTAGCAACAGAAATTCGCCTGCGATTACAACGACGAGCAATAAATATCGCCTTGAGTGTTTCTCATGCAGGCAGTCTTTTACCCATTCATGCGAAAAACCTTCACATTTTTCAATTCCTTTACCTTTTTTAGGTGTTGTTGCATTTACCGGTACTCACCTTCAAAACTCCACCAGACAGTGCTGCCTAAAATGACAAAGACAGAAAAAATGACTGAGTAAGTAAAAAGAAAAAAATGCAGGTTCATATAATTGCTATTACATTGAGGGAAATGCTTTGGTTTTGCGTTTGCTGTGATCCTAGGGTGGTTTTTTCGGTTGAGTGTTGAAAGTAATGTTGCAATAATGCTTTGGTAATGACTGCATGGTTCATGTAAGTTAAACCATGGTTCGTACAACTTCAGACAAATAAAATTCAAGGACTTTTCAAGGACGTTTCAAGGACAAAAAATAGTTTTCAAGGACTAAGTTTTATTTACGAAATCGAAACACTTTGTCCCCTGGTGCATAAAATCGAGGCAAAGATTACAATTTTGCTTCATGTACGCATTCACGTATATGCCGACATTTTCGGTAGTTATTTTCGGATTTTAAAAGTCGCTGGTGGTAAAATTGTTCGTAGCAAAATCATTTAATTTATCTGAAAAGTGATGGGGCGTACATAAGGTCCTAAATTTCAAGGACTTTTCAAGACCTAATGAAGAAATCAAGTACTTTTCAAGGACTTAACCAAATTCAAGGGATTTTCAAGACGACTGCTAAAACTCAAGACCTTTTCAAGATTGTACAAACCATGTAAACTGACTAAAAGAGATAAGGCCAAAAGAGCCTTTATTTTCACTCCAAAAAAGGCCAAACTATTTTTGCTAAAAAGTATCCTATAATTATGACTCAAAATAGTTCTTTGCTGATAGGATCTCAGCATTAAGACATCAATACTTTAGCAACAGAATGCTTTAATTTGTTTTCTTGGGCTAAAAAACATGCCAACATTCGACATGAGGCAGTTATGCCCTCAGCCCTTCAATTATGATTTTACAACTGTCAGAAGAAAATATCTCCAGCAACAAATGAGCACATTTATCAAGCCATGAGTGAAGCCATTTATCAAGGATAGTTGGTGCAAAGTGAAATGCAAACATGCTCGAAAATCACCAACAGACAATAGACAATTTTCGTATTCACGGTATTGAACTGGAACTAGCATGCAGTCGAGGCTCATGCGGGGGAAACTTTTCACAGTCATGCAAATATTTTTAATGATATTCCCCCGCATTAGCCTCGACTGTAAGCTAGTTCCAGTTCAATACCGAGAATACGAATATTGCTATTGAGAAATTAAGAAATTGAGAAATTTACTTGGCATTGTTTAAGAATCTCCATTAAGGTCCCAGGCTCCAAATCTTGAACGCACTCCTCACAAATGCCGCGCAGGGCCTGGGTAGAGGCTGAGGCTAGTTGCTCCTGTGACAAGCCTCCTAACAGAACCGGAAGTACAGAGCGCAGGTGATCAGGGTGACACTTGAGCCACTCGGAATAAGAACCTGTTACGATTGAAGACGAGACAAGGGGTATTTTATCATCATAATCACTCTCCAGACAATAATTGAAGGGCTCCCTGCAAGAACGTCCTAAGTGCGTTTTTGGTAACTTTCAATAAAATTGTATGTTTTAGGCCTTTAAAAGCACAGTTTTGTCAAATTAATGATTTATTATTGTTAAGGTACTTAAAACAGCTCCAAAATGGGGAAGAAAATCCACATCTTTGAGAAAATGTTTTGGGCCCCTATGAGACCCTATGGCCCCCCGGACACCCTATGTATCTTTTCAAAAATAAAAATTATTCTGTTCGAAGATAGAACATTTGTTGACCTGGTTTAAATCCTTACAGTCATATTTACATGATCCAGTCATAATTTTGGCAAGTGAGTCCCTTTTGAGGCAGGAGTTTTGTCGATCCGTACGACTCATACGAGTCGACAACCTTCAAGAGGGCCTGTTAACCTCGTTCCCATGGTCTCTCATCTGGCATGCGTCTCTAATGAGATGCAATTTTCAGGTCGACAACCACAATTTACGGTTCGTCTCATTTTGTTGATCCGTACGGATCGAACTTTGATTTTTTTGGGTCATATCAGGTCGACAGTATTGGACATGGATGAAAAATCGAACATTTCAGTGAAAATTCTCCAAAAACGCACTTAGGACGTTATTGCAGGGAGCCCTTGCAATTCTCACCTTGCAATTCTCACCATTCTCACCAGCGACACTCAACTAAATATTTACAAAGAACTCCCTTAAGAAATACCAGAATTTCATATTGTGAGCATTACCCCTATTTCCCACCCCCCCCCCCCCCCCATTCAGGGGCGTAGCTACCTGTTCACATGTGCATACCTGAAAAAGTCGAAAAAAAGAGAAAGATTTGGGACTTGAGGGTGGGGGAAGGGAGGGTATGGGGTGTTTGAAAATTGATTGTGCATACCCCTGAAAAGTCCTGGCTATGCCCCTGACATTGCTCCTACTGTATTTACCCCTTCCCCATAAAAAATCATAAAGTTTTTCCATTTAAAGGAAAGCTACTGTCAGAGCAGTACTTTCCTGTGGTACTGTTTATTATGCTGTACAAGGTGGTTCTAACTTTTAAGTCTGAGAATCAAATCCTAAAGTGTCACCATTCAAATGAAAGCTATTGAGCAGTACATGTACTTTGCTATGGTACTGTTTATTATGCTGTACAGGGTGGTTCTAACTTTTGAGTCTGAGAATGAAACCCTAATGTTTGGCCATTCAAATGAATGCTATTTAGCAGTACTTTTCTGTGGAGCTACATATATTTCTTTTTGTTTTAGTATTATTTTCACAATTTGAAATTTGAGATTTTTTCTTGGACTTTAATTTGAGGTATTCTTTAGAGAGTTTAGAATTCAAGTGTTAAATATACCTCATGCACACATACCAACCATCAGCAGCGCCGTCTGTGAGACAAATGAATTTGCAGGTAGTCTTGGTAGCAGTGACAGAATAGCAGGTATGAAGTTTTCCTCATCTGGGTCGACATACTCAGCTACTGCTTGAATCAAATACAATGTTGCATCTAAGGACTGGACGAAAAAAGGACAGGATTTCAGGCTTTTTTCATTGTGCAGTTCCAGAAAATATCCATACTCCCCCCACAGAAGGTTTTTGTTTAGCACCCCATCCCCCCAGGAAATTCCAGTTCAGCTTCATACTTTGCTTCTAAAATGTTGGCTTTTAAGACCCCCCTCCCCCTAGGAATTTCCAATGACCTTCCATGGGGTGGGTATGGATTTTTTCTGGAACTACACATTAATCTTAACATATGATTATGGATCTAAGTGTGGTGACAAGATTTAGTCTAGAAAAGGGTGGCGAGAGGGAGGATTTTGGGTGCGCTTGAGGTGCCTAGAGAGATCATGCCCAAAGTCCCCCCTCCATTCCTCTTTCTAGCACCTGCCACACAAGATCCATGTATAAAGCATAACATCAAAGGGATTTTGTTGTGTAGTGGTGGATTACTTCAATCTACAGTGTGTTACAATGGGTCACAGTGTCCTCTCAGAGCTATGCCAGTTTGAGAGTTTTACTTTTAACAGGGTCACCTATGCTGGGCAGGCACGGCAAAAAGTGATTCCCTCATCCTTCAGGCTGCAGTTACTGGTAGGCATAATGATAATAACCTCAGAAAAACATTTTTTTCGGCTTTGGAAACCAAAACACAAAAAATATTTTGACCTGAAGAGTCATATAACATGGTTAATTGCCAAAATGTATTTTTTTTGTGTGTGTGTGGGAAAATACAAGATCTTTTAGCTTGATTGGCTCTCTTTTACTTTACCTTTATATGAACCTGTCATTACTTAAGCAAGCTTTCCTGGCAGGCTGTGGTAAATGAAAACTGTCAAAACTCAACAAAGGCTTTTATGTACTGAGCATATCAGTGTGAGTTTGACAGCAAAAAAAAAATGGTTACCAGTTGTCAATAGATTGAGGTGGTTGCTTACATGTGAATTTTGACTGTAAATATATACACCTAATTGAAGAAACATTGACCCGTGCCGAAAAGCATAAACCATCACCGATAACAATAAAAATTAATAATGGGTAGGGAGCATTGGCAAGCCTAGTAATATATCATGATGTTTTCTTTGTTTGAGACATTTTAGAGCATGATTAATGCATTCTGTGTTAATATAATGTGTATTCTGTCACAGACGAAGATTAATTTTTCCAACTTCCCAGTAAACCTTTGGTTCACATTGTTCATGGTTTATAGACCTCTTTCATAATGGGGGCTGATATATTTATTCTTTTATATGTATGTTTATTAGCCTTACTGGCCTCGGTAACATGTGCAAAATTCAAAAGAATTTTTACTCTAAAATGAGGCCAGTGAGGCCAACTGGCATACATATAAAAGAATAAATAAATCAGCCGCCATTATGAAAGAGGTCAATGCTTTTCACCAGACAACGTTGCTTCAATTGGTGTAGTTTGTAGTGTATATATTGCTTTTGAAAAGTGAAGACACATTGTAAAGAAGTACTCACCTGCCAGCTAGGTTCTGTCTCACCAGATAACAGTGTCAATAACATGTGATGCAACTGCTGTAAACAGTGTCCTCTCAGTAAACAGTACACATACATCTGGGAAAAATAAATAACAAATGGTTAAAGTGTTGGCTGTTCACCTCTTGGCAAAAGTGAAATAATACAAGTAAGTCAATGAAGGTAACCGTTTTTTCCTTTATATCAGGGTACAATAAAACAATAAGATTTTGTTTTTTTGAGGGGGATACCCCGTTAATCGAGGTCACAGGGGTCACAGTAAGTGTTATTATTATACATTGGTGTCACTAGCTCGACTTTGATTGGCTATAAGCACGCAGCTAATTATTGCTTGCTGTTTCTGTTACGTCATACCTACAGACAATAGTTTTATGCATGCAGAAGTGACGTCATACCTACAGACAATAGTTTTATAAATGTAGCAGTGACGTAAGTTGTTTACTTACAAGTTGACTGCTGTGCATTGATCACTTTTTTGTGCGCGCTCTTGTCTTTACAAGTGCAGCTCAGGAATATGCATAATAAAACAATTATTGGATTCGGTTTTCGCATGATAGCGATAATTATCAAGGCCTCAGTTTGTGTTATCCGCCTCAGCCTTCGGCTTCGGCAGATAACACAAACTTTGGCCTTGATAATTATCGCTATCATGCTCAACCTCATCCAATAATTGTTAATTAATCGCAACTACATGTGTGGTAAAATATAATTTTAAATCAAATTAATTTTGTTGTTGGTATGCTTACCACTGTGTCTGCAATATCCTGTCTGTAGCACCTGAACTGTTCTTTTTCCTCTTAAGTTAAAAGGGAAGAAAAATCAACTTTTGGCATTACATTGTGAATACCGTACATTGTATATCCTCAAATTAGTACCAAGGGCACTTATTTTAAATTTGGGATAAGTTGGGGGCGCTTATTCAAGAAAGGGGTGCCTATTTAATTATTCATTTACATCGTACTATAACATTTGCACATAAACAACTGCAACACAACCTGAGTGTTACATGTAAAAGACAAAGAGTGTGGCAATTACAAAATGATTGAAAGAAGAGTTTTTGCTTGTAAAGGAACTATGCCAATACATGGATCTGGAAATTTGATGATGCAATTTAGAAGAAAAGAAACTGTTTCTTGTATTGCAATGATGTTGTAAACAATAATACCAATGATTGTAAAAAATGCCACACAAGTAAACATGATCAACACTGTACTCAATCTTTGCTGTCTCAAAAAAAGAGGGGGCTTACTCGAGGAGAGGCTCTAATTCGAGGACTTACGGGTATGAATGAACAACTTTAGACAGTTAGGATGTGCAATTCATTAATTATAAAATAGTAAAAGTCATAAATAAAGAAAGATGGCAAATTTTAAGCTCAGTGATGAAATGAGAGATATGTACATGTTATGTTTGAGTCCCTGACAGGAATTGAACCTTTGACCTTCTGTACACCAGTTGTATGCTCTAATCACTGACCTACATGTACATGTATGAGAGACTCATGGTGAGCTAGGCCATACAGTATTATGCAGTTAACGTATTGTTTCTTTTGAGCTTTATCAATACATATTGTATAACAGTGTTTTGCATACTCATAGGCAAAGCTTAATTAGCATATATTGCAGATATACATTTAAGCAGGCTATTATGCAGAGACTCAACATTCACGGACACACAGAACTATATGGGTTACATCGAATAAAATCCACCATAAAGCATTATACTCGGTTCATATATGAAATGCATCCTGTGTACTGCTAGGATCAGCAATGTTGAAAGTGTTGTGTGTTGTTATGAAAATAATAAGGAAAGATGGAAAATTTACAGTAAGAGTATTTACTATGCCTTTTTATAAATTATAGTAAAATCAGGCATAAAAATTAAATTGAAGTACAAAAAGGTTAGGAAAGGTTAGGAAAAATTGGGTTAGGTCAGAGAAATGTTTGGCTCTTCATCTTAGAGAAAGGTCCTTGGTGGGCCTTTGAGCCACACATTTTTCTGTTTGTCCCACCCATATTTCAGCCAATAACTGTATAATAGGAACTCATTTCTAACCTGAAGAAAATCCCTGCCAAATATTTTCTGGAGGGTACTGCACTTTTCTCATAAACACCTAGAATAAATAAAGACAAATGGAAAGTGTTCTCAGTCTTGATGACTTGTGCTGTAAAGATAACACAGTGGTAACAGAGAAAACGGTTCATATCATACAGTGAGTTAGCCTCCTGCATTATTAGGGCTCATCGCGCAATCCATTCCTTCCCCCATGGGGGAAGAAGCAGGTGACGAGCCCTGAGGATGGCTGCATTGGAAGCTATCGAGGATTGAAGCCGGTTAGAGATCTTTTGAATGATAGGGCAGTTAATGAAAAAAATAGCCACATGGTTTGTTATTTTGGTTAAAAATAAGGTGACTATTACTATTATCTCTTAACTAGGACAGGAGGCGCGGTGGTGAAGTGGTTATCCTGTGCGGTGGTGTAGTGGTTAGCCTGTGTGGTGGTGTAGTGGTTAGCCTGTGTGGTGGTGTAGTGGTTAGCCTGTGCGGTGGTGTAGTGGTTAGCCTGTGTGGTGGTGTAGTGGTTAGCCTGTGTGGTGATGTAGTGGTTAGCCTGTGCGGTGGTGTAGTGGTTAGCCTGTGTGGTGGTGTAGTGGTTAGCCTGTGCAGTGGTGTAGTGGTTAGCACATCGAACTTTCAACCTGAAGGTTGGTAGTTCAAGCCTGGTCTCTGCCGTCGTGTTGTTTCCTTAGACAAGAAACTTTGCTCCATGTTGTCTCTCTCCACCCAGGTGTATATGTTGTGGTTCAAATTTTTCCCTGGTTTGAAAATTTTCAAACCAGTTCAATTTTATTTTGCCTTTGTCTCAGATTCATAACCATATTCTGAGACAAAGGAAAACAAAAATCAAACTGGTTTAAAAATTTCAAACCAAAGAAAAATTTGAATCACAACATATACATGGGTACCAGTGGCAAAATAATACTGGGGGGTAAGTTCCTTGCAATGGACTAGCATCCCATCCCGGGGGGAAGGGGGAAATAGTAATACTCCTGGTTGCTTCACGCTTCAGAAACCGGATTAAACTCCGGCTTGTGAAGACTTATCTACCCTGAATTAGGAAAATTATGCATAAGTTTAAATCAGTCTTTTATTGCACAGGGAACAATTATTTTTAAATCCGCATGCAGAAATAATGTGTATTGTGTTTTAAGTTTTGCTTGGTTATAATTTTCAAACCAGTTTTATTCATATTTCCCTTTGTCTCGGATTATCATAAAGAATCTTGAGACAAAGCAGTGCTTTCAATAAGCACCGACGGCCGACGAAAACTGCTGGCTGCTTTGCCTGGAGATGTCGACTATTTTCCCCACCAAATTGAAGAAATATAAGAAAAAATCGTTTAAAACTTGTTGATACAGTTGGTTACTCTACTCAAACGCGCTGCCTACTTCAAATTTTATTGAAACCCCTGCAAAGGAAGATAAAAATAATTGTTAAATGAAAGGTTTAAATTTTCAAACCACAAATAATTTTAATAATAATGTAACAATATTATGCATCACCTGGCAAAGAGACAGCAGGACTGGACCATACATAGCTTTGTGTTTTTCCATAAGACTTGGTTCCTCAGTACTTATGTCATCCTGAAAGGATAAAACATATTAATTTTAAATAGATTTAGAACTTTTTATTTAATAATTTAAGGACGGCGGGAATAAAATAATAGTCTATCGTGCCAAATTTGTTTTATTTTCACTTATTTAGCCAAGAAAGTATTCTGTCGCTAAAATAATATGTCTAGTTAACATTAGTTGAAGTAAAGGAGATTCAATTAGACCCAAACATCCTAAATTACCGGTATTGAAAATGAAAACTTTTCACCTGAAAAGTCAAACAGCATGTTTTGTAGCCAAAAAGAAATTTTGTCTCTTTTTTCAAGAGGCTCAAAAAACACAATTTGTGAGTGAAATATTTAAAAATTCAACATCACATGCAAACATTGCCAGCAATGAGCCTAACCTGTAAAGTATACCAGAAATTGAAGGTCATCTCACTGCACTGTTCATCCACAGGATACCAGCCTGGTGTCCCTGTACACTCCTGCATGGTCATTGTACAAAAAGGAAACTTTTTCACTGGTGTGTGAATCTTTACTTATAAGTGTCAGTCAATAATTCCAATCACACCCCCCCCCCCCCCCCCCCCAACCAGGGCAAACCCAAACGTTCATCATCCTCATCATCATCATCATAGCTTTATTCAAAAACACGGTATCCCATCATTAATTACAAAATGCTCTTCCAGAGAGCCGTGTATGCTAAATATTCTCTATAAATACCTAAACATGTTAACAATTTCTAATTAAAATTACAATACTAATGTATTTTTCTATGTTTACCTATAAGATTAACTACTATAAGGCGGCTTTAAAGGATGCGATAGATGGCTCAGCTTTGATTTCATTTGATAGGCCATTCCAAAGAACAGTGCCCCGATAGTTAAAGCTACACTTCCCCGCTTCCTTTCGGGGTCTATGAACAAACAAATTGTTCAAGTTGTTTCTCAATTTATAAGAATAAACATTCGTTATTGGTCGAAAAAGATTTTTTAGACCCTTAGAAGAAAGATTATTTTTAGCTTTATAGACACTAACCGCTAATTGCTTTGAGCGCCTACGTTCAAAAAAGTTTGTTCTTGAAATTCATGCATGCATGCACAAACATGTATTGAAATGCTCTTTAAGCCATCCCCCTATATTGCTGTTTAGTTTAAAGGCCACCCCTACTTCACGGTGAAAAATAATACAGGACCCCCCTTTTCTCACCCACTGCCTCCCCCTCACCCCTCCCCCCCCCCCCCCCAACTCACACCCCACCACTAATGATTAATGAATGGTCCCTCAGGGTAAATACAAAAGCAACAAACACAGTAACTTCTAGTTACTGTGTTAGGAAAGGTTGCCTGGGGCGGATCCAGGTTTATAGCAGAAGGGGTTCAATGAAATTTCAAGTCCTCGGAAACGCGATCTCCGCCATTCTGAGGCCATGTCAGCGCGTTTTAATATCTCATTTTTTAAAGTTAAAATGCCATCTGTATTTATTTTATATTTTTACAAGTTTTTGATGTTAGCTGTTTTAATTTAGGGGGTTTGATCCCAGGGGGGGGGGGGGGGTACTCCCTTATAAGGGCTTAATGGGGACATGCGGCCAGCCAGGGTATGTTTTTCGGGATTTTTGTCTTAAACAGAGTATCGATTTTATCAACTGTTGTCTTAAACAGGGTATCTTTTCTTGGACGATAAACAGCCTGTGTGGATGTTCTACGAACTAAACTTCAGCAAAATTTTTTCGGGTTAAATGTCTTAAACAGGGTATCAAAAATCGGAATTCTGTCTTAAACAGGGTAGGAAAATCAGCGATTTTTGTCTTAAACAGGGTCAGGGTATGAGGGGCCAGGCCGCACCTCCCCACCCAAGGATATATCGAGTACCTCCCCCCCCCCAGGGGGTTTGATCAAACCCCCCAAATCCCCCCTAGATCCAAACCCAGGGTTGCTTCCACTTTTCAGACGCCAGTGAGTTCAGGAAAAGGAACACTTAGAAGAAAAGGATAAGGAAGGCAGAAATTCCTTCTCCCCAGCACTTACTAAATAAAATTATTATAGAAAACTTGTCAAGTGAAGGGAAGCAGAGTGCTGGGAGTGGTCTTCTTCTACAGGCTTGCTGTGTTTAAAGAATTCTTTTTTAGAAATTTCCTCACCAATAACAACTGCACAAGTGTAAATCCTTGTAATTCCCGTGCCTCTGTATCAGCCGAAAAGAGCAGTTTCATGTGTGTCTCAGCTAGAGAGACCATCACCCGACATAAACCTCTTGAAGTGTCCTGTTTGTTGTAAAGAAAATAAGAAATTCCATTGAGCAAAGCAAAAGGAAAGACCCATACATTTCTTCAAGCACGATGACACAGTGATTTACATTTAGTGGCTCTACAGTAAGTTGTTACTGTCTACATAACTGTCTACAATCTACATAACTATCTACTGTCTACTGTCTACTACAGGCAGGGATGGAAATTAGGACTTGCCCACTCACCCAGACAAGTCTCAAATCTTCTCGGGGAGTACAAATTGGTGCATTGGTGCAGTTCTGGAAGTCACTTGCCCAACATTAAATTTCCAATGCTGTACAAGTACTGTATATATGTACATTAATTCCAGTACTCACCATGTCTCCTGACCGCAAGGCTGCCCTCAAAGTTTCACCGAGCGTCAATACTCTAGAAACAAACTTCCACATGTAACTGGGATATCTAACAAGTAAAAGAGTAACACAGTGAAACCTCCGCTTAAAGCATTTATATTTAATGTACATGTATTTCAGGTAGATGGGGGTCTCTCAGAATAAAAGAGTACCAAACTGCTCTGGGGGCAGGGGTGGTGGAGGGAGGAGACAGGAAAAATAGGGTTATGCCCCCCTCCCCCCTCCCCCCACCCTCCACCCCACACTACATGTATCTTCACTTTCATCTGCCCCCAGGGGGCCTAAAGCATTTTTTGAACTCTCCCCAGTTTTTATCACACTGTGATATTCAAGATGGCGGCTAAATGAACTGAACAATCAAACTCATTGAACACGCAGGAAAATAGGGGAATGTGAACAGCCTTAGCTCTAAGCAAGGAGGAGAACCCACAACAAACTCAACCCATGTGTCACCAAATCTGGAAATTGACATTGGGTCACATTGGTGGGAGGCGAGTGCTCTCACCACTACACTATCGCTGCTCCCCACATTCTAGGGAGAAGAGATTCCTGAGAATTAACATCATTTAAAAAGTGTGTGACATGCTTACTTTGTTCCAGAGGGATGTGTGGCAACTTCAACAATCACGTCTACACTTGAATCAAACAGCTCTGGATTCCGAACTGATTCAAACACCAGTGGCAGCGCATTATCGAGGTCAATGATCGTCACACCAAACTGCACCCAGCTTATCAGACATTTCAGTGCCTTCATGCAATGCATACAGAGGATAAAAATATTTAAGTTTTAATAACAAAATGTTTAATCAAAGGCTCCTACGAGGACCCTCCTATGCATTTTGCTCCATCAACCCCCACCCCGCACCCTCTGTGTCCAACTTTCCCACAGCTAACCATTAACAACAACAACAACAATACTTTATTTACTCATTATTTTTACAACTATATTTTAAAAAATGCCTACACACATTTTGAACTAAGTACTAATAATTTAAATAGTTAATATTAATTTGAGTCTGGGAGCTAAATTAACGGGTGAGTTTTCTAGTTAGCTCCCAGCCACAGTTTGTTAAACATTTACAGCAGCTGAAAGAATTAAAACAAGCCCAGAAAGAGAATGCCTAAAGCATTTGGCACAGGCAAAATATATGCGCAAGCCCTATGTACTGGTCAGCAGAATTACCAAGAAAAACTTACAGCCAATAGAAGGAAGGAAGGGAGGAAATGAAAATTTACATATTTGTGCCCGTTTGCTATGACTAAATTTATTGCTTCACGCATTTACAAGTTAAAAATGGAGATAAAGTAAAGTTGCACACAGTTGGTCCACATGGCCAAAGCTTAACCCAGTTAAAGATGTTTGCATAGAAATCTTCAACAACCAGGGCCGTAGCCAGTATGAGGCAAACCGAGGCACTTGCCTCAGTCATGATCCCAGTGTTTTGTTTAAATGAGTCATCATAAAGACCCTAAATAGCTAGGCGGGGAATTCCATGGATATTGCCTCAGTCCTTATTTTTTTCTGGCTACGGCCCTGACAACACAGATTTGTTTCAAACTTTGCCACAGCTAGACTATTAATTGAACCCTTGTCAGAAATGCAAAAACAATAGGGGGTCGCAGACTTTGTTTTGGAGACCACACACATAGAAAGATACCATAGAGTTTCAGAAGTAGCCGCCCCACCCCAAAAGTAACATTAATTTTTGGACCTTTCTAGTAATTCCCAAAAGTAACGGCCCACCCAAAAGTAACGGTTTCCCGAAAGTGATGGTCCAATCCATACTAAGTTCTCACGTCTCCTGCAGATGGAATAGCTTAGTATTTTACTGTACAATAATGCTGAGGGATGTCATATAATCAATGAGAAAGAGAGAATTACAATGACATTATGCCCACTCCGTGGTTGTGTTTATCATCATTCTTTTTTTCAATTACTCACGTATTTTAGGTGCCCGAAAGTAATGGTTTCCCAAAAGTTGCAGACCCTTAGGACTGCTAATTCCTAAAGTAATGGGGACCGATACTTTCGGAACCCTGCGGTACATTTTTTTTGTACCAAGATTTTTTAAATTGACACTCGTAACTCAACGTAGACATACATATAAAGTACAGTCAAACCGCCCTAATACGGACACCAATGGGACAGGCCCAAGTGTCCGTATTTTTGAGGTGTCCGTACTATAGAGAAAGGGAATGTATGAATTTTGGTATCTTTGGGACCGAGTGAACTGTACGTACTAGAGAGGTGTCCGTATTATGGAGGTGTCCGTAAGGAGAGGTTCGACTGTACGTACAGTGTAGTAGTTGACGTAACAGAACAATACCTGTTGTCGCACTGGTGTTGACTGTGATGATAACAAATTCTGATGGATAACTTGGAGAACTGTTGAAAAAGAAAACTGTATTATTTAATTTGTTATGTATTTTGCAACTACTGTTAAGTTCATGTGTGATTGAATAATTAAGCAATTAAAAGTCTTTCACTGTTAACACTTAATGAAATGTACAATGTAGATTGTATGTGTTTTATACTTTGTGTACTTCAGAAGGCAGTTATTATAAGGTATAAAGCTTGCTTCATTTTAGGAAATACATGTACATGTAGTATCAGAAACCCATAAGTGGGTTGAAACGTGCAACTGTCTATTGTGCGCTTCAAAACAAGCTTCCGTTCATTCAGTTTGCTAAGAAGTTGTTACAGCCATATTTGGAAAATCAAGATAAAAATATTAACCAATCAATTCGCTAGAACAATTTGCTTCCAATCTCCCTGGACCGAGGGGTTTCCAAATATCGTACTAAGCAAAAAAGGAATATTCGGAGGCTGTGAATGTGCATTACACATCTCAACCCACTTATGGGTTAACTTTCTGGTAGTATGTCGTATGTAATGTAGATTATATTTGTTTTATCATACCTTGGGGTACTCCAGAATGTAGTTCCCCTCTCAGGGTCGACTTTCGTCCTGGTACAAAGTCCCCTGAGTGAAACTGAGAAAGGAAAATATTTTTTTAGTAACTTACGATGTACAAGGCAGTGTATATCCTTGATGAATACAGCGGATTCAGGTTGAGCGTTTAATGGTCTTAGTTGTCGCATTCGTTGTCATGGTTGATTGATCGCATTGCGAGGCAAAATGGCAGCCGTTGCTAGGCAGAAATGACCACGTTCTGTCTGGGAAAAAGCATGCTGTCGCTCGTCTAGCAATTCCTTTACTAGAAGATAGATAAGATCCAAGACGCGAATAACTCTTCTCTTCTAGTAAAGGAATCGCGAGATGAGCAACAAACTGCGTTTTTCCCAGACAGAACGTCGTCATTCCCGCCAAGCAATGGCTGTCATTTTGCCTTGCAATGCAATCAACCAACCGTGACAAAGAACACGACAACTAAGACCGTAAAACGTCAGCCTGAATCCGCTGTAATATATGTTACTATAATAAGACCTGTGGAAAAGTCCGTTCATCCATGGGATGTTTATAACAACTGAATAGACACCTGCATCACATATTTATACATCCTATTCCTCACTGACCCCCCAGGGACAGTACTCTGCAAATGTTTGGGTGGGGGTGTGCTACTGGGACTCTGAGACCCTTTACCTAAACTAGACCATTTAAGCTGCATTTTGCAACCCTACACTAGACTAAACACCGAAAAACCCTACCCTATCCTAGACGTATTCAAGAATTGCTATTTTCCAGAAACTCGTTCACTATCACAATTATTAGTTAACAGGGGTCAGTAAAATTGCCGTACCGATTGCCAGTAAACCTTGTCTAGACTAAATTCTTCATGCAACTGATCAGTTTCGTGGAAAATGATACCCTATTCTGGACCAAAAATCTCTTATAACTATACCCTATCCCAGACTAAACTGCCTGAAAACCATACCCTTCACAGCGGCACATACCTATATAGCTCATATATGGGAGTACCCCCCCCCCCCCCCCGGGACTGACCCCCATGGAGGATTATTACAAAATCTAAAGGACAGTATGATTAAGGTATGAAGCTAAACTGGAATTTCCAGAGGGGTGGGGTGTTTCAACTAAAAAAAATGTCCATGAGCTATACTGCGCACAGATAATTCACAAGTTGCGTAGTATTTTTTTGAGCCCTGCAGGGATGAGAAAAAATGTGGGCAATAAGTAAATATACGCACATATTATCTGTTAAACCATTAAATAAGGGATTTATTATTTGACTGAAATTCTTGTATCTATAAGAGCTTGTGTCTTGAAACCAAGATGCTACAAAGTCAGGTAAGATGTAATACGCTCGGATATTTTGCATGTTCTCTTTCCCTTACAAAGTAAAATGATGTCATAGTCAAACAATGTAAGTGCACGATATTTCCGACAACAAACCTCTTCTGGCAGAACAGTAAGAATCTCAAGCATTGAAGTGGGCCAAACACCAACCTGAAACACAAAATTAAAAAAAGAGAATATAAGTGAAGTGACTCTGATCATGTACATGTACTGGTAAATGCATTTTTGTGCAGGTGGGGAGGGGAGGCAGAGAGTACAAATGTACATGTATATCAGAGGGTTTCACCTGTGATGAACTTGTTGTGGCATTCTGAAGTGTTGTTATTATGTCAGTTATTGCATTGGACCAGTGTTCAGGCATGGAGTTCAGAGCGAATGCACCAAGCTGTAAAAAACATACACATTTGTATCCAAAAAATACTAGCACAATGTGAGTAATAGAAAGCAGAAGAAAACTCTCAAAAAAATGATAACAGTAGAGTTTTGAACACCTATAAAGCAAATTAATAAACAAAACATAGAACAGACATTTAGAAAACCTTCAACAGATCTACAGTTTTATACATTTGCACAATTCAACAAACATTTACAAATACACATTATTTGATGGTTTAACGGTAGTTTCTTGGTGTTGCAGATGGCGTGATCACCAAATGACGTAAAACAAAAGATTCAAAAGACACTGAACAATACCCACATCACAACACAAAAGCTAACCAAAAATGGCTTCCGCAACACCAAGAAACACCCGGTTTAACAGATTCTACATGTGACTATTTCATGAGTTGTGTAGTATTGATTGTATTGTATAATATAGTAGTTGAGCCCCGCAGGGGCGCGAAAAAAGTTAAATAAATGTGAGCAATGAGTAAAATGTCCACACCTGCAGCTATATTATAATTATTATCTGTTAAACCATCGAATAATGGATTTATTATTTGACTAAAAATCCTTTTATTTATAATAGCTTCTATGTCTTTAAACCGGGACACTAATGTGTGATACTGCAATCTACTGCGTGATATGCTCAGATATTTTGCATGTTCTCTTTGCCTTATAAGGTAAAAAGAAATCACAGTTGAATAATAAATTTACATTGTACTACATAAATTTTAATAAATTTGCATAATATTATTGTGTTGGCATAAACAACAAGTTAAAAATTTTGACATAATATAAATTTACATAAATTTAGCAAAAGGTGAACAAAAAAACTGGTACAGTTACAGTTGATAATGACTGAGTGACTTACTGCAATACAGAGTCTTGTGAGAACAATCCTTGGCCCAGATGAAAACATGAAAATGTGTTTGAAAAGCTCTGATCGTAGATCATTGTAATGTTCTTCTTGAAGTTCATTCCTGGATGAAAAAAAAACAAGATTAAAGGGGCAGGATCATGAGGACGAAACTTGAAAACTGGGCCGACGTTTTCAAGTTTGATTCGGCAAATTCGAAAAGGCCATTGAGAAGTGGAGGTATTTGTTGAATCAAAAAATCCGTTTTGATAGCCGGAAGAAAGAAAAAATCACTTTTAACAGTGATAATTTTATGTCCAAAATTCCGGTGCAAGAATAGTGAACAGTGTCGCGTGTGGAACCTCGTGATACTGCCCCTTTAACCTGTAATGTACAATTGAATCCCAATAACTTGAATCTCCTGCTGACTTGAAGTGATTTCGTTTTCCCTTCAGATCATTCTCTTTATGTTTATACCCTCGATATAAACTCCAACCTCATCCGTCAAAGTCAAAGCATACAGATGTCATCCAGAACACTGACTTTATTAGTGCATAATTATGTTGTAGTTCAGTTTTATTCTTGGTTCAATTTTGATTTTCCATTGTTCTTTTGTACGCTAATATATGATAATGGATATCAAACAAAGGAAAATCAAAATAGAACAAAGGATAAAATTGAACTACAACACATACATTGTCTTTTGTCCTACTAGAGTGTTCTTTTACATGTACTTGGCAGTCTTGGAAGTTAAAAGGATAAAGAAATTGTCTGAAAGTTGCTGTTCAATTAGCATTCTTCAGGAATCCCAGCCTTTTACATGCATCAGTCCAAATCACACAAATCCAATTTTTTCAGACATTATGGAACATAAAAATACCTGTATGTTATCTCTCAGCACGAAATTCCACAAATATGATGAAATTACATGTAATTTTGGTATCTGTCAGCAATTTTTTGTCGAAAAGGCCATGCCAATATGACCATAGTACATAGATAATGTAAATCAGAACACCACCTGGCCTTCCCAAAACCCTTGCGAGAACCACGACAACAACTTAAAATTCACTAACCAGTTCTTGGAAATCTTGAAGTGGAGCATGGACGCACCAAAAAATTGAATTTCTGGGACCTTGAAAAGAAATTGCTTATTCAGTGGTTACAAAATTAAAAATCATGCAACAAAACTGATGTTAAATCATGCAAACATGTCAAGGAGGCTTGAAAGTGTTCTGCTGCAAGTAAGCATGACTTGCACTTAACATGCATAAATGCACACCTCAGCTGATTTCGTGTCAAATTGTGCAAACCCAAAATACATGTACAACTATCCAAGAATCATTTCTTTTTATCCCAAACATTACTTTGGTAACCCTACAATAACCTGATTGTTTGCATACAAACAATACTTAACAATTCGTTCATGCTTTAGCGTGCACTATCGAGTTATGGAGCGCGTGGGAAGTTTGGAGAGCACGAAAGAAGCACAAGAGTGAGAGAGAGAGAGAGTAAACTTCCCATGTGCTCCATAACTTGATAGTGCACAGCTAAAAGCATGAACCAATTGTTTTATAACATAGCCGGTGGATATTTTTCCCCGCGCTAACAATGGCTGCTCGCGCGAAAAAAAATTTCTTGCGAAGCGATTTGCTCACGCTATCAGCGTGCACTATCAGGATTTTGAGCACGCTTATGTAAACTGAATTTGATTGCACGGCTCTGCTAGCTATGTTATAAATGTATTTGGTATTTGCTTTCTTATATTTGAATCTGGGGGGGGGGGGGGGACTCTGCCATTTAGGTATATATAAAGGGCCTTTCAAAATAACTCAAACAGATGCTAGTGGTAACGCTTGATGTTTTTCCTTGTGTATCGTTCCATAAGTTTATTTCAAGGGTATAGTAAAGAGATACAGTGTTTCTTCTGTAGGTATCAGGTACCATCTTCTATGGAAGGTATATGAAAGGGTTATCTTTTCTGTCAAAAAAGGTATGCAAAAGGATAAGGGGTTGGACCTCGGGGTGGAGCATCCCCATCCAAACCTTTGTTGAGTACTCCCCACCCCCCCCCCCCCCCACCCCCCATCCCCAACCCCACCAACTGGGACTTGAATAGAAAGAACTGATACACTGTATTTGAGGAATCATTTACATTGTACATATCGGTAATCTGAGACAACGAAAAATACAGATCAAACCATAATTTTATACCAGACCATGTTCAGCTGCAAGCAACCATATTCTAGACTAGAAACCAAAAATCCCTACCCTATCCCAGACTCACTAGACTGAAGTTCTCTGATATCTATATCCTATCCCAGAATAAACAGTTTCAAAACCATATCCTTCATAGTGGCACATATATTTTGTACCCATATACAGTAGCTTATATGAGAGACCCCCCCCCCCCCCCCCCCCATACACCTCAGGGTTAATTCAGGCGGTGTGCGTCACGAGATTTGACCAATAGCAAGCCGTTGTTTAAACAATAGTCCTCGCGGCAAACAAGAAGCTATTTCAGCACGTGGAGTTGAAAAAATTGTTCCTTTTCAAGGATTTCAGCGATGTTAATTGAAAATGTTTTCAGGCAGAATTAAAGAGAAATATCCCTTCTTCGTTATGGCTACAATTAAATCTTACATTTGAGCACAATGACTGCCTTAGCTGACCTCAAAGTAAACCTACTCGGCTCAATTGCCACATTATCGTAAACTGAACTTTCACACCTTTTCTTAGACTTCTCGTTCCTTTACACGTTTGTTTTTCGTAAATAATTTGGGACATACAGGTAATTTAGCCTTTCTTCTTTGAGAATTTCGGGGTCTACCCGGGTCTACCCCTTTTAGTTTTCTTGGTTGAAGCCGCTCAAAATTGATAAGTTCAACAACTCGCCTAGGTCTCCTGGTGAGTAACAATAATTTTCTGCGCCCACGCGGCGGTCACGCGCGTCCTTTATCATCTTCTTGTTTGGTCTTTTTTCGGCCTATTTTCCCTCAATTATAGTTGAAGGAAGAAAATATTCAAACCTTCATAGGTTTCGATGTTCAAAGTGACTTCTTTTGTCGGCGTTTGAAGTGCTTGTTCTGTATAATACGTGGAGCGGTCGTTGCGTGATTTAGGTCTCGTGGCGTTGACCCGTGCATAAATTTGATCTTTCCGGTTGTCTTGTTTATTAACGGATTGTATGTTTCAATTCAAATCAAAATAGTGTGTCAGAGAAAAAGAAAAACCGGCCTTTACGAAGTAGTTTTGCGTTTGTAAACTTGTATATTTGATTACTTTACCAAAGAAAAGGCGCTGGATTTAAATTCAGGCTAAATAACGCAAACGTAGGAGATGCTCACTCCGTCGAGACGAAGGGAAAATGAGCCGCTCCACAAATTAACCCATCGGGCATTGCAAGTCGTGACGCACACCGCCTGGGGTTAATTAGAGATAATTTTATTTATAATGGATCAAACCTTTTCTCTCTGCATGAGTCTCCAGCATAACCACCAAGCATGCTGTGATTTTTGTATTGTTAACAACCACTTGTGTGCAGCATCTCTGTCTGCAGGATTCTGTCCATTGTATAATGTCAACAATGTCTACCAACCAGAATAAAAGTTCACATGTTTTCTCGGGACCTGGGGCACATTGAATAAAATACGGTATACCCCTGCATGCAACCCTGTCAGGAGGTTTTGTAGTGGTAGGCAGGGTAACAGAAGTAGTAGGTAGTAAGAGCTAGAGATGTATTTTTGTTATAAGTCGTGATTTAGTAGACGGCAAATAATTGACTGTAGGCAGCAAAATTGTTGGTCGCTGTACATTTTAACAGGGCTGTGCATGTCCCCCACCACATGGGCACGAATATGCTTCCATGCCCCCACATATTCCCTAATTCCCCCACAATCAGCCCGCAGGGTCTCCTCCTGCCCCCTTAGGAAAGCTGATGACAAGTGTTCTTCTTAAAATACACCGAAATTCATGCCAAAACAAAGAAAAGTTTTTTAAATCTTCCTGCAGATACCAAGAAATATTTAAAGTTTCTCACCTAACAAAAGAAACCTGACAGATCATAAACAGATTATTCTCTATAAACTCTTTCAAAATTCATTCCCAAAAGCAATTAATTAAGCTTATGTCTCAATGCATGAGGTTCTAACTCATAAATCTGTTGCTGTATTTGCGATCATTGAAATGAAAGCTATTAAACAGTAAAGCGCTGTTAATTTTTCGGCATTTTCTAATCGACAATCTAAGACAATTTACGTTTCGCAATATTTGACTTTGGTATTTGACAAGAACCGGAAGAAACAATGTCGACAACCGACGAAACTTAGCTCTCACCTGCTCGCATTGAAACAAAAACGTTTGTCGCTCCTCTTCGCTAAAGTTCATCTTCCTTCAATTTCAGGCCGACTCTTCGACGAGGTTTGCTTTTCACCCGTTTTCCATGATACAGATCTCTTATTTTAATCCCGAATTGTCAAATTTCTGCCGCCATCTTGAGTTCTTATGCGCAAAAACCAAAACGCATCGATTCATGCAAATACAGCTGAACAATGAAATTTCATTTAGGTTAGTCACCAGTCTTCTGCAGGGGAATGGTTATTATCAGTGGGTTATTTGCATATTACGGTGTAAAAGGAGGGCTGCGTGATTTTCGACCTCACAGGGGGATAAAGAATTTCTTCTGGCAAAAGTGTCATGAAAATTAAAATCCTGCTACAATACTCCAGGCAGACAAAAGGACACAGAAAATGGCAAAAGTAAGTCATTTTTGAGGAGTTCACGCTTTAAGTTGCATCATAGGTAATCAGGGCAAGATGGCGGGAAATTCAAAGATTTGTATTGGAATTCAAAGCCATCTAATTCTTCCTGAATTCATATATTTGACACTTTCTCTTTGAAAAGTGTAACTTATGAATTCAAAGACAAAATATAAAGCCGAATCTGGAGTGCATAATAGTCCAAGATCAGTTTTTAGAAAACCTCAATTTTCCCATACATTTTCTGTAATTTTGATACTGTCAAATTACAGAAAATGTATGGAGAAATCAAGGTATTCTAAAAACTGATCACAGACTTCTTTGCACTCCAGATTTAGTGTATTGTTTCTTTGAATTCGTAAGTTACACTTTTCAAAGAGAAAGTGTCAAATATATGAATTCAGGAAGAATTAGCTGGCTTTGAATTCCAATACAAATCTTTGAATTTCCTGCCATCTTGCCCTGATTACCCATGATGCAACTTAGAGCGGAACTCCTCTATTGATATTCTTATTAATTACATGTAGGAAATAAACGGTTGTCCTTTTTTTCTGCCTAAAACAATACCCAGAAAATATCCTTGTAATTCTCAATGGACAGAATACGAATTGCGAACAGTGAGCTTGGTAGGCCTGTGTTGTAACTACTTATAAAAATTGGGCCACTTTCGATGTATTGAAATTCAACTTGATAATGAGGCTGGGAGGACACGAACAAAAATAAATAAACATGTTTTTTTTTTCATTTTCTTTGTTTGTGTCCTCCCAGCCTCATTATCAAGATAAATTTTAATATATCAAAAGTGGCCTATTATTTGATTTTCATACAAACAAAAATTAATATTACCCCAAACCATTAATAAGACATCATGTTCATACAGGGTGAATTCTTCAGTGTTAAAGAACACAGTTTTCAATAGAGGCCCTGTTTAAAAGAAAAATTGCTTGTTAAGTTTAAAAATATTATTGCATTTGAAGAACGCAATCCTAATTTCGTGTTGGTTTTCCTGTGGTTTATGTGCAGTAAAATTTGAGATTTTTGGTGGCCAGTCTTCCAAATGGCCGCCCCTATTGTTTTTTTTTCAGGGGCTCATTTAATCCGCCGGAAATTCCTTTGAATGTGTCTCCATAATCTGTGATTACTGCTAGTAACTGATCAATGGTTTATAAAAATGACTCGATATTTATGACTAAAGCTAGTATGAAACTGTCAAAAAGATGAAAAAGTATAAATAATAGTTCTTAATTCCTGTGAGTTTCCATGTTGTTAATTGTAGGCCACTGTTCAAAGATAATAAAAAGCTGGACCTTCTGGCAACTTCTCACTTAGGGGAAAAATTTCATTTTAGTTTTAGAAAGTCAACATTTTCTAGAGTGATGATCAAAGGGCTTTTCCCTCAAAACCTCCCAAATTTTTAAGAGTCAAGGAGAATAAAGAAGACTATCACTTCTGAGTCAATATCAAAAATACAATCATAAAGTGCACATAAAAAATGTTGTTTTATTACTTTAAAAAATGTTACAATATAATGTATCATACATTTAGAGTCCCGTATAGAAATACATTTATCAATTTTATAGCGATTACCATTACATGTGAGCCACTGCACCGAATTCCAGTGGCCAAAGTTGAGTTTGGTGGATGCCAACCAAATCAAAGCTGTTCACATTTTATTAAAATTCTAACTGGACTCCAACAACCAGGACTAAATAAATGAACAGTTTTGCCACCAAAGAAAAAGTAAAAAATTGAAATACAAATTCTAAACTAAGAGAAAGAGAGGATTTCATTCAAAATACTAAAACAGTCTAATCCACCCACCATTCATGCATCACTGAGTTTGTAAATACAAACTGGCTTGGAAACCAATTTTGATAAAGTTTTACCTTCTTTAAGGGGGTAGAATTGCCAATCATTTAGTTCTGTTGCCTTGACATCCCATTTGATTGACATCTAACAAAATTCAACTTCATCTGCCTCTTCTAAAGGCAGTGGGTTGCATGTTATTGATAACCACTGTAATACACTCAGGACTGTCATTAGTAGCTGACAACTGGCTTCTATGACCAGCAAATACAGTAAAAATGACTAGCTACCTTATTCTTACTAATTTTCGTGTGCACATAATTTCGCAAAAATTCGGGAGCTGTATTTCGCGAGCATTAATTTTCGCAATTCCTAAAAAAGTAAACAAAATGGTCTTCAATTTCAAGACTTTGCCATTTCTTTAATCTCCTAAGCCCTAAAAGAATGCTCACAAAATAGCTATATAGAAATATCAAGAGTTACGTGCTTTCTACTTTTACAATGTGGCGTCATCAATGTTGAGGTTCTTGAGTTAAAGCGCCAAAGATATCTCCTCAACCTTTATCATGATTTAGGCATTGTTATCTTATACAGTATAATGTGGTATTAAATTTTGCAATTTTAATTTTAGCGCTCCCTTTTATTCGCAAGTATTAAATAATATATAATAATTTTCGCAATTTTTTCCAAAATGAAAAAATCACGAAATTTAGTACGCACAAAATTTAGTGAAAATGACTGAAAGACAACAAGCATGGAGGTCTTCTTTGTTTTATGACTGGCTACGTTCCTTGACTTGACGAGCCAGCATCTTCAAAACCAAATGACAGCCCTGGCACATTCCACAATAACAAACATTTGACGGCCAGAAAATAATCCCACATACTGTTAACCCTTTCACTCCCAGAGTCATTTATAGAGAGATGTAATGTAATTCTAACTTTTGAATCTGTCAATGAAATCCTATGGTGTGACCATTCAAATGAAAACTCTTTGGCAGTACCTTTGCATGGTACCATTTGTTTTTCAATATTTTACAAAATGAAATCTGTAATTTTTCTTGAATTTTGATATTTGGCACTCTTGGGAAATAAAGGGTTAAGAAAATTATTATGTCTACAATAATTAATTATTATTCAAAACCCAGCGTAAGACATTACCCCTCATTTAAGGTTGTTGGGATTCTAACCTGCATTAAAGTAAAACAATAAAATTATTTTGAGGAAGAGAACTTATCTCTTGAACGTAGGATAATGACCCATTTTTTTCAATGAACTCCTAGAGTCATATCTCTGTTTATGCAATGCTGTTCTATCTTGTATCTGTGGAATGAAATCTTATATTATAATGATGGATAAATTTACATTTTGTTTAGATTAGATACAAAATTGGTTCCATTGTGAAGAAACTGTCTACTGGGCCGTATTGTTAGTAACTGAGCATCTTGAAAAGCCTTTTTATTCACGATTTCCACCATTTGTTTTCTTTTTGGCTGATCCTGCCACCCTTAAGGATGCTATTAGCATCTGGCAGCTGGCAAGCATGGCTGGCAACCGCAGTAAGATGACCAACAATTCAAAATTTGAAAATCACTAAAGGACAACCACCACCATGGGAGGTTATTTGGAGTCTATGAGTGACCTATTGTTTTACCCTGCTTTGTTATTATTTTGACTTTTCCTGTTTTTTGATCTTACTTCCAGGTATTTCTTGTTGGGAAGATATTGTTTTATTGTCTCTTGCATTTCTTTTCTGTTATTCAGTCATCACACATCCTCAATGTTAGGAAACTGAAAGATTCCAATATTTTTTTACGATCTATTTTCAAAAAAAGAAAACACCTTGCTTCCCATCATTGTATTTTCACCCTGGAAGTTACTTACAATGTGATACATCTTACCGTAATCACCCAACAAACTTTTTTCAAGTTTCTACGATATCCTACATGTATATTCATTTTTGTAACTGTGGATACATGTGAAGCAATCAAGTGGATAAAATATTTGTGTTTTGCAACTAACTTTTACACTCCTGTCATAAACACGAAGTGACTAGAATACGTTAAATTTTGATCATGCTCAACTTTGCAAAGAGACGTGCCTATCAATAGCCCAATTTCGATATATTAAAATTCAACTTGAAACAAAAGACATCACTACGAGGCTTAGGGGAATAAACCATATAAATCCTTACTATTATTCCCCTAAGCCTCGTAGTGATGTGTTTTGTTTCAAGTTGAATTTTAATATATCAAAATTGGGCTATTGAATTCACACTCTCTGATTGGCTAACTTGTAAACAAGTTTGTTGGGTGCTCACGGTATAAGGCATGTCGCACTGTAGCACCAGGAGCAACCAAAGAATCATTTCGGAGTAAAGCTGCTTGGAAGACCTTAGTCATCTTAAAAATTCAAAATAAATAAGATATAAAACTAAGAGTTTTCAAACCAGCGGAAAATTTAACCCTTTCACTCCCAGAGTCAATTATGGAAACATATATTGTAGTTCTAACTTTTGATTCTGTGGACGAAAACCTATGGTGTGACCATTCAAATGAAACCTCTTCAGCAGTACTTTTGCATGGTACCATTTGTTCTAACTTTTGAGTCTGTTGATGAAATTCTATGGTGTGACCATTCAAATGAAACCTCTTCAGCAGTACTTTTGCATGGTACCATTTGTTCTAACTTTTGAGTCTGTTGATGAAATCCTATGGTGTGACCATTCAAATGAAACCTCTTTAGCAGTACTTTTGCATGGTACCATTTGTTTTTCAGTATTTTACAAAATGAAATTTGGGATTTTTCTTGAATTTTGATGTTTGGCACTCTTGGGAGTGAAAGGATTAATGCCTGTTGTTTTCAAGTGGATAAAAGATGTCAATTTGGATACGAAATAAGGTCAGCTAGGATTTTTAGTAACTGCGGAGGATAAAATGTCTTTCCCTAAAATTTTCTACCACTGAAATATTTAGCTAAAAGAACAGAAAGGCTGAAACTGCATTAGCTTCCACAGTGTACTTTGAAGGCACTAAAATGATATGGAAAAACAGCACATTACCACTGCCATTCAAAGCATCTTTCTTAACATTATTCGTTGAGTACTCCTGGTAATGATCATACATAGACTTTTGGGAAGCAAGAACTGGTGTAAGAGGGGCGCACAAAATACAGTTTTTTCTATGGAAAAAAGCTAGAATCTGTACTGTCATAGACCCTATTCAAAAATGGCAGCCAATTTATTATTCTTTTATATTCATGCTAATCAGCCCAACTAGCCTCATTTAAGAGCAAAAAAAAATTCTTTTGAATTTTGCACATGCTAACGAGGCTACAGTGTAGTTGGGCTGATTAGCAAGAATATAAAAGAATAAGAAATTGGCCATCATTTATGAATAGTGTCTTTAGAATAAGAAAATAATCTAAAACCAAAAATAAAGTGTTCATGTAAACTTGAGATATTAGAAAGAAACTCTTTCTATTTATATTTGAGAGGTACATATATGTATGAAGTTGGACTGCAAAGCAGGTAGTCATGTTTCAAATTACTTTTCCTCCCAATAATATTGTTAAACGTATAAATAAGAATGAGAATAATATTGTCTGTTAAAAATTATTTCCCATGGACTTTGGTAGCTTTTACAGAATTAGATGAATGTACACTGTATGGCAAACTTAAAACATGATTACACACTCTTTAGCCCAGCCATATGTTAGCTTACAATTCATAAAGAGTCTAAATTTTATGGAAATTATGTCTTGTCAGACTCCAGTTATTTCAAATAGAAACACTGTATTCTGTGCCTCATAATGGCAGACTTGACCACAAAAGGTCTATTCTGTTTCAAAATTAAGCCCCATCCTACATCTTACCAAAGCTATCTTGTACCCTCGTCAATGCTTTTATGCAACACGGAGGTAAACATCACTTTGTCCAAAAAAACCCATTGAAGTGAAAGAGTTGAAGCAAAGCCTTCAAACATTTTATATTTAATTATGACTCAGTGTAAATATAAATGATTGTTTCTTTTTCACTGGGAAGTTCCTTACCTCGGTATTACATGAAACCCATTAATGGTTATAAAGTTGAAAAAGGAGTAGTTAGGCCCTTAAAAAATAATGAATTATGCATTGGTGTCGTTTCGAAAAGAAGATCTATTTTAAAATTTTGGGTTACGTTAACATGCTGCATAAAAACACTACAGTAATGAGCCGTCAAAACACTCATAGCCTTACTGTGAAAAATGACCAAATTTACCTGTTTGTGGTGATGGTCAAAGCTATATATTTACATCGATTCAATACACAGTATTGACTCTTCTTGGGTTAACCTGTTTGCTAAGAATACAATGTACATAACTTATAAATTCAATTAGATTAAAACATGCAAATCACTCTTCCCCACTAGATATAAACAATGCTATATTTGAGAAACGAAGATATGTACATGTATGGACGAATTTATCCCAGAAAAACTTGTTTAAAATATTTTGTGTTATCTTAAGTGCCCACATTACCACAGATGTGGTGAAACTATTTAATAAAACTACAGAAAATCAAATTTCTCTAGGTGGAATTAATTCCTATTATCTGTGCACAACATAAGTTCTTAATTAACTTTTTTTTTTCAAAAGTATTAAAATGTTCTTAAAAAACACTTCACCCTTAATAAACTAGGATGCCTAAAAATTTACAGATAAAAACCGAGGGAAAGGCATTATTTTATATACTGGTATTCATATAAACTTGTATACATAAGCTTACATTTGGTATAAATTTTTACATATGCGGAGTATTGTATTCGTGTACTTTTATAAATGAAACAAAGTGAAATATTAAAGTTGAATAAAAGGTGAAAAATATAGTAAAATTTCAGAAATATACTTCGTCAATTTCACATAAGCTTCAGTTACATAAAACACACACACGCGCCTAAATGAAAAAAAAACGATGTTATAAAACCTCTCATAAGGACGGAATATAACCTTACATTAAACTTTTGATATTTTATCTTGGGCAAACTGTATTGCCGTGCTTTTGAAATACTGTATCCATAACATAACACCTCGCGATCAAATATGTCCGTATATTTTGATAGTGGTAAATGTCTTTCATTTACGAATAAAAATCTGTAATATTTGCGATGAAGTGATAACAATATGTAAAAGGGTTGTCTACTAAAGACAAAATGGAAATGAAATCGGAGTGAGGTTAAAATTATTGACAATTAAAGTTATTTCAACATAACACCACTCTGAAATTGAAAAGATTTCACCTGAGCTGATTAAAATCCGTGCCTCCTCCATCACCTAAAACCAGCCAGTTCGTGCATTCTAAATCTGTCCCTTATATGTGGTCTCACATCGTCTTTCCGATTTGCAATCATTTCCAAGAAGGGAAGTAATTCCAAGAGCTCTCTATCGGCCTGATCAACAAACCAACTTTCAATCGGGATGCCATTAAAAATCTGGTAAGCGAACGCTTGAGGAGAATTGTCTACAATCATAGTTTTGGCCAAATCCCGGCCGAGAATGTTCAAATCTTTGATGTAGTTTCCTTGAACACAAACGCAGTGTTCGCGAAAGAGGCGATGTCGAAAATATTTTCGAGTAGGATCCAAAATATTCAACAGCTTGTCTGCATAAACTTTCTTGGAGGCTGTGAAAAGGATAACTTCGAACATCCCTGCCACTCTCTCGAGAAAGCGCTTTAGATGCGGCCTTGTGCGCACAAATACTTGATAACATATGTCTTGATACAGGACAGGAAAGGACAAATTGGCGTCCTCTAGTTTGTTAAGACTACAGTGAACCAGAGTCTCGTCGAGATCAAGCACGAGACAGAATTCCGGAGTGCTTCGAGTCTTTAAAGGCAAAACTGGACCACGACTTTTCGCATCTTCACCTTCTTCTGGTGGGGGAAGATTGCGAATGAAATAAAAAGGATCATAAACTTCCCACTCAGAATCTGAAGATTCAGGAATATCATCATCGACATTCCCATTCACATCTCCGTTCGTTGCAGCCAAAGCGACTCTGTTCACGGTCGAAGAACCATGTTGCCATATAGCTTTCTCTTCAGTTACGCCGCCATTGCTCGCGCCACAAATCCGAGATCCACTTGCTGTCGAAGTCGAAACGAGTTGTCCTTCTTTTACTGCTGGTTGAATGTGGCCGTTCTTTCCGAAAAGTGTAAAAACCGGCGAAAATAACGTTCCCAGAAGAGATTTACGCTTCGATTGTTCCCCGTCGGGAAAGGTCTTCGTAGTAACAGAATTTACAACCGTCTCGGTAGTAAATTTTCGCTTCTTGAGTAGGTTTGATGTGATTATTGCATCTTCTTCGTCTTCGCTTTCGGAGTCGGATCGTTTGCGTTTCGCTGCGTTATCTCTCTCGCTATCCTTCGACGGCGACCAAAGGAAAGTTTTGATCGAACTAAGCAAATTGATGCCTGAAGAATTCGCGGGGCTTTCACCGGTGTTGAGGTCTGTCGTTTCGCTGCTTGCCGCGTCCATGAGATTATTTTGTCGATTTACACTTTTCAAACCGTCTTTCAGTGGTGGCATAACTCCCCGCGTCCGCCGGTCGTTGTCTTGAAAATGCGGGCACGTTAGGTTGATTATCCCCAAAATAAACAATAAAACTGAATAAAATAGTGGAAAACGAAAAATGTTTGATTCACGCAAGACCGCTCTCTCCGAGCTTTATACAGATTGTGGTGGGCATCGTAAACTAATCTGCCCCAGTGACAGCCCCCCGACACCTCGTTTCGGTTGAATGCACACTTCATGCAAATGTCGGGTAAACAACTCCGATATTTGCATACAACTCTATTTCGCGCGCCCGACCACAGACAAAAGCTCCCCTAAAATGCAGCTTTGTTTTAACGAATTAACACCTATTCTTCAATAAGAACATAACAGCGAGTAACCTCCTTAGTTTGATAATTCAACCTTTATTTTGCAGCGTTGCAAAGTGAGTTTTCTTTGGATATTTTTTGAAAGCCTCTGCGCTAAAAATAATGGCACGTGGCTGTGGTAACCGGAAGTAAAGGAACTGTGACGTAAAGAAGTACTAAAATAAATTTTAAAACAAAGAACATTTGTATTTGATTCTCCAAATGAATTGTTACGATTTATGTAACTGATTTTTTTTTCTCAAATCCCTTGACACGTTTTAATCCGTCAACAAATGGTTTTAATAGTCAGCTGTCAGCTTTCTAATAACACCGACAATTAAATAAAAAAAATCGTCGGACCGAAAAACAAACGAGTTTATTAAAATAGCTGAACACTGAAAAGCGCGGGAAAACATTATAAAGTTGCGTAACAAAATCTCAATGCCAAGAAGTTTTTTTCACGGAATTTTAAATCTTAGAAAACACAGCCAAGTATAAAAACGTCAAGTTCTTAGATATCGTCTTCGAGATGCTGCTTGTTCTGGAGTGAATTTTCGGTGCAAAGTCCATTTTAGGCTCGAGTAAATATTTGAGTGGACCTGAGTGGTTTACCATTGACTGTCAGAAAACCTATCAAACCCAAATTCGAGCAATCGACCAATCAGAATTCAGACAAAAACATGCAAATATAAAACTAGCCGCCCCATTTCAAACTGCAGTCAACCCAAAGGTAAAAGCCAAAGGTAAGAGGAAAACATTTTTTTGACACGCGAAATACATCATAGAGGCAATGTGTTATTTTAAACCAGTTGAACAAATTTGTTATATACTTCAGTCGCTGCAGCTTAATTTCTTGAAGCAACTCATTTACTTTATTCGTGATAGCGTGTGTTCAAGTCGCTATTTTGAGGGTAACTGAGATCATAAATTAAATTAAAGGTTCTATATATATATATATATATATATATATATATATATATATATATGTATATATATATATATATATATATATATATATATATATTCTCAAAAGAAAAATGCTAGCCAGCTCAACATTTCTCGAAACATTTTAAAAATTGACATTTTTAAAAAAACGTCCATAACTTCCGGTCACCACCCCGTCAGTGAAAAATCGAGAAACTCCTCTCGCGTGAGTTTAAACTTGCATTAAATTTTGATTCTTTTATCTGCTGTTCGTTTCGGCTTACTAGGCAGAGGCCAAGCCAGAGAGGTAGCCCATTGTTTCTAGTTCTCGGCAGATTAATGAGAATTGAAAACAGAAACCTTACTAAAAATAAGAAAAGGACAGTCTATTTTAATGTGAAAACAAGAAACGGGAAATTGGTACCATTTTACGTAGTCGACACTTTAATAAATTTTTCCTTCCTGGGCGTGATACATGTGTATTTTGAATGTCTGTATAATTGGACTGATCTCGGACGAGATAGAACAATTAACCGGCCCTTAAGCGGGAAGGGGGGGGGGGGGGCGAAAGGGACCCGGGTCTCTCCCCTAGATCCGACACTGGGAAAGGAAAGTGGAGGGGAGGGAAGTAATCTATACAAGACACGTAGACCTCATGGTCGAAAATCATATTGCCCTAACAAATTTGAGAAGAGACTTAAATACTCTGTTTGCATATAGCCTCTATGGCAGATAAAGACAACTCAGGGAGGTTTGAATATGCCAAAGGTTTTAAGAAATGCTTCACATAAGAACTATAGCAAACTTCATTGTTCTGCGCCATTGGCTATTTCCCACATAGAATATCTTTGATTTCAACTATAGAGGAGGGTCTGATGGTTCATAATTATATTTCATTATAAAAATACAGAAAATCCATTTGCGTCAAATATATTTTTAGGAAATGTTCGTGCTTAACCAATCAGAATAGCAGAAGACAAATATAGCTACTAATTTTGCTTCTTTGATGAAGTTCCCCAAATAAACCTCTGAGTCTCGAATTACTTGAAACCTTAAAAAAATTAGACTTAATGCACCTTGAATCTTAACTTTTTAGCAGTTGTTGAGTCTAGGCCAATGAGATCTCTAGTTGTAACAATGAAAATTGTTGACATTCCATCGCGCATTGCCGTTCAGCACTATCCTTCTTATGCGGATCATTACTTAATAGAAATTTCGAAAGTATAGACCGTGTACTATGCAACCCCGGTCCCGGATGCCATCTTTCAAGGTCGGGGATCGGGGGTTGGGGTGGAATAATTTCGACCGTTTGCCTTGGTGGTCTAAATTGGTGGTTTAGCACTGTTTTGAATCACTTCAGTGGTACACCGTTTTAGTTTAGTGTAAAAAGCGATACGATTAAGGTACCCTTTAGGGTTTCTATGTAAAATTCCGACCATACCCGTCCAAAAAGAGTGCCAATAATCAAATGGTACCATGTCAAAGTACTGCCAAAGAAGTTTTATTTTAAATGGTCACACCATAAATTTCATTGACAGACTGAAAAGTTATAATTGCACAGCATGTCTCCATAGTTGACTCTGGGAGGGTTACCCTTTGGGGTAAAAAGCGTTTAAAGACAGACTACTAGACTGAAATTAAAATAAAAGAAACAAACATTTTTTTTTTCAATGTCCTCTTTTATTAACAAAACACAAACCCCGAAATTAAAAGCAAAAGTATATAGGTTTACTAATAACGACATGCTGGTTGCATTCCCCTCATCAGAAAACAGACTCGCCAAGCGCTTTTCTCTGTCCTCTTCATTTACGAATGCTAATATCGTGAAGCAAACAAAACAAAACAACACAACATAACACCATGGTTACAAATGAAACTAATGAATCAAAAAATATTTTTCGCGCCCTACAGATCTCAAGGAGGTCTCGGGCTAACGGACGCAAATCACGTTGAGATTTTCTCATACGTTTGAAGCTAGCCGTGCCAGTTTGAAAGAACTTAACTTATAAAGAGGTCTTTTTGCTCAAATGCGTACATTCTTGTTATAGGAATCAGCCAGTAAAACAGCTATAGCCCAATATAAGCCCTACTCTTTAACATCCACTCGAATATCGGGTGGGAATTTTAACGAATGAAATCATCGCGACTCACTCCACATGGACTAAATAAAGTATAAATTATTATTAAAATAGATGGTGATAACTTGAACGATCTTCTACTACTAATAAAAGTAAACGAAATTTTTGTACAGTTCAGTGGGCGAGACTGAGCAGTTACTGTACTGGCCTCTTCTGGAATTGTCTGCAATGAGAAAAAGAGAAAATCCAAATCAAGAAAAATCCCAAATTTAATTTTGTAAAATTATGAAAATAAAAATGGTACCGTGCAAAAGTACTGCCGACAAGGTTTCATTTTAATGGGAACACCATAGGATTTTGTCCACAGTCTCAAAACTAAATTGAGATTAAAAGTCATATAACTTCCCCTGTATCGCGGTATGTACTTCAAAACACGTACACTCAGTTCCATATCTCTCTGGTGTGTACGCACTAAAGAGTTTTGACTTCATTGCATGAACTGGGCATGGTAAGAGACTAGAAAGGGATGCGTAAAAGGTCACCGGGTTAGGTGTTATGTTTAGAGTTAAGGTTTATAACAACCTTACTGAAGAAGGTCAGTCTACCTTTTATAAATACCTTATTATAGACAGTTTTATTTTTACTCACCATTCCCGCTTTCCTCAGCATTTCTGGTGGTAAGAGTTCACCTTGCAGATCGTCTTTCCCTGGCCAGCATCACCGCGGGCGCAGAAGCATTCCTTGCAAGTGAATTGATCGCGTTTAATCTGCTCTCGCCATGTGCTCACACTGGCTTGTTGTAAAGCTCCAAATTTATCCTTATTCTCCGAGCCTAAAAATGGCAAACCGAAAACGGAGCCTTGGGTTCCTTTCATCAGTGCCACATATTCGCCAGCTGGTAGAGGAGCAGCGCCTGTGCCAATTTCAGGTTTCTTTCTGTAGAACACTTTTCCTCTGTAATCTTGTCCCACGATCTCGCCACGGAATTTCCTGTACTTGCCGATCACGTTTAGAGTGATGTCTTTGGTCTCCAACAGTTTGCCGATGTTGTCCACGGCAATGGCCTCAGCAAATGCACTGCGTTCCGTGCTGGTCAGCAGCAGGAAGATCTTGGTTGCAGCTGGTAACGAAATGAACGACATATATTAGTGCATTGAATGGGGTGTGAGCGAGCGGGGTCGATGGTCAATTCAAAGGACCACAGGCCAATTTCTCGGATGATTTCCCTTCCTGACGACAAACGTGGCGTGTGGATGAAATATTACCCGGCATTGGAATGAAAGTCCTTTTATGAGGTACTCTTTATTATATATAGTGTACAAAGTGGGTCTAACGCAATTCTGGAATTAAATCATACAACGTGATCATTCAAATGAAAGATACGGAGTAGTACTTTCCTGTGGTACCTTTTAATATGCTGGATGTAATGATTAAGTACCGTACTTAACTGCGACCAAAAAAAATGGCTACAGAACATCAGTTTCCTATGGTACTGTTAATTTGCTGACGGCTGTTTTAGGTCGTTCTAACCTTCCACTATCGGAGGCGATAGGGTTTAAATGATTCCTGTGCCATTTTCACTTGGAACTTACCAGGTCTGAATGGATACACATATGCCGCCTTTGCCATGGCCTCCAAAGCATCAGTGGTGTCGTTCTCAGACTCCTCGCTAGCGAACTTTAGGTGCTCAAACGCTTGCTCCAGGCTGGGCAAGTCATTCATCAGCTGACCGTCAAGGGTGATTGCGTGCGGGCGCTCGTGTAACATTCGGCCACCATAAGCCATTACACCAAACTTGAAGGAGTACTTGGAAGAGTCTAGGGCCTTAGTGATACTACTCAGGTAAGTTGGAAGCTTCTCTGCGTAGCTTTTCAGGACTGAGGTCTCGTGCACTAGAACAATGACATCAACCTTCCTGTCTGCTCGCTGGAACCATCTTTGTCCGATCTGGTTGCTACCGCAGCGACCTGGGGATAAAGCGAATTATAAAATTCTTATTATTGTTCTCCTTACAAAACGTAAGCATTGTTCAAGTTATATACTGATCAACACATAACGTATTTGCAGCGAAAGATATCAACCACCAGATTCGCCTGACGCATGGTCGTTCACAAAAAGAAACTGAAAAACGTAAACGATAATGAATTTTCCTGGTGTCCTAAATTTCGAAAACTATCATTTATGGCAACCATTGATTCTGAAACAGTAACTTTAGAACATTTTTTCTGCTTTACAGTGTTTCTAGAAAAAAAAGTGCTTTGTGTTGAAAGTTACTGCAAACAATGTGGTCTTTGCCATATCCTTTGAAACTCGGATTTTATAACAAGCGTTCCTCTTTCTATTAAGACCCCACCCATCTCCCCAGAAGTTAAACACAGGTTAAAGTGATTTCCAATGGCAACGTCAACACTGTAGAACCCACTGCTAACTCGAACTCTCAAGGGACACGAAATATAACGAGTTATCGGGGTAAATGTTAGTCAATTTTGAGCCAAGGGAAATTAAAATTCGTTCAAGTTAGCGGGGTGTTCGAGTTATTCGAGTTAGTGGGGATCTGCTGTTTGTTATAGTTTGTGGAGAAACTTGCTCTTTTAATGGCCAAACTACTATTGTGGAGGGACTGGGGGGGGGGGGGGGGAGTAGACAAGTAGCTTATCCACTTACCACACTCTGGCAGGTAATCAGCCCATTCTCCTCGAAGCCTAACCAGCTCGATGTAAGCAGCAGTAGTGTTGCAGTGCTTCATGTCCTTAGGTGTGCTTGTATCACAGTCCTTGTAGTCGAGCTCGCAAGCCTTGACGAAAGGCTCTGGATTAACTACGGAAAAGTAGCGATGGAGAGGTGACTCCTGATCTTTGAAAAGACTGCGGCAGCGACGGACGTAACTGGTCTCTTTGCATTTGGGTTTCTCTGGTTCCAACGAACGTATCTTGCATTCTGGGTCACGGGTGATCTCCCAGGAGTTGACAAAGTCGGTCAGTTTCTTGGTTGGTTTGTTGAAGCTGGTCATGAACTCGTCATGGAACTCGTTGTTGTTTGTTCCGAGGAGACCTGAGAGTGAAGATTGCAGTCAGTAAGGCAAGTCAGTCTGGCTGCCTGGATACAGCACTTTGTCAAGTATTCCTTCTAATTGTTCTGCGATACCCAATTATACATTCAACCTGGGTGGAGCGCGATAGTGTGAAGCAGACTTGCAGTTGGGAAAATTATAATTCTTAAGTCTCCTGCTCTGCGAAAATGATTGTATGTTAATAAATAAAGGATATATAAATATTAGATGTTGATCACTTGCAGAGAGACTTTGAGCAATGTTCAGGGGTCATGCTACTCCATGGTAGACATCACAAAGTGTCCTTATCTATAAAAGTTTACCATAACACACATTTTCTGTCATATATAAACTGCGTATAATCCTAGACATAAGTGAATTCTCTACGAACGTTTTTAGGAGAAATTAACAATAAAACATTTTTTCTAACCTGCCATCCTGCCGTGGTACCACTTGGCGATGTTGAAACTGCACAGATAATGCTCCACGTCACAAACGATCTCCAAGCCGAGATCGTGGCGAAGGAGAATGAAGGAGCCCTCACGTTGAACTGTGGTGTTGAACGTTTCCACTGGAAGTTCGCTATGATATCCGTCAGTGATCTTCTTTCCGGACGAGGTAATCTAAGTTATGTAAATATGCGAATTTAATTTCACGCTTTAACAAGAAGGGAAGCCTTATTAGACAAGGGAAAGGGCTCGATAGAGATAAAATAATAATAAATAATAATAATAATAATAATAATAATAATAATAATAATAATAATAATAATAATACATTGTTATTGCGCCTTTTTTCAGCGGCTCAAAGGCGCTAATTACAAAAAGGAAGAGAAAGGGAGATATAAATTTAAGAACAAAATAATAATTGAGTTTTTTATTTATTTTTAAATATAATGTCACTCATACAGGCCCAGTTGATGACATAATCACCATGTTTCTGTTTCTACAACCAAACTGAAACCCGATTGTCATTGTATCCGAGAAAATGATGTTCATTTCCAGAGCATCTACTCTACAGCTTCGCAATACTTCATGTTGAAACAATAGTTCAATTTTCAACGCTTGGTGGGGAGTAGAATTAATAGCGATAACCGCTTAGAGCAGTTTTCAATTGAGTGTCGTATAACGAAAACCAAAGTAATTACTCTGGCCAATCACAGCAGTCGTAAACAATCCAATGAACCAATCAGAGCTCGAAGCAATTACATGTCGGCGGCGCCAAGCGCGGGAAAACGCGTGCGAGCAAGTCACGATTGGTTTTGGTTTTACTTCTGATTGGTCGAGAAAATGGCGCGAGATTTTTTAGCCAATCACAAAGCGTAGCAATGTAAAACCAAAGCAATTGTGTAATTACTTTCGATACTCAATTGAAAACTGATCTATTCAAACTCTCACTCCTAACTGATGGGGAGTAAAAGGTTTTTTTTTTTTCGCTTGTTTATGCGAGTCCACGGGCTTAACACTGTCCTGCCGAAACAACACAACTTTGCCTATCCCACCTCCACGTTATATCGCCAAATGCAACCAAACATACCACCCAGCCGGACAAAAAAGGTTCCACAGACCAAAACAGAAGCCGCAGCCCGGAGACAAATGCAGGACTGTAAGGATCGAAGAGAACAACAAATCACCAATCCCGATTCACTGACAGGCGGCCAAGAAATCAAACCCGCCACCCCCGCGAAACCTCGACCCCTCTGGCCGCTACCTTGTCTGTCCAGTTCATATTTATTTGCCTCCACCACCCCGGCGACGACCCCTCCCCCCCCCCCCCCCCCCCCCAGCCTCAAGACAATAAAGCAAGCTCCTGGCCATAATCATGAACACGATATTGGGGAGTAAAAGTTCCTTACCTTGACAATAGTCTCCACTCTACCATCTTGGTGTATCTTCACACTGGAGTCTTCTGTGACCACAATGATGGCAGTCTCTTGGCTCAAGATGGTGAACTTGTTGTCGCGAACGTCTCTAGCTAGCACATACATGCAGCCAGGCTTGTTGTAACCAGGGAATCTGTAGTAGGTGCCATCAAAAGTGTACACATGAGGTCCTCCGAAGATCATTGCGGTACCTGGATAAATGATAATAACTATGCTGTCAACTGTTTTGTACATAGAGGGAATCTCGAGTAATGCAATGCGGATCTTATTTTTGCCTCTTTACGAAAAGCTTATGCAGATGAGAGCTATCGAGCAGGCCCTTTCCTGTGGTGCTGTTAATTCTACCATACAAGTGTGACCGTTTAAATGAAAGCTATCGAGCAGGCCCCGGTTGTTTAAAAGGTGGATAGCGATATCCACCGGATAAATCACTATCCAGTGGATAAGTATTAACAAAATCCATTGTCTTATCCGGTGGACAGCACTATCTACCGTTTGAACAACCCGGGCCAGTACGTTCCTTTGGTGCCGTTTCGTATGCTGTACAAGTCGTTTAAAGTCTGAGAATGAATGTTTGTGACTACAGTAAACACCCGCATATAAGAACACATGGATTAAGAACATCAGGCTGAAATTTTGCAAATAAAGCACCATTTTTATAAAAACAAAATCAGCCTGGAAATATAAAATGTTCTTATAAAATGGATAAGACATTAAAAAAATTTCAGATCATGCAGAAGGCCTGCTGCCAAATAACTACAGCTCATCAGCTGTGATGCTGTCAGTTTGCATTTGTTTCGAGCTTTTTTCCCTTCAAATGATCTAGTTACTTGTAGGGAGACATACAGTACTGTGCTACATTTTCTTTTCCATTAAATATGCTAATTTAATCTCAAGCATTTTTTTGCATTGTTACAGTTCTGAATTCCAACAACAAAATTTAAGAACAATTTAAGAACACCTTCAGGCTGATTTTTCACTAAGCACCCGATAAATAAGAACCTGATCAGCCTAACCTCCAAAATCGTGTGTTCCTATATGCGGTTGTTTACGGTATACAATTAAAGCTAAGCAGTACTTACTGTTAAATGGTGGAATCCAGTTAACAGGGTTCAGCAAGTGGGAGATACGGTTAACTTGATGATTGAGCCTCCTTTGCAAGTGGCCTTTAGCTCTTTGGAGGTTCCTCACTCGCATCTTCACGATCTTCTTTGTGTGGTCGATGTAGTTGCGGGTTTTGTTGATATACCTCACCGTCGTGTCATGGTAAGCAATCTCCCTGTACAGAGCCAGGGAATAGTTCTTCAACTCGCGGTACTTTTGTAGAGTAGCGCTGTACATTTGACGGTAGATCTTCCTGCAGAACTTAACGGTCTGGTTTAAAGCGCTCATGGAGTAGTTCCTGAACTTCCGCAAAGCCTGGGGTAGATTGTTGGAGTGGCAGATATCAAGGGTCACATTAACGACAAACTTGTAAGCTCGAAGGGTGAAGTTACGAGTGGCGTTAAATCCGGCACTGCACCATTGGCGAGATAAGTTGAAAGCCATTGGGAGGTACTTCTTGACCATGGTCGTGTTGTAGATAGCCAGCGCAGTTTTGTTGTAAACGAGTTGGTAGAACGCGTTGTTAAACACTATTGCCGAATAGTTCTTGTAAAGCGCGATCGTCCTGTTAAACGCTATCGGCGAGTAGTTCTTGTAAAGCGCGAGGGTCTTGTTCAGTGCTATCGTAGAGAAATGCCTGGCTTTAATGACTGCTACTTGGTAGAGCTTCATGGTTGCGTTGAAAGCTATCTTAGAGTAGTTTCTTGTTTTGTGGAATGCTTCTATCACACAACTGGAGTTGTAGATATCAAGAGTTACATTTACCACTACCCTGTAAGCCCTAACGGTGAAGTTACGGGTAGCATTGATAACAATTGGTACATACTTCTTCACCATAGGGATGTACTGCTTCACTAAAGTCGTATTGTAGACGATCACCATGGTCTTGTTGAACAGACGTCTGCACTGCTTAATAGTCCTGTTGTAAAAAGCGATGGTCTTGTTCAAAGCCATCTTGTACAATCTAAGGGTCTTGTTGTAGCAGGCAATGGTCTTGTTAAAAGCCATCTTGGAGTAATTCCTGTACAATCTAAGGGTTTTGTTGTAGAAAGCAATGGTCTTGTTTAAAACTATCGTGGAATAGTTCTTGTACAGTCGAAGGGTCTTGTTCAAAACTATTGCGGAGTAATTCCTGGCTTTAACCACTGCTACTTGGTAGATCTTGACGGTTGCGTTGAAGGCTATCTTCGAGTAGTTTCTTGTTTTGTACAAGGCCTCTACCACACAACTGGAGTTGTAGATATCCAGGGTGACATTCTTCATTACTCTATAAGCCTTAACAGTGAAGTTACGAGTGACATTGATAGCGATTGGTACATACTTCCTAACCATAGGGATGTATTTCTTCACCAAAGTCGTGTTGCGGACAATCATCATGGTCCTATTGTACAGACGTCTGCCTAGCTTAATGGTTCTGTTGTAAAAGATCATGGTCTTGTTCAAGACTATCGTGGAGTAGTTCCTGTACAGGCCAAGGGTCTTGTTTAATGCTATGCTGGAGAAATTCTTAACGTGAACCACTGCTACTTGGTAGAGCTTCATGGTTGCGTTGAACGCAATCTTAGAGTAGTTTCTTGTTTTGTGGAAGGCTTCTACCACACAACTGGAATTGTAGATATCAAGAGTTACATTCACCACTACTCTATAAGCCTGCACAGTGAAGTTACGGGTAGCATTGATGGCGATTGGCAGATATTTCTTCATCATTGGAATGTACTTCTTCACTAAAGTCGTGTTGTAAACCGTCGCCATGGTCTTATTGTATACGCGTCTGTATAGTTTGATGGTCTTGTTTACAGCTATCGCGGTCAAGTTCCTGGCCCTGGCCAAAGTGTTACGGTAGAGAACAAGAGTCTTGTTTAAAGCTACTGTGGAATAGTTCTTGTAGAACGTTAGGGTCTTGTTGAGAGCAACACTCGAGTAGTTACTGTACAGCTTCATGGTCACGTTCAAAGCAATCTTCGAGTAGTTCCTCGCCTTGCCAAATGCTTCCAGTAGACAACTTGAGTTGTAAATGTCCAGCGTTACATTTTCAGCGATTCTGTAAGCCTGGATGGAGTAGGTCAGTGTCCTGTTAACTCCGATGGCGTACCAATGGCGTGACAGATTCAGGGCGTGTGATAGGTACTTCTGTGTGATGTTCAGACAATGGCGAGACAGGTTCAAAGCACGATACAGGTACTTTAGAGTCGTGTTCTTTGGTTGGTTTAGGAAGGGACATCGGCGTGACAGGTTAAGGAACTTATATGTGACGATCCTCATCTTGTTGAAGAAGGTATACTGGCGTGACATGTTTAAGAACTTGTAAGTCATGTTTCTTATCTGCTTAAAGAAGGTACACTGGCGTGACAAATTCAGGAATTTGTAGGTGACGTTTCGCACGTGTGATAGGTATCTTTGGGTGATGTTCTTGATCTGTGACACGTTAACATATTGGCGAGACAGGTTCAGGGCACGGACAAGATATTTCTCGGTGATGTTCTTGATCTGTTTTATGTTGACATATTGACGAGACAGGTTTAAGGCACGGACAAAGTACTTCTCCGTCACGTTTTTAATCTGGGTCAAGTTCAGGCGTCTGACAAAGTTCTTGGTGATGTTGAAGTAGTGAACAGTCATGTTGGTGTACTTCACTATAACCGGGTGGTTCATTGTCAGGTTGTAGTAGTTCCTCGCGAGCCTGCATGTCATCTGGTGGTACTTAACAGCCAGTTCCTTTGTGATGTTGAAGTAATGACGAGTAAGATAAACGTACCTCCGGGTAAGCGGGTGGTTCTTGGTCAGGTTGTAAGCATTCATAACAAATGAATAACTGTTTTGGCGGTAGAAATCGGCCAATTCCTTGGTGATCTTGATGTAATGGCGAGTTACGTTGATGTACCTTGCCGTGACGGGCGAATTCTTAGTGATGTTGTAAGCCTTCATTGCGAACCCGTACGCCTTTTGGCTGTACAGCACCGTTCGGTTCATGGCCACAGCAACCCAGGCTTTGCCAATAGTCTTGACACGGACCGTCAGGTTCTTAGCTTTAATCTTCAGTTCGCCAAATTCTTCCAATGCCTTTAACTTCAACGTCTTTATCTTTGCAAGTGCATCTCTCTTTAACGAGTTCATTTTGATAACAGCCTCGCGCTTAACCCTTTCTATCTTGACGAGGGCTTGCTCTTTCAAAGACTTGATCTTGTCCAAACCTCGTTCTTTCAAGGACTGTAACTCGATTTTCAAGGTTTTCAACTTGTCCAGAACTTCCTTTGTCAGGTTCTTGACTCTTTCTACTGATGCAATCGCAAGAGACTTGATGTTCCCATCAAAAAGTCTTGGATGTGGGATAACAAAGGTAATGCCACCTTCTGTTACTTGGATGTACTTGGGAAGAGCAGCACGGAAATCGGAGATGGTCTTGTTGATGGTTATGCGGACTTTCTCAAGTGAAATGCGCGCCTTGTCAATGGTAGCGTTGATCGCAACACGGACATCCTGAATAAAGATACGGGCTTTGCTGATGGTTTTGTTGAAAGCGGAATGGGCAGCTTGGATTGACGTGTGGATGGTCTGGTTAATGACGACACTAACATTGCGGATGGTGATGTTCAGTTTGTGTGTCACCTTAATAAGAGTGGCGTTAAGATAGACGATTGTGCGATTGACATATTGGTGAGCATATCGGATGGTGTTGTTGACCAAGTCAAGTGCTTTCATCGCCGATGTCTTCAAGAACACGGGGGCATGATTATTGACAGCACTAACAGCTTTCATGGTGATATTTCTTGTGATGTCCACACTTCTTATCACTCGCTCTTTGACAGCGTCCTCAAGTCCAGAGTACTTGCCGATGAACTCTGCCGTCTTCATCACCTCCACGCGTGTTGCATTCAAGAAGGCAATAACAGGCTCAGCTTCTAACAGAGTTGTATTTATGGCCAACATGGTCTTGTTTATGGCGCGCTTCAGGCAGGTCTTGGTGATGTTGAACTTTGTCAGCGTTACATTCACAACCAGGCGCGTGAGATTCAGTGTGTAGTTGTAAGCCCGAATGTACATGATGCGTCCCTCCAGAACAGACTCACGGATAGTCATTTTACCAATTTTGCGAAGCATGGCGTACGGATGACTATGAAGTGTTAGGTTGACTGCTTGACGGGTCAAGTTGATAGCGCGCTCTTTCATGCTGATGGCGTGCAGTGTTATGTTCTTCTTCAGTGTCGTCAGGAGTTTGCTGCAGTTGTAGTACATTGGTACAACGGTGTTATTGTAGAAGGGAAGGACTTTGCTGTAATACAAAGGCCTCAGTTCGTCTCTGTAATACTTCATGCCCTTCTCGATAGTCTGGTTTATCCACACACGGGTCAAGTTCAGTTTAGCTGTTGTCCAGTTACGGGCCACGGCAATTGCTCTCAAGGTATCATTCATGCACCTTCCGATGCAACGATCAGCTAATGCTTTGTACTTGTGAACCAAGATGGTGCCATTTCTGTACAGTGGAAGGAAGTGGCTTTCGTAGATGCGTTCGTAATGGCCTCTCAAGATCAAGGTATAATTTTTAAACTGCGCTTTAATAATCCTGGTGTAATTCTCAACTTTAGCCCTTAGAATGTTGGTGTAATTCTGGATTGAGGCATTCAGGAACCTGGTGTAGTTCTGAACCGTGGCGTTGATGAAGTTGGTGTAATTCTGAACTTGCGCCTTTATTATCTTGGTATAATTCTGAACCGTCTCATTTAGAATCTTGGTGTAATTGCGAATTGTCTCGTTCAGAATCCTGGTATAATTCTGGACCCTCTGCTGCAGAAACGTGGTGTAATTGTTAAATTTCTGTTTGAGAAGCATGGTGTAGTTCTGAACTTTGGCAGTGATGTTCTTATAGTACAGCTTTCCGATTGCCACAATCTTGCGCGTTAGATTCCTAGCTTCAAGAGTTATGTTCTGGATCTTGAGAGTGACATTTTTGGCCAGTTCGATGGTCTTGAAAACATACTCATGCTCGACGATTTCGCGGAGTTTCATACCTTTCACTTCTCCAAACTTTTCGATCAACTTCTCGCGCGTTTCTTGTACCTTTGCATTGACCTTCTCTTTCAGCAGTCCAGTGTGGTTCTTGACTTTTTCTAAGAGCAGTTTAATGTTCTTTGATGCCAATTCAACAGCCAGTCGTACATTACTTGTGGTGTAGTTTGTGATATTTCGGCCAACTTCAACCAGTTCGTGTCGCTTGGCTTCTTCGATGAGCTCCACCCACATTTCTTGAGAGAGGTATTTCTCGAAGGGTGTCTCCTTTGTTGCATTTCTGAGATATATTAAAGCCTTCTTGAGAACTCTCTCGATAAACACTCGAGGGTTGGCTATGAGCCTCTGGTACTTCTTCTGTATCAGGTTATACCTTTCCTTAATAAAAGTAAACTTTTCCTTGATTCTGGCTGGAAGTGTGACGTTCACGTAGTCAATGGCTTCTTGCATCTTGCCCTCTAATTTTGGCTTCATCTCCTTGACATACTCCTCAAGCTCGGCATATTTCTCACCGATAAACTTTTCAGCTTTGGCATAACGTTCTTTCAACTGGTGTTTCTGGATGAATTCCTGAACCTGTTCACATGACATGAACTTCAGATACGTCTCGTTAACTAACTTCCTCGTCTCGTTGAGTTTCAACAGAGTTACTCGCCAATAAGATGTTCTTGGCTCTCGTAGACTCTTGAGTTTCAACAGAGTGATGTTACTCGCCTTATAAAGGAGGGGTAGAGAGATGTTCTTGGCTCTGACGAGGTAGTAGACGGTCTTGTTGTGCATGAACTTGACATAAGGATGGAAGATAGCAGCAAGTTCCTTCGCAGCAATGGAAGTGATGTTAGCACTCTGATTGTACAAGGAGATTGCTTCTGCTGTGATGTTCATCACAGTCTTGTTCAGCTTTTGGAGTTCCTTCTGCCATTGTTGTACCTTGATGTTCAATTTTG
>JAJGOT010000912.1:0-152779 GCA_022457155.1 Cladopsammia gracilis | reverse complement strand
TGCCAAAAGTTTGCCTTGGTTGATTTACAGCGTACTGTTCTAAGCTGTAGTTACACCTTGGCAAAACCCCATCTGACTGCTTCTGTGACTGCTGTGGTGATTACATGTGGTTACGAATTTAAAAAGGCTATCTTTGCTTTGAGGTTAACAAAACCACAGTTAAGAACAGGACATGGCAGAGTTTGAATAGGCTATACTGTGAAATGATGATATTAACATTATAAGTACCTTTTGCCGCTGAATGACCTGCAAATCCTCCACATTTCCTAGTAGCTGGTACATCACAGCATAATGCCAAGAGTGCGACCCGAAGCTTGAACATGCCTCCTGGTAGAAGTGCATCCTCAATGATAACACCATCCCAACAGTCTATCAGTTCATCAACGAGAGGTTTCAGAAAGGAATTGATATTACCCTTTGGCTCTTTAGGACCTGGTATAATCCCCACCATAATGACATTTTCTGGTTTAAACCTCTCCTCCCTTGGAAGATTCATCAGTACTAAATAAATTACTCCACAACTGTGATTAGTGTGTTTGTATGGCTGAAACCAGTCAACATTGAGCATAACTCCAAAGTTTCCTGCTGTTGAGAAGAATGCATTTCCATCAGAATCTAAGAACTCTTCCCAGACTTTTCCGTCAAAAACATCAGCCATGGAATCTGCTGTTGGCTTTCTCTTTCTCCATGATTCACAGCTTTCAAGAAATCCTGGTCTCCTTAGCAGTGACCTCAGCGAGTCTGACAACTTCTTGAAACAATATAAATTCTTGGGATGAAGGAATAAGGAGCCATTCTTTGACCGCATGTTCTTCATTAAGAATGCTCCACACTGCTTCCGTCTGCTTCTCTGAGAATGATTTGGGAATCGGACATGGTCACATTTCTTTGAAACAATCCGTCCGTTGCTTTTCCTTATCACACAGTCCTCAGTTTTGTATAATGTACAGCAGTTTGGACAAGAAACAAATTTCTCAAACTCATCTTGTCCAAGTCCAATGTAAGATTTGGCCAAATAAAGTGTCTGTGGTAAACTTTCCGCAAACTTAACTAGGACATCAACCTTAGCCACATTTCCAATCATTGTTAGAAAAAGCCGCAAAAATTTCAATAGCACAAGAATTCCATGATCAGAAACTTTATACAGTGTTTGCCAGAGGAACAGGAACAAAACAAGGACTCTTGACTCTAATGATACTCCATGTTTCTGATGACATTCACTTGCTTCATAAGGCTGTTGTTCTTCACAATATTCAAAATTTTCATGTCCATCACTATCACTATCTTGATCACAGTCCTAAAAATAATACATGTACATGTATTAGAGATTCACATAATTATAACTCTCCCCACATTGGAAAAGATTAGTTCTTGCAAAACCAGTAACATGCTGTATCCTAGACACACTGTACATGTACCTTGTGCAGTAGAACTACTGTAAACCCTCTATTAACCCCCCCCCCCCCCAATTCTCTTTTCTTTATGACCAAAACACGAATTAACAGTACTATAAACAGAATCGTAATTAATCCCGGATATAACACGTTCCATATTGTGCAAGTTAGGTATCAACCTCGTCTCCAGGGCCTTCTCCCCTTTGTTACTAAGGTTAATCAAGATGGCGGCTTGTTTATAGACTATTTTATTGGCTTCTTTCATTTGTCTTTGTTGTTCCTTCATTGCTAAAAGCTTCAAAATGTCCAACAAAGATACAACACTGTTTTAACACAGGTATTTTGACAATTTGAGGCTAAATTTTACAATATTTATAAAAACAAAGCTCATGTGCATGTTACAGTGCAGCTCAGAAATAAACGACCACAAAAACACGCTTCAAACGCATTACAGTACTGCCCGCGGGAATAGCAGCATTACACGCGCGAGGAAAGTATTGACAACTTCCCCGCACGTAAAATACATTGCGTGTAAAAAAATACACATGAATTCTCTGAAAGTGCAAGTAAAATTTCCACGCAGAAGTTTGATTGAAGCCCATTAAATGCGTGTAACAGGAAACAATACATTTAACGTTTACACTGTACATTGTTGACAGGAATCAAAAGCTCCCAAATGATAGCAGAATACGCTACCTGAAATATTACTTTGATAATTTAACAGTGGTAAAAAGCCACATTTTATTATGATGCTAAAGCTGCTTAGGTTTAGCGTTTGGTGAACGTGTAATCATGACTGTAGTTTAATTGCAAACTCTGGAACCCTTGAGTGCCGTATTTGTTTACCTTTCGGAACCTATGAACTCTGGCTGCGGAAAGTTCTTTCTTCATGTTGATTCACTCTCAGTCACCATACCTAGATTTTAACTATTTTAAATATGTTGTTCACACACAAAATTCACTATCTACAGCTGTATCTAATTTTGTACATGTCATTTTTGTTTACCTTTCACAGGTGAAGTCTGGAAGCATCCTTAAAATTGAATTTTGTTTAGTTCTGTCAGTCTTGGTTTCCATACGTTTTGCTCGTTAATGTTACTTATTTTTAAAAAAAATCGTTAGGTACTTTCCCCTTCTTATTTTGCTTCATTTCTACCGCTCAAAACTTTGTCCATATTGATGGCACGAATAAATGACAGCATTTCTGTTATCTGAAAACGACAGCGTTACCACTGAGTCATGCCGCCGGAATGCAGTTTTATACGAGACAAGTTTCTATGAAATTCCACAAAATTTGCTTTATGCTTTTTTCAGTAAGATTTGATATTAACTTTGCTTTCATTTTGATGTCATTAATCTATTCATGCACCTAAATTTGTGCTTTGAAGTTTAGCAGTCAATTATTTTTTTGATTGTCATTTGATACGTTTCAAAATACGCAACAGTTTCCAAGGGGCAGCGTACAAGTGGACTGGTTCTTCTAGATATACAGTAACAATAAAAGGTAGATTTTGATCACACGCTAGGCAACGAGATCTAGATCTGCTAACAGATCGAATTTCATTTGCACGGCTAAAGAATTATTTTGAATGGCTTGCAGTGAACAGCTGAAACAGAACAAAAATCTCGAACAGCTGGCTGGCAAATCGAAAGTTCCATGGTTGTTTCGATTCAATCTCATTCATGGTGGCCGCTAGTATGCATTTGTTTTAGTGGCATTTTGATAGCAGGACTTGTCTTTTGTTCAGGAAAACTTAACGATTGCTTTCACTAACGACAGAGTCAGAGTCGGAGTCATAATCAGAAGCGCAGAGCATCACGATCTAGTGAAAATCAAACCGACGGAATCGAAAGATTGCGGAGTCATAAGCGGAATAGGAAGAAAATGGAACCATTCTGATTCATCCCACTCCGATTCCGTCGAGCTTATGACTCCGCTTACAAGTCCGATTTTCGATTTTCACTAGGTCGGTAGCGCTCTTACAACTCTGACTACGACTCTGTCGCTAGTGATAAGCAGCCTTTAGGAAAACAATGCTACATAAAGCAAAATTATGGCAATGAATAACAAAAGCAAAAGCGCACTTTATAAACGCATTTCCAAAATGCGCTTTTTGTAATGTGTTTACGCAAAAAACGTGCATGTGTTTTGCGTGTGCGTTGGTCGTTTATTTCTGAGCTGCACTGTACGTGTTTGATGTGTTTGCTTATGTTATATGTATAACATGAATGAGTATTACAACTTACTTCAGCAGTAGCACAACCACTGGTACAAGCAGGTTCACAATCTGGATATTCACAGTCACTGAAGAAAAGTTGATCCTCATCATCCAACAAGGAAGCTGGCTCATCCTGATCACTGTCTTTATCATCCTCTTCAATCTCATCAGCAAGAGCGTCTATAGTCACATTCAATTCTGTACCATCCTCAACATCAGAAACATTTTCATCAGGAGCACCACAATCGTCAGCACCAAAAGGTTCAGTTAGGCCCAGCCTCTGGTGCTCATGAAGTGTCTTCTTAGCAACACGTGTATTACAGTGCCCACAAAAAACATAGTCTCCAGCTTCACCTAAATTGTCAAAGGACATGTGTTATTACATGTATACATTCACTCACTACATGTATCTATATTGATGGTTGCTCTAAGCATGTACATGTACACACCATTTAAAAATATGGCCTAATTTGTGGTTCAGAAAATATCCATACCCACCCAAAGGTCATTGGAAATTCTGAGGGAGAGGGGGTCTTAAAAGACAAGGCTGTGTTGTTAAGGAAAATCATAGGTAGCACAGAGGGTCTCAACTATGAAATTTGGGGTGACCAGCATTAATGTTTTGTATATAAAAAAAATTATGTTGGTGCCCGAGGACAAACATAAGTCGCTTGAGGAACCCTGGCACTGCTAGAGCACAGCACTAAAAAGCCAAAAAGTTTGAAGGAAGAAGCTAAACTATGAATTTAGAAAAAAGTCAACAAATGTCGTACTTAGAGAGCTCAAATACATAAGCTTATATATAGAAGGGCTTCTGTAACTCAGTACAGAAGCTATATATGGTGGGAATGCAAACCTCGCTTACCTGATTGGGTAAGTTTTTGGCACGGGAGATGATCGTAATACGCAGTCTTTCCAAAGTTTTTTCCACAACTGGAGCATGTTTTTCTGGTGGCCATTTTCTCTCTTCGGTTTACTGAGTTCCCGGATGGACTCGCTGAGCATCCAGGCAAAACCCCGGCAAAACCAGTCCGCTTGCCGACGATTGGATGTGAAAACAATGGTCTGTTTTCTTGACCAATCAAGAACGTTCGGGTTTGCTAGGCAGAATGTTTGAATACACGTGCATACCTGCGTGCAAAGCATTCGGTCACTTAGCCAGTTTCTCAACACATTCCGCGGACTTTTATCTTGACATCGCTTCCAACTTTCCACGAGCTTTGACACCAGTGGTATTTATCGACGCTTGTAAAGGTAGGTCTTTTGTTCGTTAGTTACCGTACCATAACGTTTCTATTATTTCGTGATACAGTTGTCGAGCGATCTTTATAGCTTACAGGATAAGCTTAGCCTGGTTTCCATATAATCGCAACGATGATCGACGATCGCTGCGATTCTTGCGATCATATGGAAGCCAAAACGTTGCGATTGCGATCGCAGAGATAGAAATTTTTCTATCTCTGCGATTGCAATTCGCAACGATCTGAACGTTTTGGTTTCCATATGATGGCAAGGGTCGCAAGAATCGCTGCGATCGTTGCGATTATAATGGAAACCAGGGCCGAAACCAGGCTTTAAGTGTTGTCAGGTCAGATTATTTCGCTTCTTTTGACTGAAGACTTGTTCACCTAGCTGCGATCGACAGTCTGTGATATTAATTACATGTAGTTACAAGGTCAATTTGATGTAATGACAGCAGCTTGTTCTCGAAGTGAATGTAAGATGCGTTTAAAATTGCGCGCTAAGAATGAATCAAGAATGTAACACCTTTGAATGCCGCTTTAGTATCGGTCATTGTTGAATTTTATAAACTTGTGCATCATGGGTAATGAGACCAACATGGCGGGAAAGGAAGCTATCATGCTGTTCCTTAAAAACCTACATGTAACATACCAATTTCAAAACATTACAGAATAAATTTGGAGATCATTTCTGCTTGTGAAATTCTCTTACCAAGCATTGATCAGCTGTTTCTCCCATACATTCTCTATAATCCTCACAAAAATGGGGAATGCATGTTTAAGAATGGGATTTTAAAGAACTACCATGATCTCATGGTCTTTGCATTTTATTAGTTGCAAGCATCTTTGAACTTATATTAAGTTTTTAAAGGAGAAAGTCCCAAAACAGTCGTGTATAAATCAGGAGCTTATAAATTCATGAACATATTTATTTTATAGCTTAAAATGAAGTTCCATACAAACCTTTGAGTGACTGACTTGCCATGTTATACTGATTTACCAATGATGCACTTAATAATATAGTTCAAATGATTGAGGTTTGATAACTAAATGCTCAATTTAATACCATGGGCAAATCATGCACCTACTCAGGCAACTTAAAGTGCAACTTACATGTTAGGCATGTCTTCAGAAGCTCAATAAGACCCCCCACAAAAAATTTAGAAATCTGTATCATCCATTAAAAAAATGAACATCATAGCTCGATGTACTTAGCTCTGTTTAATAATATATGTAATGTTAACTTCTTGTATAATGAATTTTCACACAGTCAGAAATGCAGCCAGTGTCATTCTTTGGACGCCGTAGAAGTTCAGAAAGTGAAAGAAGTAGCAGACCTCCAAGCAGTGGCAGCTCCGTGCGATCCAGAACTGATGAAACTCCATTGCGAGGACGTGGGAGTAGTAGCATTACAATATCTTCCTCAGAGATTGGAAAGATATTTGATGCTTTCAACACGTTATCTGCCCAGCTGAAAAACCAAGGGGAGGCATTACTGGATCTAAAAGATGCAGTAGATGAGTTGAGAACGGAGACTCAAGGACTTAAGAAGAAAGAAAAGCCCTCCTTGAGAGGTTGGATGAATTGCAAAACAGCAACGTGCTTGCTGAAGAAGTAACTAAAATTCCACCAGAAATTTCAGTAAGTCCATTTTGTTACCTACATTTTGAATGTTTATTATTTGCTTCTGGCTCGGGAGACTGGGCAACCACTGCCCATATGACGGATCCTAGATAAACCAATTGCATTGCGCACAAACAAAAGCAAGACTTGAAATCTAAAGTCTGTAATGGTCAGAGTTCATACTGGTCTCATGTAATCGTTTCAGACTGGACTCATGCATGTATGTACTGCAGATTCAGGTTGAGTGTTTAATGGTGACATTTGTCACATTCATTGTAACAGTTGATTGATTGCATTGTGAGGTAAAATGCCAGATGTTTCTGGGTAAAAACAAATACAATAAGCTTGGAGATGTGCTCAAGTCTGTCTTCATTTCCTTTTGTGATGACAGATCGACTGCAAGCTTTTTCCCAGACAGAAAGTTGTCATTATATATTCCCCTAGAATTGTTGATGTTTTGCCTTGCAACACAATTACTATTTATGCCAGATGTCCTTTCAAATGGCTTAAATTTTGCGTTGCTTCACGTGGACCGTTGATTTCACTCTGCAGTTTCAAAAATACTAATCATGTGACTCAAAATTTGAGCTTGTGCGCTTGACAAAATGAAACCCACAGCAACAATATTAGACCAGTTTACATTTTATTCCTTTAGTTTTGGACACTGACATTCTTGCTTGACCACAAAAGCAGATTCCTAGACCCTCAAAATTATCTGTGACTACAATGTAAACAACTGGAGCAGTTTTTCTTTTGCTGTCGGTTTCATTTTGGAGCCCCCACGAGCACAAATTTTGAGTCACGTGATTAGTATTTTTGAAACCGCAGAGTGAAATCAACAGTCCGTGAAGCGACGCAAAATGCAAGCCATTTGAAAGGACGTCTGGGATCAAAAGTAATCCTCACACTCCTCCTGAATTTACAGTAAACTTAATTGTATCAATCTAAAATTGTACCGGTCTCATCTGATCATAGCCTTTGTAACTGGCGTAATAATATACAATGTATAAAAATTTGTTTCACTGTAGGCAGATGTCCACTTGTTGCACAACAGTTTATCTTTAGATCAACAGTACAAGCCTGAGGAAAGGTATGATTTTATTTCCATGATTGATAACTTAAACAAAGTAATACCATTTAAAATTCCAAATGTAGTCCACACTCCCACCCCTAAAAAGAAGTTGTATTGAGAGAATATAAGCTCAGAGCTTATATAGAAAACTTTGCAGCTTTAAGAACCATTCAGCATAACAGAACGTCCAGTCAGGAAACAAAACGAGTCACTTTTGCAAATTTGATTGTATTACTCAAATCATTGAAATGACTTTCATTCAGACCTAATTTGACTGTACAGTATGTGTTTTGTATTGCTTCTCGTGACAACTGATGGTGAATTTCTGACTTTTACATGTAATATTCAGGGAGAATGTCATTTTGCACCTACCATTTTTAATAGTTGGTTTGTTCCAAATTTAAACAATAAAATTGAATACTTGTAGTATTACTTTGCCCATGAACAAGATTAAGATGGCTAATGCATTTAACTGAACTTTGCTTTCCAGTGTCCTTTCACCACACAATATGTCTGTGCGGAACCATTTGGAGGAGCAAATGTTGAATGAAGACAAGGGATTTCCCATAAAGATGGTAAAACGTAAGTACAGTAGTTCTCTATTCTCTGTAATAAATTACATGTATATATTTTAGCTACTGTAGATTAGCAACTTGAATTGTCAAGCGCACAGCAAAAATAAAACCTGTGGGAGATTTTAATGAGTGGAAATGCAAGAGGGTGGGGACCAGGAAGAGAAATCTGCTAATATATGTGAGTTCTCACAGTCATTTGTCATGCTTTTCTCTATAATAGGAGCAGTTGTGAGATACTACGAAACAAAGCGAAAGCTTTACCTTCAGTCGTTGCCTGCAAACCATGAAAAAGCAGAGAAACAGAGGCAAGAAAACAAGTTGCGTTCAAGGAGAAAGAGGGTAGGTTTGAACTTTGAACACTGATTTAATTATATGTAATCTGTTCATATTTACCAACTGCTCAAGTTTTCTTCTGATAACTATTTCACACAAATTGAACCAGATCTGTACATAGTTTTATATGTATACAGTCAAACCTCTATTAAGCGGTCACCCTCAGGGAATAGCCAACTGACCGCTTAATAGAGGTGACCGGTTAAAAGAGGTCAAGTTTACAGTAAATATGGGGAGCGATTTAATTCCAGGGATTTGTTAAGTGACCGCTTAATAGAGGGTGACCGCTTAATAGAGGGTGACCGCTTAATAGAGGGTGACTGCTTAATAGAGGGTGACCACTAAATAGAGGGCTGCTTTATAGAGGTTTTACTGTATAACCTTTTCTTATTAACAGTGTAATATACTGTAGCTTGATTAACAAGGAGTTCTTTTCTACATATATGCAAGAACATATAAAGGAGTACTGTAGACCATCCCCCATACACAAGTCCGGACTATCTCGGTTATAATTTGGCTAAGTTGTTTTACAGTCAAAATACTCAGTGCATTCCGCTTATTATTTGGGAATGACTTTTATTTATCGGGAACGGATTCCATTATTGAAATCAAAATACATATGACATTCAGGTTTTAAATTGATTATTGGAATCTTCCAACAGTAGCCTCATTTGAAATAGCAAATGCTGATTGGTTTGTTATTGACATCAGGCGAATGTTCATGTACAAAGCAGGCAACAGTTGGCGGCTTGACACATCTGACCTATTTCTGTTTGCTCAACAAAAATTCACCACTGAGTACGCAAAGAAGCTCTGTATTTACAAAACTCCGAAAGTGAAGAAAATGTCCTGTGAAGTCGATCTGAATCGACTGAATTCTCTGAAACCAACAGCGGCCAATGGTTGTGTATTTCGCCTGTGAACTTTTGACCCATGTCAGTAAATAAACCAATCAACATACGTTATTTCGGATGAGGCTACCGTTGAAAGATTCCAATAATCAATTTAAAACTTGAATGTTATATGTATTTTGATTTCAATAATGCAATCCGTTCCCGATTAGTGAAAGTCATTCCCAAATAATCAGCAGAACGCGCTGAGTATTTTGACTGTAATAAGATTAATCACAGGCAACAGGCATTATAGCTTCCTGGGACTCTCTTTTATTTTCTCTGGAATTATGTAGAAAAAATTTAATGTTACTAAAAATGTGGTTGTTGTTCATCGTGGTGTGTAAGATAGGTAAACGCTTTTTCCGTTTGTCTCACGATGGAGTCACTTTAAGATGTTGATCGCGACATTTCGACTGCTATTACTGCTAGTCTTCATCAGGCGATGAGGTCGATTGGTTATGTGTATAACCAATATGGTTATATGATATGGTTATAACCAATCGACCTCATCGCCTGATGAAGACTAGCAGTAATAGCAGTCGAAACGTCGCGATCAACATCTTAAAGTGACTCCATCGTGAGACAAACGGAAAAAGCGTTTACCTATGTAGAAAAATATTTATCACAAAATGCCAGGCACAAAGATAAAAAATAAGTAGTACCTATATTGATAGTATTTTGTTTTCTTTTTTAGCTTTTTAGTGCACGGATAAAAGTGGCCAGGGGCCAAGACAAAAACCTGCTGAAGGAGCTAAGCTATGATTATGTCAGCGATGAAGAAAATGGTGTGGGAGAAAACAGTGGCCAGTGGATGGTTAGGCGTCCAATCTGGAGGTCAAAGCGTGCAGATGCCTTAATGGATAGGCTACAACGCAACATTGACCTATCCAGGGAAGAGGATGTGAGACCTCGTGTACCAAGAGGGGAGGGGCATCCCTCAGAAAGACCAAAGCCAAGGAAACTTGTAGCCTGGGCTCCGATGGCTGAGCAGGTCGCTGTTGGAGGAGAAGAGCTGGGGGACGAGGAGCAGGAGGACGAAGAGCAGGAGGACGAGGAGCAGGAGGACGAGGAGGAGATTCAAGTGCAGGAGAGTGAAAAGAACATCAGGCCACGGCCACAAAAGAGAAGGAGAGTTAGAAGGCGCGTTCGAAGCGAAAGTGAAAGTGATTAGGCCTTATTCATGATTGCTCAAAATTCACCCCCAAGCCTTGGATACACTAAACAAGAAGCCCTATAAAGATGGGCCTACCTACACCAGGAACTAAATCATTCAAAATCTCTGGAATGTTTGCATTTTGCTAATAATTTGCTACCACAATTTTGCTCATATTTATTTGATTCATGATAAAATCTACAAGCTGGACTTAAAAAGAAAGGATTGGGGGTGAAATTAGGTAATCTGGCATAGACACGCATAACGGCCTAACCAAAGGAAGACATAACACCCTTCCAAGCATGCTTTGCGAATGAAACATTGTCATCCGTGAGGGTTGTCCAATACTCGGACAAATGTATCCATAGCATTGGATTATATGACCATAACAATAGTTTAACAATACATTCTAGAACGGCCCAATAGAGTGATTTTACTCAGACCGTGAAACAGTATCTAGCAATTAATCAAAATTAGAAAAAACTAAACAAAAGAAAACAGTTGAATTGGTGTCTAATAGTGCCAACTAACTTAGTAACTATTTCACGGTTTAAAGAAAAGCACAATGTAGAACAGTACAATGCTATGCATAAATTTGTCAGAGTATTGGACAAGTATGGGTCATTATCCCGTATTTTATGTACATTGCGTTAATTTAGCCACTACATGTGAGCTTACTGTTAACGGTTTTCCCATTTATGAAATTGAAATGTTTGTATGGGCACGTTAGGCCTACGGCAAACGTCGAACTTCACATGTGCCGAATCTAATGCAAATGAGCAAAATCTATTGTTCTTGCTCATTTGAATTAGATTCGGCACATGTTAAGTTCGACGTTTGCCCTAGGCCTTAGTGTTATGAATGACCTCGCAGAATTCAGAACGTGGTAATAACTTGTGCGGCGTATTGCCAGTAGATATATATATATGGTAGATATATATATATATGGTCTTTGCAATTCTTTTTGGTATTCTTGTCAATATCCATATTACTTGCATCTTGATATCGTTTGTTCTGTGTCTAAAGATATGTGAGTGAGGTGCAGGATTGCAGAAAATTGATTCAGTTTTTTAGAACAAAGCATGATACAATGGGATGTATTGTTATTCAATGAGATAGAAATATGATTTCCATCTCATTGAACTAGTTTTCCGCAATCCTGCACCTTAGTGAGATATATCTTGTAACCAATACGACTTCGAGTCAGAGCAGACAATCCTTCGCAATCGCGTGAAAGAACGCTATACGCGGTATATTACTTCCAATGATGCTATCATCAAGTAAAATACATTTTTATATCACTCCAGTATATTCTCGGCACGTACTTCTAATAAAGATATAATTTACTTATTACCTATTTAATTGAATTTGTATTTGTAAATAGACTATTTTATTTGAATTCGTATTAAATAAAGTTTTGTTGAATGATATACACAATGTCTTTGTTTATTCAAGGTAAAAGTTTTGTCATTTGGGCGTATTTATGACGGGATGGCAAAGTTAGCTACGCTGCGAAAAAAAACGCGTAGTGGATGCCCATAGCGTTCCCCATATGCAAGAGTGTACCTGTTTGAAAATGAGAATGACAAAAAGAATGAAACGTATGCAGGGCCGAATACTAGAGTACCCAAGCGTACACGTATACGTGACACACCTCCCGAGTGTTCAAACGAAATATGATACGCGAAAACTAAAAAAAAAAACAGTCGTATACTTTGAAATACGAGAGAGTTCTAGAATGTTCAAGTTTTAATACCCCCGCAACCACCAACAGAATACCCAAAAACTGGAGGTAAATTTGGTATTCGTGGTGATGCGTATCGAATTCCTCACATATTCGTCAAATAAGTTTATTTAGGGAAGCCTGCCGAGAACCAACGCGAGGCATACATTGCCGCTCGAGGTAAACATACATGCACGCACAACTGATTTACAATCAATTCCTTACAAGTTCAAGAATAGCTATACGTTGCTAACATCTTAAATTTACCATGTCAGGATTAACAGAGTTGGGCAACCGCTCACAGGAACACTAAAACGGTTATACGGAGGCCAGAAAAAACCTGCCAGAAAAAAACCCTTAGGGAAAAAATATGACAGGAAATCTGGGTAGGAACCATGGCCCAAACTCAGAGCAGTTAGCAGCCCGTCCTACGAGGCTTCACAGTAGAACAAAATAAATTTAAAAAATAAAATAAATTTGGCAACAGCCAAAGAAGTACAAACGGTTGGTTCTGAGGCCTAGATGAACATCACGTGCTATACTCCCTCTTAAATACCACCGCATCATTACCCATGATGCTCGGGCCTAGGGCCCAGGCCTTGTCGTATCTCGTGCCGACAAAATATTTATTTCTGCCTTATTGGCAAACGCCAGAAATACCATATTTTGTCTCCACTACACGACAATACAACACAGTAGTGTAAACCAAATAAGTTTATTTAGGGAAGCCTGCCGAGAACCAACGCGAGGCATTACGCCTTCGTCCCCTTTACGGAGCTGGTCATTCTTGCTCTTTAAAACCCTAATAACCATGAAACCTTCCTCAAAGGAAATATCACTTCTTCTAATTCTAGACACGTCATCAAATCTAAAGAAACCGGCAAAAGATAAAACATACATAGTAACATTACGCAACCCTACAGAGTTGTCTAAGTCTGACTTGTTTATGATATCGTGGATTAAAGTGGCCGAAATAGGCTCTTTACGACTTAGAACACTGGTACCAAGTACCCTCTTGGACGCTGTCCTTACAGCCTCTACAATTGAATCATCAGTAGGGGAGGGAATTCCCGCCAAATCATGGGCCCATTTTAAGCCATAGAAAGCAGAATCAACTGCGCTAGGGGAATGGGTTTCCTCTATATGAGATGTTGTAAATATAAAGCCACATGAAAGGGGCTAGCGGGAAAAGCTTTCCCATTTAACTTATCGTTCGCAAACTGCTTCCATCTACGGAAAGCGCGGTTGTATGCTACAACAGTTCCGTTTGCTTTAGAAGAGAGCACAGTTGTCTTCAATCGATCTTTCAGTCCCTTTAGCGAATCTCCAACCGGTTCATCACGGGATGCCCAGAATCCAGAATGAAAAATATCTAAACAAGAGACAAAACAGCATACAGTGAGGAGTAAAATTCAAAATAAGTTAATCAAGGTAGCATAACCGGGAATAATATAAAATCGCAATAAAGAAAAACATGGACAACTGAGGTCTGCAAAATGAACCACTAATGGGTTCCTTTGATTTCCGAAAATTCTAGATACAAAATAAACCCGTGACGTGACGCGATATTGACAGGCAATACTACGGCCCAAAATCACTTCAGGCCCACATTAGGGCCAAATATACAAAACCCAAGTACAAAACGACTTGGAGCAATTACGCGGTAGTAGAATGAAAGACAAAACTGCGTCTTCGCCGAGAAGACGAAACAAAACTTCTGCGGTGGGCATAAACACCCGTAGAGCTAGTTACAACGCTCACACTTTTTACTGAGAATTTGTACAGAACCCTACATAAGCGCAGAGAGATCTTGGACGAAGAAAATCAATTCGGAGAGCTAAAACGTCAAAATCTAGTGGTCTGGAACCAAAGAGCAAATTTCGCGCTTTTCCCCAAATAAAGAGACCTGGGAACTTGGGTAAAAACACCCAGTCAATTACGAAACTGTTCCAGTGCACACCGTCACTACAGAATAGAGTCCAGAAGTAGGACGACTTCCACAAGGGAAGGATAATCGTTCCTCTCGCTTTACACAGTTCCATATGCTTTAGTACTCGAATTAACAGGCACACTGGAGGACAAACCCAATTATTATCGTGCCCCCAGTCTTGTGAGAATGCGTCTACTGCTTCACAACCAATCTGAAAAAATCTGGTTTTAAATCTTGGTACCTTAGCATTATAAGAACAGGCGAACCTGTCAACAGTATGGGGCCCCCAGAAAAGGTCAATCCTTTGAAAAATAGTATCGTACACGGTATAATCATCATGATCAATTAATTTGCTTATAGCATCCGCCCTAGCATTAAAATCCCTAGGGATCCACTTGACCTCCAATAATATGTGGAACTTGAGACGGATTTCGAAAGCTTCGAGTAGGCCAGTAGGTGCAGATCAGCTTTCCTACTACCGTTTTGAAGAATAGATTCAACGTTCTGATTATCGGAATACCACAAAACCCCTAACACCAGAAAGGTGACTCGCGAAAGCTTCTAAATAAATAAAAAATAAATGCTAGACAAACAGCTTTGAGCTCTCTCCATGTGGAACTTTTGGAGCACTCCGCGGGAGACCAGTTCTGGTGGAACACTAAATTCGTGTTTTCTACGAAAGCCCCACAAGCCGAATTGGAGGCATCTGAAAAGGTGACCTTGACCGGGAGGGACTGGACCGACCAACAAACCTTGCTATTGAGAGATACCTCGTTGTCCTTCCAGAAACTAATTTCTGTAAGAGAATCGTCTGAGAGAAAAACTTCGCTTTCCCAGGAACGTGCTGAGCTCACGACAGCGAAAAGGAATCTAGTCATAATACGGGCAACGGAACCCACACAGGGAGAGAGGGAAATTATTTGACCGGTAACACTAGCGACCCTTTTCACGTGTACTTTCGGAGGAGGCGGAAGAGCAAGCAGCTCAACAAGGCCAGCGTTTAGTTTTTCAATGCGTTCGTCGGTTGCTTTTATAGTCCCATCAATAGTGTTAAGAATCACACCCAACCATGTGATAACTTGGACAGGATCCCAGAGGGACTTTTCCTCATTAGGGACAAACCCAGACTTGAGTAAATCGGAATGGACGACTAAACTGTTAACTTTAGCAGAAACAAAATCTTTTCACCCTCCCAAACCGTCATCCAGGAAAATAGCTATAGGGATGCCCTGGCTCCACGATTTCTGTAATGGCTTCAAAATCGATGTAAAAATATACGGGGCTAAAGAGAGCCCGAAAAGGAGCACACAGAACTGAAAATATCTGAAAACCTAGGTGCCAAAATCCCAAGCAAAAGCGAGAAATTGCTGATGATAGCCAGACTTCAAGTCAAATTTAAACAAGTGATAATTACGATCAAATAGCTGCGTAGCGACGCCCAGATCCTCGCATTTAAATTTCTGCTTATAAATAAACTGGTTGACGTGTCGGAGATCCAAAATGAGCCTTTGCTTTCCCGAACTGCGGGTAGAAACTGAAAGCGGGTTAACAATATCGGGCTTACAAACAAGTTCTTCAATTAGATCCAAGCGAAGTAAATCGTTGACAGCCTGCGAAACAAAATCACAATTCTCACGAGCAGAAGTGTTGTTTCTCTTAAGGAAAGGTGTTGGAAGTTGAAAAAAGGGAATTTTGTAACCCTGCATAATAACATTCAAGATGAATTGCGAAATTTCCAAGGTACGCCAAAAAGCTACAAATTTTCTCAGTCTTCCACGCACAGATAAGCAGGTCGAATCGCCTACATTAGAGTCTGAATGGATAACTTTGAAGGAAACTAACATGAAAGCATCAGCGCAAATGGAAAGGCTAGGATCCGAGTCAATAACATTGTCAAATTCTGATTGCAAAGGCAAATTATTACTAACTTCAACACTAACAGATGAAAGAACTACACCTGAGTCGTGGCGGTCCTCTAGTCACTTTGCTGAAGTATTCGGCTGGGCCATTGTTGGACAGGATGCGCGCCAGTGGCCAGATTTACCACACGCAAAACATGTCCCGGGTTTGGGTCGAGGCGAAGAACTGACCAGGCACAAGGGAAGGAATAGGCCGAGGTTGGCTAGACGAAGTGGACACTGCCGGCGTCGATAATTTCTTCTTCTTTAATGCGTTGACAGAAGCGCGAGCACGCGATTCAGCCTTGATTACCCGCTTCTCATCGTCGGAGTCGTCTGCTAAACTATGCTCCGTCGATTCTTCGTTTGACCGTTTAATCTGAGAAACGGTCTGCTCTAAGAGGCCCTTAAAAGAGTCGAGAAGATTGTCGTTGTTCGACTTGATGAGAGCTTCGACCTCTTCTTTCTCGAGCGGCATGGCGACAGAACTGAGAGAAAAAAGACCGCAAAATTTGGCAACAGCCAAAGAAGTACAAACGGTTGGTTCTGAGGCCTAGATGAACATCACGTGCTATACTCCCTCTTAAATACCACCGCATCATTACCCATGATGCTCGGGCCTAGGGCCCAGGCCTTGTCGTATCTCGTGCCGACAAAATATTTATTTCTGCCTTATTGGCAAACGCCAGAAATACCATTATACGCGGGGTGTGTCGTTCCGTATCCGAGCGAATTCGGGCCCGAATATTCGTCTTTTTGCGCAGTGTTTCTCTAACAGATTTCGAACTGACCGTGAAAAAAATTTAACCGAGTGGTACTCCTGTGTTTGGTTTTCATCTATAGAAGACGATCCTGAATTGTAACCTCGTATAAAATCCATTGTGAATGTTCGTTAATTTTGAAAAAGTTTAACAATAAATTTGCGAGATCAAAGTCTCTGTGAAGTGCGCAATTTACGCCCGTAGTATGTCCAGAAAGCGGTTAATTGATGTAAGCGTCTCTAGCGAGGATGAATTAAAACATTCATTTAATAGTATGAAACAAGTTGTAATTAAATTGAATCGGATATCATTTATTGCACATTTTAACTTCTCCATCAAATAAATATTTCAGATATAATTGACAAATATTGCTTCTTGCTAACGTTTCAAAAACCTAGATCTTATGCCCGGACAATCGACGACAGAAGTAGTTGAGACAGTCTCAGCATGTCGCATAATAGAATAATTAATTTGGTATTCATCATTATTATTCATATTACTAGGTGCAACAAAGCTCCCCCCTCCCCCGTTCAATGTTGTAGCCTTCAACAAGGCCTGAGCTCTGCGTATCAACATTTATTTGGGGGAGGGGGTAAATTTGTGACGGCAACAATAAAAGCAATAGGAAACGACTCCTATAATAACGAAATGTCTCGACACTTTTGGCGGCGATTGTCGAATAATAATAATAATAATAATAATAATAATAATAATCATCATCTTTATTGCGGAAACTTTTTCATAAAAAAATATGGTTTTCAAAAAGGACCTCAAAACTAGATATATATTTTAAAAACAAAAACTATAAAATTGCAAAGGGATTAAAAAGATACAAAAATGCATAAAAAATTAAAAATAAGTATAAATAAAAATTAAACTTAAATAGCTATATTAAAAACTTAAAAACATTACGTTTAAAACTATTTACATTCCTTGAGTCTTTGATCGTCTGACTGAGGGAATTAAAATCAGAAACGGCATGATATTGTGTTCTTTGCTTCCCCTCTCGTGAGACATTGCAACGGCCAGTGATTGTTATAAATACAGAAATAAAACATAATATGGTAATCCCGATCATTGTTGCCATTCTATCGAGATTAAAACCTGAATTTTTAAAAAGGGTGTCGCCCAAAGTAACCGTTCCTGAGTGTGCTTGGACTTTTTTTTTTTTTGTCGTTCAAAAACTATCTCTACAACCCTTAATATAAAAACTAAAGACTGTTGCTGGACTTTTTTTCTTTCGCCCTTGCTCCCTTTCCCTCTTCTCTCTTCTCTGTTATTTTCGGGCTGATCGGGGTCATATAAACCCTTGTTTGGGGTTAGTTTTATTGAAATTACCGTAATTTTCGTTGACCACCTTTTCAAAAATTCAGCTATAAATAGAAGCAAATGAAACGAAATATAAATAAATAATAGAATATAAAAGTGTATTAAGCCGACATCAAAACTTTAAAGTATAAGGATTCGTTAGAACAGCCTTGGGTTACAATCAAACGGTTAAAGGTCTTCATCGCTCACGGAAGAATGTCTTTCGAGCGGTTTTCAATTGAGTGTCGTAAAAGCAAAACCAAGTAATCATTCGGACCAATCACAGAACTCGCAGACAATCCGATGAACCGATCAGAACTCGAATCATATACATAGGAGGCACTACGCGGGAAAACGCGTGCGAGAAACTGGTGATTGGTTCTAGCCAATCACAAAGCGTAGCAATGGGAAAACCAAAGCAATTGCGAAATTACTTTCGACACTCAATTGAAAAGCGCTCTAAGACGAATAAATACAAAGCCTAACTTTTGTTGTCTTAAGATTGAAGACCTTCATCGCTCACGTTTAAAAAATTAACATTTGAAAACTGTAAAAAATAAAGATAAGAGTATTTATGCTACAGAATTGTCATTTAAAGTATACTTTGTATGTCTTGAATTGCTGTCCATATCTTGAGTCTTGCGCTCCATGCTGAAGAGTATTTCTGGACTTGCAATAAAATACTAGATGTGGCGTTGCTGCTGGAAACGATCGCGGTATTTTTGTTCCATCTTTTTTGCCATCTTCATTAGCATCGTCGTTGCTTTGTTTTTCACTGCTATCTTTATGCATCTGTTAATCCTCTTGCCTGTGCTTAAACTTCCACATTTAAGACTTTCAACATGGCTTACTGTTGTTGTCAAGACGATGATAGACAACATAGCGACGAGAAGGACTGAATTCTTCATTTTGGTCAGAAACGTCTTTTATTTCTTTTCCCTGATGTCAGTGTCGATTGAAATAAACAAATGACAAAAACAATTGCAGTGTTATGATAATGGTAACAATCACAAGAGGAAATAAAAAAACGGTTTCATGTTTAAATTACAAGAACTTCCCGAAATTGCGATATGGCTGCTTGTGAAATTCAGACGGTGGACATGGGTACCCCCTAACAGGGCCTCTCTTATCTGGTGTTGTAGCTCAGTGGTATGGTAGAGCGTTTGCACCGGAATCGCAAAGGTCATGGGTTCGAATCCCGTCGAGGTCTGAAAGTTATTTTTTTCCTTAGGTTATTGTTGCAACTCCTTCAGTTGCTGCAGAACTGCGATAATCACATTCTGTTTAATTCTTTCTTCGCACTTCATATGAATTTATTTTCATATACACATTAGCTTATGACAAATTAAACAAAGCTTTTTGGCCATGTTCCACTGACTTCCTTTTCTTAGACATGCAGAAATGTGCCCGGCATGTTTACACATAGTGCGACCAAAATAATCGATATCTAATATATGAACGTCTAAACGTAGTAGCAACTTAACAAAACCATAAACAAAATAATAAATTGCAATGGAATAAACAAACAAATGACAAAAATAACTGCAGTGTTATGATAATAGTAACAATCACAAGAGGAAAAAAAACGGTTTCATGTTTAAATTAGTATCATACCTTTGAGTTTTTTCTAAATGTGTATCACGCTTTTCTGCTAATGTATTTGCTGCCCATTTGTGCATTAGTGTTTTTTATTTGGCCCCAGCAAATGGCATTTCTAACATCGACTGAATTTTAACTTTGTTAATGAGGGAAAAAATATAAGGGCCCTTGTTGTCTAATCACTCTGCAGTGAAAAGAAAAAAAAAATTACTAACTTAGTACAAGTTATAAAATCAGACGTTCAGGAGGGAGCATCTTAGTATCCAGGCATTCTCTTCGCACTCACTCGATTTTTGACGTAATTTCATGACGATACCTGGAGCCCAATGATGGGCTTCTGACCATACTGAATAAGGAGCAAACCGTTTCTAAAATTCGTAGCCAGGCCGACAGCGCTTAATAACGCAAATGGCTACGTCACTGAACCGCGGAAATCGGTTCGTGAAGTCTCGTAAATGCTTAGATCTCATAAGTGTTTGCATCTGCTCTTAGCGTACACATGATAAAACCAAGTCATATTTTACCGAAATACGTTATAGTCATAATAAAGGACCAACAATTAAGGCGAGTTGTAGGTTAAAGTTGTTAATTATTAACGTTGATTCAGTTGCGTAACTGAGTGTGTATCAGGGCTTTCCGATTTAGCGGAAAATGAGGCCACTTTTCCGCACTCTTAAGATACAATTCATTGTATAAAAACGACCCAGTCTACGGTTGACTGATAAAATAAACACTACAAATGCATTTCCCGTGCATATTTCATATTTAGTAGGTGTTTTCACAATCGTGGATCTTTTGAATATGAAATGGGACTTTGGCGAAAGATCTCTACAATGCCAGCCAAAAACATTGCATCTCTAAAGTAAGCTACTTTGATTAATGTAATAATATATATATAGATAGCCCAAGCCTAACAGCGTCGCACTTTGAACAAGCTTAATTAAGGTGAAACTTAACTAAGGTGAAACTTAACTAAGGTGAAACTTAACTAAGGTGAAACTTAACTAAGGTGAAAGGTTGGAAGCACAAGAATTAAGATTGACGAACGGGCTATTTTCAATTTTAGCAATTCTCAAAAACAGTATTACGCGACCGTCTGCACAGTACATTTTTATAGACCGTACAAAAGTTCACAAAAACAACTTTTCTCTGTCTAGAATAACTAGTACCACTAGTTTCCGAATAAAATACAGTTTTTGTTTGTCAAAAATTGCCCGAGAAACTGATTTGGAAATCAAAAATTGCAAAAATACACAGACATATTTGCATAAGGCGATGCGAGTGAAGTTAGAACTGTACTATAAAATCAAAGTCTTGTTTTGTTTACATAAAATCGCTTTTCAAACTATCTAATGAATGAACAAACACATAAAAATGGACAACACAATCTTATTTCGAAAAAATTTATTCAAATCTCCATTAGTTTACGTTTAAAAGCAAAACGCGTACCATTGAATTATAGCTCATCGAGTTCAAGCTTTCTTCGATGAAATTCAAGAGATCGATACAACTGAATTTAAGCACGTTTTAAAATCAATTCTCCAAAAGTAACAATAACACCAATAAAAAGTCACCCACAGATTGATATCAACATAAATTCTCATCGAAAACTTAATCTGTTTTACCTTTAAGTCCCTCGCTTGCTTGGTTCTGAAATCCGTAGAAAACAAACATATCTCCCGCATTGATAACAACGTAATACATGAAGTTCCTCGAAGCAAGATTTCATCCCTGAAAGCTCGTCTTTTTCCACTAAAACGGCTTCTGAGTATCCTTTAATTAGTATCCTTGTCTTGAGTAGCAAACGCGAAATATTCAGGGAAATAACGCCTTTAATTTCAACGGTTTTCTCCGCTTAGTAAATTCACAGCAAATGAATAGTAAATAGATTTACCATGCTGTTTACTGGTTATTTTACGTGGAGAAAAGTGAAAGTCGACGAAATGAATATGTTTAAAATATACTCCGCATCCAATGTTAATATGTGAAAAAACCTACAAATTGAAAGTTTAGTTTCTGGGATATATGAAAATTAAGATCCAACAAATACGAGTTTTAACGGCTATAAAACTTGTTGTTGAATGCGCTGAACAACTTGGTCTGTTATTCGGAGGACTACAACCGACTCTGACCCTGATGTGGTTTACAATTCCAATAAATAGCTATTCGAACGTTTTTAAGTTACTTAGCTTGTGCATCAAAATATTTTCAGTAAATAGATCTCAAATTCAATTCTAAGTTTGCAAACACGCAATGATGGCTGAAGACATCACCAGCACTTTATAACTATAGGACTTGCCGCATAACTTTCATAAGGTGGACGTACCTTCAGTTAAAACTCTGCGAAGTTGATCGGAACGGTCAGACGGGAGAACTTGCAATCACCCGGCGCTTTTAACAAATGTGACTGCAGTTTGGATAAACACTCATTTTATTTAAGTCGAAAACTAATTGATTTTTAAACAGCGTTTCATCGAGGCCAGAGTTGAACAACTCTAACAAACGTTAAACTGATTGTAACGGTAAGAAATATTCGTCCAAGGGAGCCATTAAAGACGTTGTCAAAACAATAATTAGAATGCTTGCATAATCCTTACGGGATTTAGACAATCACTACTGTCACTAATGAGCGAAATTTCACAGCAACTCGTTGGTTTGCTTGTTTTAAAACAATGAAAGGGTGCATTTAAACGGATAATACCCTCGCTCCTCTTTCTAAAAGTTTACTAACATCCTCAAGTTGTCTAGTAAAAAAAAAAACACTACAAATGTATTTCCCGTACGTATTTCATATTTGGTAGGTGTTTTCACGATAGTGGATCATTTGCATATGAAGTGGGAGTTATGCGAAAGATCTGTACAATGCCAGCCAAGAACATTACATCTCTAAAGCAAGAAGCTACTTTACTGAATGTAATATGAATAGTAAATAGATTTGCCATGCTGTTTACTGCTCTTTTTACGTGGAGAAAAGTGAAAGTCATCGAAACTAAATGTTTAAAATATACTCCGGATCCAATGTTAATATGTGAAAAAAAAAACACACAAATTGAAAGTTTAGTTTCTGGGATATATGGAAATTAAAATCCACCAAATACCAGTTTAAACGGCTATAAAACTTTGTTAATGAATGCGCTGAACTACTTGGTCTGTTATTCGGTGCAAACGACTCTGACCCTGATGTGGTTTACAATTCCAATAGCTAGCATTTCGAATTTGTTCAAGTAACTTGTGCATCAAAATATTTTCAATAAATAGATCTCAAATTCAATTTTGTTTGTAAACACAATGATGGCTGAAGACATCACCTGCAATTTATAACTATAGGACTTGCATAACTTTCATAAGATGGACGTACCTTCAGTTAAAACTCTGCGAAGTTGATCGGAACGGTCAGATTGGAGAACTTGCAATCACCCGGCGCTTTTCACAAATGTGACTGCAGTTTGGATAAACACTCATTTTATTTAAGTCGAAAACTAATTGACTTTTAAAACAATTGCGCGTTAACGAAGAGAGATATCCTTTCAATGCTGAATGGTATCGAAATGATTTATTTCATATACATCATTTCACACGAAATGAAAGGAATTGAATGCCTATTCTTTGTTTTCGAATTGTCCATAATACACTTTGTTTGCCCCAAATTTTGCATAAAATATTGTTTTGAAATGCTCTTGGGAGGACTGCATATTCCCAAGAGCATTTCAAAAATATAGTTTATGCAAAATTTGGGGGGCAAACAAAGTGTGTTATGGGCAATTCGAAAATAGAGAATACACAGTTTAAATGACTCAACTGACGCCGATGTTTCATAAACACTTTTATGGCGCATTTCTTTAAGTTCAGTGACTATGCTTCACACTCTCCAAAAATATGTAAATTAAAATACCGAAACTTATCTGAAAAAACATAGCCGTGGGAAAGCTTGATCGATCTTTGCGCCGCTTCACGAAATATCCGAAGTTATTTTTAAGTTGGCTTGGTTTTCTATTTTTTCTTTCTTTCTTTTTCTTTTTTTTTTTTTTTTTCGGGTGCTGGCCCTAACATTAGAAAAAACTGGTGGCGAAAAAACAGGGGTGCGCAGTCATGTTGGAATCAAAAAGGTTGTTCTGAAAAATTTGCCGAACTTTAGTTCAATTGTTCGTTATAAATCTACTAATGCGTTAGCGCGTCTGTTATATTGTTGATATGCCATGCACGATTTAGGGGTTGCGCTTATTCTTTTCTTAAAACAATATAATATTAGAACACAAAAGAACGACAATACAATACCAAAAAATACCACAGAATACATTACAATACATAATTTTATCTAATACAATGGAAGTGTACAATGTACAATGGAGCTGAGACCCTAAATCGGGTATCATATGTAGAAGAAACTTCATTGGGATTAGCTCTCTCCGGTTGTCGACATCTGTCATGATGGATACTGAAAGCGCGTTAAGATATTTAAACACGCGATAAAACTTTTTAAACTTCTGTTGTCGAAACCAGAGTTTCTTTCTAAAAGTTCACTAACATCCGCAGGTTGTCTAGAGGGAAAAAAAGACTAAAAAAAACAAGACGAGTAATATAAAAACTACATGGAACCTTCTTATCGATCAAAACTAAATATTAACAAGGTAAACATATCTAATATATATATATATATATATATATATATATATATATATAGGCTGAATAAAAAGGTTTACACAAACGGTGAACTCTTCAGCAGAAGGATCCAAGGATACGACGCCACCACGTGAATTTGTAGATAAGTTTAATAAAAAACGATGGGGCGAACTTCTTACTGGTCCTGACTGGTTTTAACGTTTCGGCCTTCGGCCTTCTTCAGAAATTACTAAGAATTAAAAACTAAAAACTAAAAACTATGTACAATGATTAAGTTATACAAGTTGTGACTTATATACATTAAGCTACAAAAACAAAGGAAAACGAGGTTACGTAACATAACAAAAGAACTAAATAACAAGGAAAAATTTAACGCTAAAAATAACATACATGATGTGATAAAAACCTTAATTAATGATTGAAACAAAGAAAATTCCCTATCGAGGGCCCCCGAATAATCATATAGGTCACTGTCGGAATGACAGGACCAGCACGTCTTACCAAGTGCCCCCGACAGAACGTTCAAACACAAAACAACTACAAACAATACAAAGAATAAAACAAGGAAAAGAAAAAGACAATCCTATTATTGCAAGATACGTGCGTTAATTATTGTAGTTAATGCGGTTTTTTGATCTAAATTCACGTCTCTTGTTAAGGCCATGCGGATTGAGCGTAAACAATTGGGTTGTCCAATAAGCCTCCCTAGTGAGCAACAATTGGTCAAGGTGAAATGTATTTTGAAATGATCTAATTTGTTCGATAAGAATAAAGCTAATTTGTGAAATATCATGTTCAGAACTATTAAAATGTACCGCCAATTCACAAGTTCTCCTATTATTGAGCATGCTAGATTTGTGGTTTCTGAAACGGACTTTAAATTCGGTGGATGTAGAACCTACATACTGCAAATTGCATTTATTGCAGGTGGCCAAATAAATCACATTTTTGGACGAACATGACAAACTTTGGCGAATAGAATAATAACGACCTGTGGCAGAACTCTGGAATTTCGAATCTTGAAGTAAAAACCTTTTGCAAAGGTCGCATCTTTTACCACATTTAAAGCAACCCCCCTCTTCTTCATTAAAATTTTCATCCGTAACAGACCGAAATTTAGATGGTGCTAAAATTTCTTTGAGATTTTTGGTTCGGCGATAAGCTGGAAAAATAGATTTAGCTGGAAAAATTTCATTTATAAGGGGTGAGGAATGTAATAAATGAAGGTGCTTTCTAATGACGTTTCGGATGTCAGGCAAAATTGGATTGTAATCAAGAACCAGAGGAAAGACTTTCTTGTCAGATTTAATCTTTTTGTTTAAAAGTTCTGATCTTGGAATACTAAGAGCCTTGTCGAACTGTTTGTTGACTAAGTCCACAGGGTAATTTTGAGATTTTAAGTAACCCTTGTATTCATCACATCTATTTTGCAAAAATTCGTCAGTAGAACAATTGCGCTTAATTCTTAAAGCTACCCCATATGGAATTGCTCTTTTGCAATGCAACGGATGTGAACTAGAAAATGGCAAGTAAAGGTGACTATCCGTAGGTTTGGCATATGCATCCGTAATAATGATTCCATCCCGAAGGTGCAATGTAAGGTCCAAAACGTGCAAAAAACTATGAGAATGTACCTAGTTCAAATTTAATAGTGGGGTACAAAGAATTTATGTAATCAGTAAATTCAAACAATTTGGGTAAACCTTGGGTCCAAACGTCAAAAATATCATCCCTATATCTCCACCAAAGTAAAGGTTTCAGACTACCCCCAAATTTAGCTTTCTCATCAATGGTGCCCATCGCTAAATCAGCATAGCTACAGGCATTTTTAGGCTCCATGGCAGTACCATGTTTTTGAACGAAGTTTTGTCCGAAAAATTGACAATTGTTGATTCGAAGACAGATTTCAACAGCTTCAACTATACAATCTGTAGATGGAAATTTGTTAGGCCTAGAATCGAGGGCCTTTCTTACGGCGGTAATACCTAAATTGTTATCAATGTTCGGGAACATTGATACTACATCCCACGATACAAGCAAAGAACCCATAGGAAGCGGAACCTTTGCGTTCAGAGCTTCTATTTTGTTGATAAAATGTGTAGAATCCTTAACAAAAGATGGAAGACTTTGCGATAGTGGTTTAAGGTAGAATTCTGTGAAGGCAGAAAGTCGTTCGATTGCTATATTGCTAATATATATATATATATATATATTAGATATGTTTACCTTGTTAATATTTAGTTTTGATCGATAAGAATGTCCATGTAGTTTTTATATTACTTGTCTTGTTTTTTTTTTAGTCTTTTTTTTTCCCTCTAGACAACCTGCGGATGTTAGTGAACTTTTAGAAAGAAACTCTGGTTTCGACAACAGAAGTTTAAAAAGTTTTATCGCGCGTTTAAATATCTTAACGCGCTTTCAGTATCCATCATGACAGATGTCGACAACCGGAGAGAGCTAATCCCAATGAAGTTTCTTCTACATATGATACCCGATTTAGGGTGTCAGCTCCATTGTACATTGTACACTTCCATTGTATTAGATAAAATTATGTATTGTAATGTATTCTGTGGTATTTTTTGTATTCTATTGTCGTTCTTTTGTGTTCTAATATTATATTGTTTTAAGAAAAGAATAAGCGCAACCCCTAAATCGTGCATGGCATATCAACAATATAACAGACGCGCTAACGCATTAGTAGATTTATAACGAACAATTGAACTAAAGTTCGGCAAATTTTTCAGAACAACCTTTTTGATTCCAACATGACTGCGCACCCCTGTTTTTTCGCCACCAGTTTTTTCTAATGTTAGGGCCAGCACCCTAAAAAAAAAGAAAGAAAGAAAGAAAGAAAAAACAGAAAACCAAGCCAACTTAAAAATAACTGCGGATATTTCGTGAAGCGGCGCAAAGATCGATCAATCTTTCCCACGGCTATGTTTTTCAGATAAGTTTCGGTATTTTAATTTACATATTTTTTGTACACTGTGAAGCATAGTCACTGAACTTAAAGAAATGCGCCATAAAAGTGTTTATGAAACATCGGCGTCAGTTGAGTCATTTAAACTGTGTATTCTCTATTTTCGAATTGCCCATAACACACTTTGTTTGCCCCCCAAATTTTGCATAAACTATATTTTTGAAATGCTCTTGGGAATATGCAGTCCTCCCAAGAGCATTTCAAAACAATATTTTATGCAAAATTTGGGGCAAACAAAGTGTATTATGGACAATTCGAAAACAAAGAATAGGCATTCAATTCCTTTCATTTCGTGTGAAATGATGTATATGAAATAAATCATTTCGATACCATTCAGCATTGAAAGGATATCTCTCTTCGTTAACGCGCAATTGTTTTAAAAGTCAATTAGTTTTCGACTTAAATAAAATGAGTGTTTATCCAAACTGCAGTCACATTTGTGAAAAGCGCCGGGTGATTGCAAGTTCTCCAATCTGACCGTTCCGATCAACTTCGCAGAGTTTTAACTGAAGGTACGTCCATCTTATGAAAGTTATGCAAGTCCTATAGTTATAAATTGCAGGTGATGTCTTCAGCCATCATTGTGTTTACAAACAAAATTGAATTTGAGATCTATTTATTGAAAATATTTTGATGCACAAGTTACTTGAACAAATTCGAAATGCTAGCTATTGGAATTGTAAACCACATCAGGGTCAGAGTCGTTTGTAGTCCACCGAATAACAGACCAAGTAGTTCAGCGCATTCATTAACAAAGTTTTATAGCCGTTTAAACTGGTATTTGGTGGATTTTAATTTCCATATATCCCAGAAGCTAAACTTTCAATTTATGTGTTTTTTTTTTCACATATTAACATTGGATTCGGAGTATATTTTAAACATTTAGTTTCGATGACTTTCACTTTTCTCCACGTAAAAAGACCAGTAAACAGCATGGTAAATCTATTTACTATTCATATTACATCCAGTAAAGTAGTTTCTTGCTTTAGAGATGTAATGTTCTTGGCTGGCATTGTACAGATCTTTCGCATAACTCCCACTTCATATGCAAATGATCCACTATCGTGAAAACACCTACTAAATATGAAATACGCACGGGAAATACATTTGTAGTGTTTTTTTTTACTAGACAACTTGAGGATGTTAGTAAACTTTTAGAAAGAGGAGCGAGGGTATTATCCGTTTTAATGCACCCTTTCATTGTTTTAAAACAAGCAAACCAACGAGTTGCTGTGAAATTTCGCTCATTAGTGACAGTAGTGATTGTCTAAATCCCGTAAGGATTGTGCAAGCATTCTAATTATTGTTTTGACAACGTCTTTAATGGGTCCCTTGGACGAATATTTCTTACCGTTACAATCAGTTTAACGTTTGTTAGAATTGTTCAACTCTGGCCTCGATGAAACGCTGTTTAAAAATCAATTAGTTTTCGACTTAAATAAAATGAGTGTTTATCCAAACTGCAGTCACATTTGTTAAAAGCGCCGGGTGATTGCAAGTTCTCCCGTCTGACCGTTCCGATCAACTTCGCAGAGTTTTAACTGAAGGTACGTCCACCTTATGAAAGTTATGCGGCAAGTCATGTAGCCTGTCGCAAGACCTAACCCAATTGGATGAATACAATAGAACGAGAAACAATAGAAATAAAACAATTGAACGACCTAACAATGAAAACCATTGTTAGATCTAACCAATCTCGACAGATCTTGCGAGCAGCTGCTACACTACTGCCTATAGTTATAAAGTGCAGGTGATGTCTTCAGCCATCCTTGCGTGTTTGCAAACTTAGAATTGAATTTGAGATCTATTTACTGAAAATATTTTGATGCACAAGCTAAGAAACTTAAAAACGTTCGAATAGCTATTTATTGGAATTGTAAACCACATCAGGGTCAGAGTCGGTTGTAGTCCTCCGAATAACAGACCAAGTTGTTCAGCGCATTCAACAACAAGTTTTATAGCCGTTAAAACTCGTATTTGTTGGATCTTAATTTTCATATATCCCAGAAACTAAACTTTCAATTTGTAGGTTTTTTCACATATTAACATTGGATGCGGAGTATATTTTAAACATATTCATTTCGTCGACTTTCACTTTTCTCCACGTAAAATAACCAGTAAACAGCATGGTAAATCTATTTACTATTCATATTACATTAATCAAAGTAGCTTACTTTAGAGATGCAATGTTTTTGGCTGGCATTGTAGAGATCTTTCGCCAAAGTCCCATTTCATATTCAAAAGATCCACGATTGTGAAAACACCTACTAAATATGAAATATGCACGGGAAATGCATTTGTAGTGTTTATTTTATCAGTCAACCGTAGACTGGGTCGTTTTTATACAATGAATTGTATCTTAAGAGTGCGGAAAAGTGGCCTCATTTTCCGCTAAATCGGAAAGCCCTGATACACACTCAGTTACGCAACTGAATCAACGTTAATAATTAACAACTTTAACCTACAACTCGCCTTAGAGTGATTTTACTTCATCTGTGAAACACTATCTAACAATTAGTGTGTGATAGTCCAAATTAAACAAAAGGAAACAATGGAATTATAGTCTAATAGTGCGTACTATTCTACTAACTATTTCACAGATGAAGTAAAATCACTCTAATTGTTGGTCCTTTATTATGACTATAACGTATTTCGGTAAAATATGACTTGGTTTTATCATGTGTACGCTAAGAGCAGATGCAAACACTTATGAGATCTAAGCATTTACGAGACTTCACGAACCGATTTCCGCGGTTCAGTGACGTAGCCATTTGCGTTATTCAGCGCTGTCGGCCTAGCTACGAATTTTAGAAACGGTTTGCTCCTTATTCAGTATGGTCAGAAGCCCATCATTGGGCTCCAGGTATCGTCATGAAATTACGTCAAAAATCGAGTGAGTGCGAAGAGAATGCCTGGATACTAAGATGCTCCCTCCTGAACGTCTGGTTTTATAACTTGTACTAAGTTAGAAATTATTTTGTTTTTCGTTTCACTGCAGAGTGATTAGACAACAAAGGCCCTTATATTTTTTCCCTCATTAACAAAGTTAAAATTCAGTCAATGTTAGAAATGCCATTTGCTGGGGCCAAATAAAAAACACTAATGCACGAATGGGCAGCAAATACATTAGCAGAAAAGCGTGATACACATTTAGAAAAAACTCAAAGGTATGATACTAATTTAAACATGAAATAGTTTTTTTTCCTCTTGTGATTGTTACTATTATCATAACACTGCAGTTATTTTTGTCATTTGTTTGTTTATTTCATTGCAATTTATTATTTTGTTTATGGTTTTGTTAAGTTGCTACTACGTGTAGACGTTCATATATTAGATATCGATTATTTTGGTTGCACTATGTGTAAACATGCCGGGCACGTTTCTGCATGTCTAAGAAAAGGAAGTCAGTGGAACATGGCCAAAAAGCTTTGTTTAATTTGTCATAAGCTAATGTGTATATGAAAATAAATTCATATGAACTGCGAAGAAAGAATTAAACAGAATGTGATTATCGCAGTTCTGCAGCAACTGAAGGAGTTGCAACAATAACCTAAGGAAAAAAATAACTTTCAGACCTCGACGGGATTCGAACCCATGACCTTTGCGATTCCGGTGCAAACGCTCTACCATACCACTGAGCTACAACACCAGATAAGAGAGGCCCTGTTAGGGGGTACCCATGTCCACCGTCAGAATTTCACAAGCAGCCATATCGCAATTTCGGGAAGTTCTTGTAATTTAAAAATGAAACGGTTTTTTTTCCTCTTGTGATTGTTACCATTATCATAACACTGCAATTGTTTTTGTCATTTGTTTATTTCAATCGACACTGACATCAGGGAAAAGAAATAAAAGACGTTTCTGACCAAAATGAAGAATTCAGTCCTTCTCGTCGCTATGTTGTCTATCATCGTCTTGACAACAACAGTAAGCCATGTTGAAAGTCTTAAATGTGGAAGTTTAAGCACAGGCAAGAGGATTAACAGATGCATAAAGATAGCAGTGAAAAACAAAGCAACGACGATGCTAATGAAGATGGCAAAAAAGATGGAACAAAAATACCGCGATCGTTTCCAGCAGCAACGCCACATCTAGTATTTTATTGCAAGTCCAGAAATACTCTTCAGCATGGAGCGCACGACTCAAGATATGGACAGCAATTCAAGACATACAAAGTATACTTTAAATGACAATTCTGTAGCATAAATACTCTTATCTTTATTTTTTACAGTTTTAAATGTTAATTTTTTAAACATGAGCGATGAAGGTCTTCAATCTTAAGACAACAAAGGTTAGGCTTTGTATTTATCCGTCTTAGAGCGCTTTTCAATTGAGTGTCGAAAGTAATTTCGCAATTGCTTTGGTTTTCCCATTGCTACGCTTTGTGATTGGCTAGAACCAATCACCAGTTTCTCGCACGCGTTTTCCCGCGTAGTGCCTCCTATGTATATGATTCGAGTTCTGATCGGTTCATCGGATTGTCTGCGAGTTCTGTGATTGGTCCGAATGATTACTTGGTTTTGCTTTTACGACACTCAATTGAAAACCGCTCGAAAGACATTCTTCCGTGAGCGATGAAGACCTTTAACCGTTTTGATTGTAAGCCAAGGCTGTTCTAACGAATCCTTATACTTTAAAGTTTTGATGTCGGCTTAATACACTTTTATATTCTATTATTTATTTATATTTCGTTTCATTTGCTTCTATTTATAGCTGAATTTTTGAAAAGGTGGTCAACGAAAATTACGGTAATTTCAATAAAACTAACCCCAAACAAGGGTTTATATGACCCCGATCAGCCCGAAAATAACAGAGAAGAGAGAAGAGGGAAAGGGAGCAAGGGCGAAAGAAAAAAAAGTCCAGCACCAGTCTTTAGTTTTTATATTGAGGGTTGTAGAGATAGTTTTTGAACGACAAAAAAAAAAAAGTCCAAGCACACTCACGAACGGTTACTTAGGGCGACACCCTTTTTAAAAATTCAGGTTTTAATCTCGATAGAATGGCAACAATGATCGGGATTACCATATTATGTTTTATTTCTGTATTTATAACAATCACTGGCCGTTGGAATGTCTCACGAGAGGGGAAGCAAAGAACACAATATCATACCGTTTCTGATTTTAACTCCCTCAGTCAGACGATCAAAGACTCAAGGAATGTAAATAGTTTTAAACGTAATGTTTTAAAGTTTAATATAGCTATTTACGTTTAATTTTTATTTATACTTATTTTTAATTTTTTATGCATTTTTGTATCTTTTTAATCCCTTTGCAATTTTATAGTTTTTGTTTTTACAATATATATCTAGTTTTGAGGTCCTTTTTGAAAACCATATTTTTTATGAAAAAGTTTCCGCAATAAAGATGATGATTATTATTATTATTATTATTATCATTATTATTATTCGACAATCGGCGCCAAAAGTGTCGAGACATTTCGTTATTATAGGAGTCGTTTCCTATTGCTTTTATTGTTGCCGTCACAAATTTACCCCCTCCCCCCAATCAATGTTGATACGCAGAGCTCAGGCCTTGTTGAAGGCTACAACATTGAACGGGGGAGGGGGAGCTTTGTAGCACCTAGTAATATGAATAATAATGATGAATACCAAATTAATTATTCTATTATGCGACATGCTGAGACTGTCTCAACTACTTCTGTCGTCGATTGTCCGGGCATAAGATCTAGGTTTTTGAAACGTTAGCAAGAAGCAATATTTGTCAATTATATCTGAAATATTTATTTGATGGAGAAGTTAAAATGTGCAATAAATGATATCCGATTCAATTTAATTACAACTTGTTTCATACTATTAAATGAATGTTTTAATTCATCCTCGCTAGAGACGCTTACATCAATTAACCGCTTTCTGGACATACTACGGGCGTAAATTGCGCAGTTCACAGAGACTTTGATCTCGCAAATTTATTGTTAAACTTTTTCAAAATTAACGAACATTCACAATGGATTTTATACGAGGTTACAATTCAGGATCGTCTTCTATAGATGAAAACCAAACACAGGAATACCACTCGGTTAAATGTTTTTCACGGTCAGTTCGAAATCTGTTAGAGAAAGGACGCGGAAAATATCGCAATATGATGATTGTCGGGCCAGCAAAATGCGGGAAAACGTTTCTCTTTAACCCTCTAAATTCCATTTACAGCACATTTTCCATTCCTGCGTGTACTAGTTTTGCGTGCGTTGGCGCTGAGAAGGCTGAGTGCATTTTCTTGAACGATTTGAGATGGTCTCCTTCAATGATTCAGTGGCATGATTTTCTGTTAATGTTGGAAGGCCAACTCTTACACTTGCCCGCGCCGAAATCGCATTATGCCAAGGACATTGTATTCAACACAGACACACCAATTTTCGCCACGGGTAAGAACCCAATAATTCTTGTGAAGAATGCCACCATAGATGACAAGGAAACTGAGATGATGTCCGTTCGGTGGAACGTAATAACATTCCACTCACAGATTCCACACGGAAAGCAAAAGCAAATCCCTCCATGTGCAAAATGCTTTGCATGTCTTATTCTCGGTGACGAAAATAAGCAGAATTAAAAGAAATATCACTGCTAGGAACGAGTAACCACGAGTAACCATTAATTATATAAACATGATATACATATTATTTACCCAATTAGTGGTTACTCGTGGTTACTCGTTAGGTTTTGCGAAATGGAAGTTGTTATCAGTATTTAATCAAGATTTCTAATACGAAAACCATAAACTGTTGCAATGTGGTCGATTTATTTTCCAGTTTGTTATCATTCTACACGGAAATGAGAAGGAAAGTTCATGTGTGACAAACAGTTACAACTACTTAAGGAGCGTATGACACGCTTCAAATGTCAGGCAATATATATTTTGTAAACATTGATTACTTGTAAGTTAAGAATGATAATTCACACATTGTACAATGTTTAGAAGTTGTTAATATTTTGTACGAGCGCCATTTTTTTCAATGATTAAATGCATTCTTTTCTGCATGCTTTCTATAGTACGGTCTATTAACTTCTTGTCCAGATTGTTAATTGTTGACTCAACGCTTGCTTGGAATCTTTCGACATTTCCTTCTTGACAATTCCATACAAAGATGCTCGAGAAACTTTACGTCGCTTCATTATGTCTTTTTTCTTCAATCCTTTCAATTGCATTAAACATTTGACGTACGCCCTTGTTTCAGGATCAATTTTCCCTTAAAAACCATTTTGTTTACGTTTCTTCCTGCGAACACTTCGTTTCGTTACGTCAGTAATACAATAAAAAGCCTGTTAATTAGCCAATTAAAGACACCCCAATCACGCCATTACCATTTTATGTTTTATTTCTGTATTTTTAACAATCACGGGCTGTTGGAATGTCTCACGAGATATGGTTTGCTTTATAAACTAACTTTTTGGTTTTCGACAATCGGCGCCAAAAGTGTCGAGACATTTCGTTATTATAGGAGTCGTTTCCTATTGCTTTTATTGTTGCCGTCACAAATTTACCCCCTCCCCCCAATCAATGTTGATACGCAGAGCTCAGGCCTTGTTGAAGGCTACAACATTGAACGGGGGAGGGGGAGCTTTGTAGCACCTAGTAATATGAATAATAATGATGAATACCAAATTAATTATTCTATTATGCGACATGCTGAGACTGTCTCAACTACTTCTGTCGCCGATTGTCCGGGCATAAGATCTAGGTTTTTGAAACGTTAGCAAGAAGCAATATTTGTCAATTATATCTGAAATATTTATTTGATGGAGAAGTTGAAATGTGCAATAAATGATATCCGATTCAATTTAATTACAACTTGTTTCATACTATTAAATGAATGTTTTAATTCATCCTCGCTAGAGACGCTTACATCAATTAACCGCTTTCTGGACATACTACGGGCGTAAATTGCGCAGTTTACAGAGACTTTGATCTCGCAAATTTATTGTTCAACTTTTTCAAAATTAACGAACATTCACAATGGATTTTATACGAGGTTACAATTCAGGATCGTCTTCTATAGATGAAAACCAAACACAGGAGTACCACTCGGTTAATTTTTTTTCACGGTCAGTTCGAAATCTGTTAGAGAAAGGGTGCGGAAAATATCGCAATATGATGATTGTCAGGGCCAGCAAAATGCGGGAAAACGTTTCTCTTTAACCCTCTAAATTCCATTTACAGCACATTTTCCATTCCTGCGTGTACTAGTTTTGCGTGCGTTGGCGCTGAGAAGGCTGAGTGCATTTTCTTGAACGATTTCAGATGGTCTCCTTCAATGATTCAGCACCCGTATCTCGGATTCTAAATGGGTTAAACCCATATCTTCTAAATTTAGAATTACGGGTTCCACCCAGGTTAAATGATCATCTGTGCCAGCTCACATGACAATGGATCCCATTATTATTATTCAGACCAATCATCGTTCAGAATAGAATGTGGCCAAACTAAAACCATAATGGCGGACGAAGCTTCTCGGTGTTTTTAATATTTTGGATTCGCTTTTCGCTTTATTGTTTAAAATTTTCCCGGTCACGAAGCGTTTAAAGCCTGGATCTTTCAAAACAACGTTTATTGACAGAAGAGGATCGAGAAGGCAAGATATTTAAGTGTCCTTAGACCGCCACAATAAATGCGGCTCCGCTGCAGAATTGCCTTCAGCTGCACGACTGTCATGTGGAGGATGTAGGCGACACTGCTGATTTTCTGCAGCATTCGGTGACTGCTCGCGAAAATCGCCGGAGACAGGAACAATTAAAGTGGAATGAGGTTAGAGATCGTGTTGTTGTCTGTCTGTTTGATGCCACGAAACGGCATCCCTTAAAATTAGATGCAACAAATAATTACTATTAATAATTACATAGGTAAGTTATGTCAGTTGAACCTGTAAAAAATTTAGCCAGTTTTCAAAATCCGAGTTTTATTTCCCATCTGTATTATACCTATATCGAGCGGCCACCTGTATTTAAGTGGACACTTTCTGAACTACCAATTATATACAGGATGGGCTGAATTATTTTAATATACCTTCACTGTCTTGAATTGGCTTTGGTAAATATATAGAGGTTGTTCAGTGGAAAGTTGTGTAATACGGCTGGGTATCTTTACGAGTCAGTTTATATTTTTTCAAACCTTTTATAGGCGAAAATGCCCAACCGTATTACACAACTGTTCGCTGAATAAATTGTTATTAAACGACAATCATCTTCTCACAAATCTAAGTTTTTGATTTTTTTTTCTCGAGCGCGTGTCCAGAAGAATGTAATAACTTGTCATATTTGCTCTCGTTTTGGTGTGTATTTTCACTCAAAACTTCTGTCATATAATAAACAGATGTTATTGAACTAGCGTGAGGTCTGTTTTTGTGGAAATATTGGTCGATTTCAAAACAAAATACCACAAATTTTATCAGACTTCACTTTGCAATGCATAGACCAAATTCAAACAAACAGAATTCCAGCAGATATAGAAAAACTGCTTATCACAAAAGAAGCGTACTGGAGTGCACAGTTATTTTCCTTCACGCCTTTCAGCGAAATAAAAGACAGGAATTTCATTCAAAAAATGGTACCCATTACACTTAAATTCAAAGAATTTTTATCACCAGGTTGCGAGTTACTATGATTAATATTTTTATTTTGTTTGTTATTAGTAATTGTTGTTGTTTGTGATTGCGGCCTTGGCATTTGGGGGCTCTATTCAAGGAACCCGGTAAGACGTGCTGGTCTTGTCAATTGACATTGACCTATATGATTATCCGGGAGCCCTGAATGGGGAACTTGTTGCACTGAGGCAATTATATAATAGTTACATAATAGTTACCATAAAATTTGATTGTTTTCATAGTAATTTTAATTTCTATCGTTAGTTTAGTGTAGCTCATTAGTATCTTTTATAGCACTCGTTGTTTCCTTTTTGTCTATTTTCTTAATCACTTCTATTAAATTGTATTATTGTTGTGAATCCGCTTTCAATTTGTTACATAATTTGTCAGTAGTTTAGCGTTAAGTCATTGTTGTATAACCGTATTTAACTCCCGTTTTATAATATTAAAAGTTGTCCATTTTTGGTCTTTTTAACTAATTTATATATAAAAAATACAATGAATGAGTTTTATCAGCGTAAACCCTGTAATTGCAGTTAATTAAATTAAATATGTGTTGTCACCTCTGTCCAGTTGATTAAATATGTCGGGGACCTGATAGTGACTTTGGATCAAATGGTCCATGTGCAAGCTTGGCTGGCGTCATTGTATAATTGTGTTCTTAGACAAAACACTTTAAACAGTAAAATTATTATACAAATGTAAAATAAATTAATAATGATAAAAAACAATTTTCTTTGTCCCAAATGTGAGGTTCTTTTTATACCAGTAAAATGTCTGTTTGCAGTATACATACATGTACATTATGAACCCGCTATTCTTCATTTTATTGATTCAATATATTAAAGAAATAAAAAACGCACCGAGTGCATTATTTCTTTAAAATTATATGAGCACGCGGGAATTATTAAGAACACGAGAGAGGTGCAGAGAAGCACGAGCCAAAGGCGAGTGCTTCTCGCACTTCTCCAGTTTTCTTAAAAATTACCAAGTGCTTAATATATAACTCATCAATGTACGAGGAACAAGGTTTTTTTTATTTCTTTTATAAAATGAAAACGGTTATAATAAACCTTACGTCACGCGCGTGCTTTATCGAGTTATAATGAACTCGGTTTCACCAATCACAGCGGAGCACTTGCGCTTGCACTTGCACTTGCACACGGTGCGCAGCTCCATACTCATAGAACCTATGCCGTGATTTTTCATGGTCATAGCTAGCGGAATGTTTCGCGGGCGCGTGTTTGCCCGCCCGCCCGCCGTGTTGGAACAACATCCGGGATCTTGAAAGCAAGGCTTTGTTTTTCGCGCGGCCACACAGCCGTGAGCTCTGTAAACACTTTAGTTGTTTTGTTGTGTCTAGCGGAGAATTAAAGTCGTTATTTTCCTGCATTTTTTCGCGGTTTGCTACTCAAGACAGGGATACTAATTAAGGTATACTCAGAAGCCGCTTTAGTGGAAAAAGACGAGCTTTCAGGGATAAAATCTTGCTTCGAGGAACTTCATGTATTACGTTTTTATCAATGCGGGAGATGTTTGTTTTCTACGGATTTCAGAACCAGAAGCGGGGATTTGAATTTCCAAGCAAGCGAGGGACTTACAGGTAAAACAGATTACAGTTTTCGATGAGAATTTATGTTGATATCAATCTGTGAGTGACTTTTTATTAGTGTTATTTTTAGTTTTGGAGAATTGATTTTAAAACGTGCTTAAATTCAGTTGTATCGATCTCTTGAATTTCATCGAAGAAAGCTTGAACTCGATGAGCTATAATTAAATGGTACGCGTTTTGCTTTTAAACGTAAACTAATGGAGATTTGAATAAATTTTTTCGAAAGAAGATTGTGTTGTCCATTTTTATGTGTTTGTTCATTCATTAGATAGATTGAAAAGCGATTTTATGTAAACAAAACAAGACTTTGATTTTATAGTACAGTTCTATCTTCACTCGCATCGCCTTATGCAAATATGTTTGTGTATTTTTGCAATTTTTGATTTTCAAATCAGTTTCTCGGGCAATTTTTGACAAACATAAACTGTATTTTATTCGGAAACTAGTGGTACTAGTTATTCTAGACAGAGAAAAGTTGTTTTTGTGAACTTTTGTAAGGTCTATAAAAATGTACTGTGCATCAGACGGTCGCGTAATACTGTTTTTGAGAATTGCTAAAATTGAAAATAGCCCGTTCGTCAATCTTAATTCTTGTGTTTCCAACCTTTCACCTTAGTTAGAGTGATTTTACTTCATCTGTGAAATAGTTAGTAGAATAGTACGCACTATTAGACTATAATTCCATTGTTTCCTTTTGTTTAATTTGGACTATCACACACTAATTGTTAGATAGTGTTTCACAGATGAAGTAAAATCACTCTAAGTTTCACCTTAGTTAAGTTTCACCTTAGTTAAGCTTGTTCAAAGTGCGACGCTGTTAGGCTTGGGCTATGTATATATATATTAGCGCGCGCATATCCTTGAGCATTTTATTAAAGAAATAAAAAACGCGCCGAGTGCATTATTGAGTTATATAAGCACGCGGGAATTTTTCGCACTTCTTTAGTGTTCTTAAAAATTCCCAAGTTTCACTGGAAAAGTTGAAAATTTACATACTATGTAAATAACATGTAAATAACATGTAAATCACTGAAAATAGACTGTAAACGATAATTTACAGACTATTTGGACATTTACATGTTATCAATAATCATGTAAATAACATGTAAATATTAGAGCTGAAACATATAGGCTGTAAATTTTGAAGGTATAGGAACAGAGACCATGTAAATAACATGTAAATTGGAAAAGGCGACTTTGTACACAGCATGTAAATTTAAAAGAGAGACTGTAAATAACATGTAAATTAGAAAACGGAGGTTATGAAGACCCTGTAAATAACATGTAAATTGAAAAAGGGGGCTATCAATACCATGTAAATTGAAAAAGGGGGGCTGTCAAGACCATGTAAATAACATGTAAATTGAAAAAGGGGGGCTATCAATACCATGTAAATTGAAAAAGGGGGGCTGTCAAGACCCTGTAAATAACATGTAAATTGAAAAAGGGGGCTATCAATACCATGTAAATAACATGTAAATTGAAAAAGGGGGGCTATCAATACCGTGTAAATTGAAAAAGGGGGGCTGTCAAGACCATGTAAATAACATGTAAATTGAAAAAGGGGGGCTATCAAGACCATGTAAATAACATGTAAATTGAAAAAGGGGGGCTATCAAGACCATGTAAATAACATGTAAATTGAAAAAGGGGGGCTATCAATACCATGTAAATTGAAAAGGGGGGGCTATCAAGACCCTGTAAATAACATGTAAATTGAAAAAGGGGGGCTATCAATACCATGTAAATAACATGTAAATTGAAAAAGGGGGCTATCAATACCCTGTAAATTGAAAAAGGGGGGCTGTCAAGACCATGTAAATAACATGTAAATTGAAAAAGGGGGGCTATCGAGACCCTGTAAATAACATGTAAATTCAATGCTGTGTCTTCAACTGAAAAGCATTTTTGCAACACCATACCATAATTTGAGGACCTTACTGTTTAGAGAAGTACAACTGTCAGTCTAGCAATGCAATTTGTTTCAATTTAATGCTGGTTCCTTTTGTCACATAAAATATTCCATGTCACAAACATGACTACAACTTTACAGTTTTAACCGGAATTTGCAAGGCAAGGCATGTCACTTTAAATGCATACATGATAATGATAATAATAATCTTTATTGAGGATGCCAACGTCACCAGTAGTGGTCCTCTCCTAAGACTATATGTTAATTATCTTTCACTTGTTGAAAAAAACATCATGAACATCTGTAGCCCTGGCCAAATGGAAAGACAAGTCGACATAAAAAATAAGTTGCATCAATAACTTTTGTCCAATTCAATCAAGCATAGATTCTAGTTGACGCAAGCTTTTAATAGGTAACTTAAGATCCACGACGACAACATGGACGACGACCAGAAGTGAGATTCACGCGATTTTCCCACGAATTCTGTCGTCGTCCTCTCGTCTACAACGACCAAGCCAGTAGTTTCACATTGTCGTGCAAAGGAGTTTCATTTTTGCTTGTCTATTTTACGAAGCCAGCGAATTGGATTAAAAATTTGACTGTATACAATGTGTGTGTTTTCGTGTTGTTTACTAACTGGTGGCAAGACGAGGAAAAGGCGAACCAGTAAGTTGTAAATGTATTTTTATCTTTAAAACTTGCCCTTACAGTCAAAACAACTGGATCGAAAAAAATTATTCATGACTGCAAGCAGCTGGCCACAAGCCTTGAATAGAAGAATTTAATCACTTGTACTCTGGAATTTTCGTCTCTGTAATATGTAAAAATATATTGAATCTTCAGCAGTGAACCGTTTCATTTTGTAACTTTTTTGCAGATGTGGTTATTTAGACTCACAGCCAAATACATTGTTTTTGCCAACTCTTGTAATTAATTGTGTATTGTGTTTATTTTTTGGGGTCCAAACTTTGTATGCAATTCCGAACACGATATACTAATGTGCTGGGAACTCGGCCAAACACTCGGACTCGGCCATTTCATTCAGCATGAACTTTCAATATTCTCCATGGGGAAAAATCAGGATTTTTGGACTCAAACAGGTCAAACAAAACTGGAAATTCTTCGTTGTTAATAAAGTTTAATCCATGGCTAAAAAAAATAAGCTCATCTTGAGCGAGACGTTTTCAACAAGCCAAGTCAAAATAAGTCGTCGTCTACCTGCCGGCCACATCTTAAGATTTCATTTTCCCACCAAAAACGATGTCCTCGGACCAGTCATCCTGCGGTCTATAGACGTTGTCGTTGTCTTGTTCATTGTAGATTTTAAGTTCTCTAATATCACTTAGTCAACCACTGCAAGTTATCATGTACATTGAAATGGCTTGTTTACAATTTGGAACAACTTGCATCTAGACATATACTTGCCAGTCAGTTTGGCCAGAACATAAGTGGGTATTTTTCTGCCCATAACTAAATAATATTCAAGTTTTCAGAAGAATTTGTCAAAATATATTTTCATTGAATTTTGTCATTTCCACACCAATAAGGTCAGCATTTACATGCAAACACAATGGCAGCTGACTATGGCATAGTCTTTTGTCATAAAAACTGGCATTTTATGCCTGACTATATAACTTATATCCTATTTTTAGTAGATCCTATATGGCACAGTAACTGATCATTTTTTTTTTAGAATTATTTGTTTCTGTTTTGCATTGTTCCTTTCAAAAAGCTACATGTACACTGTACAGTGTACATTGACTACAGCTTTGGTATGTTTTCTGCCAGAGTTTGGCCATGGGGATGCTCTTGCTCTTGAAGCCTGCGAAACAAAACAAAAAAACAGCTGCAGTGAGCAGAAGTCTGTCTTGTAGTAGTCTGCCTGATAACTAAGGCAACTGCCCTTCGCATCCATTTTTTATCAAAAGAAAAGTGGGCAGCACACAGCAGCTAGACCGGTTTCGTGATACAAATTTGTAAGAGTTTAATGGATGGTAAGCACAAAATATTGCGATACTATACTGTCCAATTATTTCAGTCAGTTTATGTTCTTGATGTAAAGAATTGTTATGGAGGAGATGTGGAAGCTTACATCCAGAAGGGGTTATAACTTGAAGAATTTTGTGGGCCTATAACTGGGTGGGCTTAGGCTATGTTCACATTTGGTGCCTGAGCACTAGTGCCTGGGTACCAGCACAAAATGGTGCTGTGTTCAGCAGACACTGGGTACCCAAGATATTAACATGTTCACATTCTGAGTGTACAAGGGAATTGTGGGTACGCAAAGCAGTGGTTTGTGGGTGTAGTGCCTCGCAACTAAGTAAAACGTGTGCACACTGGGAACCGGTACCCACTTTAGTGCCCGAGTCCCGTGCCCGAATTCTAGTATGGGTACTCGAAAAAAAGGTGTGTTCACATTAGTGCCCAGCGATAATCGTACTCGGGCACCGTGCTCGGGCACCAAGTGTGAACATAGCCTTACATTGTATAACCGGGATTTTTAAGGTATGTATGGAAAATCATGACCAGTAACAAGAAATGGACTTTGCTCTTGGATCAAAGTTTTCCTATTAACACAGTGATCACAATCCAATTTTCCCAGAGAATATCAATAAAACACAGTCATGAGTTTCTGAGAATTAGGAACTGATAAAAAAAAATCAGTCACCAAGGGACAATGAATAAAATGCTGGTCTCTGAATAAACACCTGGTTCAAATTGTTCTGGGTTAACAAGACCAAGTTTTAAACAAAAACCATGTTTAACATTAACTCAAGAAAATACACAATGTGCCATACATTTAGCTGCAGTTTATCAGATTATACCACAAATGTTTGGCAGGGTAAATTAATCATGTCTAGGTCAAAAAGAAAAAAAAAAACAACAAAACCAAGTTATGTTATTCCATACAGTAGTCAACTAAATTGCTGATTTTAGATCAGACCTAAGGTTCTCATTTGAATAATGTTTGGTGCTGCAGCAAAATATTAACACATTGTACATGTTGGTGCCCATGTCAGTTACTTGGGTGCCTAATTGCTACCAGGCTCCTGTTAGAAAACAGCCTTAAAGTGTACATGGACATATAACATCAATTATTCTCTCACCATAAAAAGTTCTCCTTGAATCTCTTTGAATGATGCCATTTCTAATGTGAAAAAAAAAATGAGAAAATATGAAGCATACTCCCATATCACTGCTGCATTAAATTGTATATTATCCTCATATTACCAGTGAATAAGATGGGTATGGTTGATGTAAATAATATACATGAACATCGTCTTAAGAATGAAAACTGACTTGTAACTACTAAACGTTATTACATCGGTTTAGATGGGCATTGGCACATGGGATAAGTCTCTGCAGTTACCATATGGTAATAAGGCAAAATTTTGACCCAATATGGTCTGCACTCTTGTACATGTAAGCGACCACCTCCCATAAGCGACCACCTCCCGTAAGCGACCACCTAGGCTTGACATTTTGGGTGGTCGCTTACGGGAGGTTCCACTGTATTCAAAAGAAATGTTAACCTATTTATTCTGTTTACCTTTACAGAATATTTTTAAAGGCTGCTTAAATTTCAAAACAATGCTGGCTTGATTAGAAGAAATATCTGTATATTTGCTTGCTTTGACTTATTGAACCTAACACCGGTGAACAGAATGGGTGAAATAATTCCAGCTAGTAAAAATATAAAACAACAGCTACTCAGCTCAACTACTCAGCACACAACTGTCCTGCTGTGTTTGTTTATGGTTATGTTATTTTTAGTTCAAAATCAATCTTCGTTTTTCTCACAATTTTCTGAATTTTCTATGGTATGAGCATGAATCATTCAGTTTTATTCCATCTCACTGTATATTTTGCTGTGACCAACAAAAGCAGAAGTCATTCACCCGAATTTTATCCAAAGCATGCTAGGAAGACAGTAATATCCTCCTTTCAGTGTACATGTACATTGTAGTTTGAAGACAGAACACTGTAAAGCATAAATTTTGCTTTTGTCTTGATGCATATTCACACTCTAAAATACCATGAACAACAATACATATAATACAGTGAAAAGAGAATTTCTTTGAATCCTACATTACCTAGCTTGCACTTCATATTGATACTAAAAATTTCAAGTCACAATGTAACCTACACCACCGTACATGTATAAGAAAAACACCCTCACCTCTCTGTACAGTTACATGTGCAGCTGTACATTTGATGGTTTATTACTTAACCTTTTTTGTTTTAACTGAATTAGAATATTTGATTTCACATTGGCAGTTTGAAAAGAATGATACAATCCATTCACAATTACAGTGTATAAACATTCATTTTGAATAATGTGCAGAGAGGCGACCAATAATTTTTAACTTTAATACTCCATAGTACAATGTACAACTCAAGTCAATCCCACTCTGACTCATCAAGACCAACCGGTTATTTTTATGTAAGATTACTGTCTTTAGGTGATCAACCAAGTTACAATCTTGGATGTTTTAAAATTCAGACTGCAGATTACAGACTGGCATAAGTGCATATTAGGTACATTTGTATCAAGTGCAGTGGGTATAAAATGCAGACTGAGACCAAAACAGTCACTTGATCCTAATTTATGACTTAATCTATCAAGCAATCTGCTGTAAAACTGTCCTACTACAGATGCAAGCCTTCAAGTAGATGTATTCTATTTTTCACAATCACACAGGATAACTGTGAACATATTTAATCTGTAATCATAGCTGCACACCGCTGTAGGCACTAAAAAATAGTTTTGGTCTTACAACTGTATATTAATATAGTCAGCATTTTATACTCAGTCTGGAGTCCAAAATCTTAAGTCTATAATGACTTTAATTTATAACACAACATAGCATTTGATGGCAAGAATAAGCAGCAAAACAAGTCAAATACCGGTATGCCAAGTTATTATTTGACATAGCATTCAGCGAGCAAATACACATCAAATTGAGTTCAAATATGACATGTTATTACACTCTTCTGACCATGCGTTTGGTAAAGCAGTTTCAAAAACTTAGTTTTAGGAGGTTACTGTTGTATAATAAGTAACTGTTATTTAAGCACGATGGGTATTAAAGCTAGAAAGCTCGTGGGGTCGTGCACTATATTACATTACGAACTATTTGCATCTATTTATTACATTACGAACTATTTACATCTAAAAATAATGAACTTATTCAGCGAAAAGTTGAGTAACAGCTGGGTATTTTTACTCGTCAGTTTTGATTTTTTTAAGCCTTGTAAAAATAGTCAGCCATATTACACAACTTCACGCTGAATAACCTTTATTTATTACACTTGTCTGACCATAGGCTAGGGTAAACAGTAATTTTTTTCAAAAACTTAGATTTTGGAAAAGATGATTGCTGCATAGTAGTAATAATCGGTAAACTATATAATAATAACATGTACATGTATAACAAACAATTTAATCAGCAGAAAGTTGTGTAATGGGGCTGGGCATTTTAACTTGTCAGCTTTTATTTTTTCTCACCTGACATGTAAAAATACAAAGCATATTACACAACTTTTCGCTGAATAACCTATATTTATACTGACCAGCCACAATACAATCTGCACATTTAAGCTTAATTTAAACTTAATGTTGTTTTTTAATGATTTAAATATTTTATCAGTTATACATGTACATATAAGCTTACAAACAGCTTGAAGCATTCAAGGTATTTCCAAGTAAAGGCAACCGCCATGAGAACAAGCCCCCTTCATGTTTTGTAAAGTTTTGCAGGTATAAACTTATTGTAAATATCAACGAGCGTTCATGTATTGACATATGTGTTCTTGTAACCCTCTATAAAATGTACCATGTGTATTTCTCAGATCTTTTTCGATTCATTTTCTATCAAGTTGTGACAGTTTAAAGTGAAATATCCCACCAATTTTATGAAACTAGACTGATTTGAGCATTTAGCATTTCGAAAATCAATTGAATCTGAACAAACATTGTGCACGAGTTACAAGCAGAATCATGCCAGAAATGCACGCATGGTTGACTGTACAAATTAAATCGAAACGCTACCCAGCGGTAAAACATACCTGCAAAGATGCGTGGGTTCTTCTTCATTCTTTTACGGCGTTTTGTATTGACATTTCCACTGAATAAAGCCGTTTTAAGGCCCGAAGCCTCGCCAGAAGTCAAATTCGACCGCCATTGCCGGATTTCATATCGTGAGGAACTGGGGCGAGTTTGGAGCCTGCCGGACATTTGCACGGCTGAGCAGCCGAAGAGCAGCCGCGTTTTATTTACAGCGAGCATAGAGACTCTCGAGCATTGAGCTTTGAAAGTCAAGCCTTGAGCTTTGAAATTAACGTAGAGCTTTTGAAACTCATCACTAAAGCTTTTGAAACTCATCGAGGATGGACGAAGATAAAAAGCACACAGAGTGGGTGACAGAAGATCTCGCAAAGTGGAGCGCTGATGAGCTAAAATCGCTTCTTACGAAGCTCAAATTGAAGGCTTCGGGGACAAAGCACGAGCTTGTTCATCGACTACTGCCATTTCAAAAGGATGACGGTTTGCTTGAGAAACACGTCAAGGAAATTAATAAGAGTTTCAAGTTCAAGACGAGTATGGATAAAACAATAATACCACCACCTTCTGCTGAGTGGAACGCAGACAGCTCTTTTTACCCGAAGGTAACGGCAGAGACTATTTCCGATTACGTAGCATTTAAACGACAGGGGGGGAAAGGTCAGTACCGAAAAGCCAAGAGAATGCTTTTTTCAAGGAAAATAAAAACGGTTAAAGTAATGAAAGTTGAGGACAACAGTACATCTGTCTTTGTCAAGGCGTTTGTTGTGAAAAGCTTTGGACAGGAAGTCACTCGTCCAGCTACTATTTTGTTCGAAAACAATGCACCTATAAAAGGTCACTGCACGTGTGCAATTGGAAGATGTGGAGTTTGCTGCCATATAATCGCTCTGTTGATGTACCTAAACCACTTTAACGAACACAAAGTAAAACTTCTTGCCTTAACACGGACACAGAAAATGCAAACATGGCATAAGAAGGGGAACCTGTCTCCTCGAAAAGCAACAACTACGTCTCACATCCCTCTGAAAAACTTTCGTAATGTGCGATCTTCCCGAAGGTCCTTAGCCACTAAAAGAAAAACTAAAAAGAAGGATGTTAATGTACCTGCCACTGTTGATGATCTGAAAAGCGACTGGCTGAAAAGAGATGTGAATCAAGTTGAAGATAACATTAAAAATGCCATTGATGGCCAGAATTTACATAACCATTTCTTCAAGACACTGACAAAATTCAATATTGTTTCTGGCCTTTCCATGCAGCTGCGGTACAACAATGCTTTCAAACTAAGGGCCGTTCTGGAGGATCACAATTACTGTATGAAAAGCGAAATATATGACCAGGCCCAGGCAGTTTTAAGGCCACAATTCTCTGTGATGTCTGGTGATGTCTGGCATTCAAAGCTTGTGACTGATGATGAGAAATTTCCTGAGGAAAAGGAGGCCTCCCAATTAAAGGAAAGCCACACCCATGCCAAATCTGATTTGATGTTTGCAAATGAAAAGAAGGCTATGAAGGAGCTTTTGGAGATTGTCCATAGTGCAAAGGGAGCACCGAAAACATTGTCAGTGCCAAAGTACATCATTAAACCTGAACCATATGGGTCCAATTATGTCAAGGTGGATCAGGGGTCAAGTGAATGGCGCTCTTTGAGGATTGGAGTAATTAGTGCAAGCAAGCTTCCATACCTGCTAGGCTTCCACGGTCAGAAAGAATTTATTCGCTCCTGGTTCTTCATCCACAATAAAATTGATGAATCACTTGCTGCACCGAAAAAATTTAAGAACTTTGCAAGAGGCCATCAGTTTGAAAGAAAGGCAATCGAGTTATTTGAAGAGCTTTCAGGTTTGTTTGGTAGATTCAGCTTGCTATTCTCAAAGTTCCATTAAGACATTTTTTCATTTATTTTTTTTTTAGTGGCCCAATGTTTTTTTCCTGTCTTTTCCCCTACAGTTTTGTAATATTTTTTGGGGGTGTTCTTTCTGACCACTTAGGTATATGTGTTTGTATGTTGGGGTGGGTGGGTGAGCATTAGGGGCAGGGGTGCAAACAGGAGACTTATCAGAGATTGACGCTTAATAGAGCTTTTACAGTATTCTTTTACATTATTTTTTTTAACATTCTTTAACACTGATGTCTCTAGTAAATTTATGTCCTACTTGTTTCAGGAGTTCCAATTTCTCCAAGTGGGTTTTTTATCACCCCTCAGATCCAAGGTATGGTGCAAGCCCAGATGGAATTGGAAAATCGTTTCTAGTAGAAGTCAAAACAAGGGCTGAAGGAAGCAATGCTCCCCTGAACAATCTGACTGGATCCCATGTCCTGCAAGCAAATTTCCAGATGGCTTGCACTGTTGCAGAAATAACATTTCTTGAGTCCTACTTGCCTGAGCAACACATTGCCAACTTTTTCACAATAGAAAGAAACAATCTCTTGATTGATGTTTGTAAAATGATTACTGACCATATTTTAGAAAGAAAGACAGTTACTTATTGGCCTCATGAGGAAAACAAGTTACTCAAGAAACTTGGTGACCAAGTTATGGGACAAATCCCATCTTTTGATAGCTTAAGGCCACTACGATCTTGGGTGAATAATATGGCCAAAAGTGTGGAACAAGTACTATTGTGTCCAGGGTAACCATTGAATTCATGAGGTTCCGAGGAATTCACTTCAACATTCAACTGATGCAAATTATTCTTCAAATGACAACTGTTTTTAAGTGAATCTCCCCACTTCTGTGATCGTTCCTCGTTTACCATAGTTGTAAAGCTTGTGTTCATGTCTCTACTGTGGGGATAAAATACAAATTATGATCACCTTGGGGATTTATAAATAAAAATAGCCCAGAGAACAAAATTAATATAAATGGAGTCTGTTGCACCTTTATAGTTGTTTTTAATTTTATTGATATTACAATGTAGTCACTTGGGATTATAGGCAATGGCATTTCAACTGCTTAATGTTTGCCTTAATCAATTTTCTTGAAAGCTGTGATTCAATGGTGGATTTAATGAAATCAGATGTTATTGGCTGGGGGGGGGGGGGGGGTAGTTGACCTATGTCTGGGTATAGGACAAAAAATGCATACCCTGTATGACGCCCTCTACTTTAGGACAATGTTTAGGATAAAGGACAAAATACACCCTGCAATCATGCAACCATACCCTGATTAGGATAGGTTCAGTTCCTGTTTAGGACAGAGAGGCCAAAAACCATACCCTGTCCAGTGGCACATCTTTGAAAAGGCCACATGAAGGATTCCCCACACCCCCCCCCCCCCCCCCCCCACTGGATTTTATAATTGTGAACATTTATTTGCTCCTTCTTATCAACACTATTTTAAGAGTTCTTTGGACCAACTCGGGTTCAACTCTGGCCTCGATGAAACGCTGTTTAAAAATCAATTAGTTTTCGACTTAAATAAAATGAGTGTTTATCCAAACTGCAGTCACATTTGTTAAAAGCGCCGGGTGATTGCAAGTTCTCCCGTCTGACCGTTCCGATCAACTTCGCAGAGTTTTAACTGAAGGTACGTTCACCTTATGAAAGTTATGCGGCAAGTCATGTAGCCTGTCGCAAGACCTAACCCAATTGGATGAATACAATAGAACGAGAAACAATAGAAATAAAACAATTGAACGACCTAACAATGAAAACCATTGTTAGATCTAACCAATCTCGACAGATCTTGCGAGCAGCTGCTACACTACTGCCTATAGTTATAAAGTGCAGGTGATGTCTTCAGCCATCGTTGCGTGTTTGCAAACTTAGAATTGAATTTGAGATCTATTTACTGAAAATATTTTGATGCACAAGCTAAGAAACTTAAAAACGTTCGAATAGCTATTTATTGGAATTGTAAACCACATCAGGGTCAGAGTCGGTTGTAGTCCTCCGAATAACAGACCAAGTTGTTCAGCGCATTCAACAACAAGTTTTATAGCCGTTAAAACTCGTATTTGTTGGATCTTAATTTTCATATATCCCAGAAACTAAACTTTCAATTTGTAGGTTTTTTCACATATTAACATTGGATGCGGAGTATATTTTAAACATATTCATTTCGTCGACTTTCACTCTTCTCCACGTAAAATAACCAGTAAACAGCATGGTAAATCTATTTACTATTCATATTACATTAATCAAAGTAGCTTACTTTAGAGATGCAATGTTTTTGGCTGGCATTGTAGAGATCTTTCGCCAAAGTCCCATTTCATATTCAAAAGATCCACGATTGTGAAAACACCTACTAAATATGAAATATGCACGGGAAATGCATTTGTAGTGTTTATTTTATCAGTCAACCGTAGACTGGGTCGTTTTTATACAATGAATTGTATCTTAAGAGTGCGGAAAAGTGGCCTCATTTTCCGCTAAATCGGAAAGCCCTGATACACACTCAGTTACGCAACTGAATCAACGTTAATAATTAACAACTTTAACCTACAACTCGCCTTAGAGTGATTTTACTTCATCTGTGAAACACTATCTAACAATTAGTGTGTGATAGTCCAAATTAAACAAAAGGAAACAATGGAATTATAGTCCAATAGTGCGTACTATTCTACTAACTATTTCACAGATGAAGTAAAATCACTCTAATTGTTGGTCCTTTATTATGACTATAACGTATTTCGGTAAAATATGACTTGGTTTTATCATGTGTACGCTAAGAGCAGATGCAAACACTTATGAGATCTAAGCATTTACGAGACTTCACGAACCGATTTCCGCGGTTCAGTGACGTAGCCATTTGCGTTATTCAGCGCTGTCGGCCTAGCTACGAATTTTAGAAACGGTTTGCTCCTTATTCAGTATGGTCAGAAGCCCATCATTGGGCTCCAGGTATCGTCATGAAATTACGTCAAAAATCGAGTGAGTGCGAAGAGAATGCCTGGTTACTAAGATGCTCCCTCCTGAACGTCTGGTTTTATAACTTGTACTAAGTTAGAAATTATTTTGTTTTTCGTTTCACTGCAGAGTGATTAGACAACAAAGGCCCTTATATTTTTTCCCTCATTAACAAAGTTAAAATTCAGTCGATGTTAGAAATGCCATTTGCTGGGGCCAAATAAAAAACACTAATGCACAAATGGGCAGCAAATACATTAGCAGAAAAGCGTGATACACATTTAGAAAAAACTCAAAGGTATGATACTAATTTAAACATGAAATAGTTTTTTTTCCTCTTGTGATTGTTACTATTATCATAACACTGCAGTTATTTTTGTCATTTGTTTGTTTATTTCATTGCAATTTATTATTTTGTTTATGGTTTTGTTAAGTTGCTACTACGTGTAGACGTTCATATATTAGATATCGATTATTTTGGTTGCACTATGTGTAAACATGCCGGGCACGTTTCTGCATGTCTAAGAAAAGGAAGTCAGTGGAACATGGCCAAAAAGCTTTGTTTAATTTGTCATAAGCTAATGTGTATATGAAAATAAATTCATATGAACTGCGAAGAAAGAATTAAACAGAATGTGATTATCGCAGTTCTGCAGCAACTGAAGGAGTTGCAACAATAACCTAAGGAAAAAAATAACTTTCAGACCTCGACGGGATTCGAACCCATGACCTTTGCGATTCCGGTGCAAACGCTCTACCATACCACTGAGCTACAACACCAGATAAGAGAGGCCCTAGGGGGTACCCATGTCCACCGTCAGAATTTCACAAGCAGCCATATCGCAATTTCGGGAAGTTCTTGTAATTTAAAAATGAAACGGTTTTTTTTCCTCTTGTGATTGTTACCATTATCATAACACTGCAATTGTTTTTGTCATTTGTTTATTTCAATGGACACTGACATCAGGGAAAAGAAATAAAAGACGTTTCTGACCAAAATGAAGAATTCAGTCCTTCTCGTCGCTATGTTGTCTATCATCGTCTTGACAACAACAGTAAGCCATGTTGAAAGTCTTAAATGTGGAAGTTTAAGCACAGGCAAGAGGATTAACAGATGCATAAAGATAGCAGTGAAAAACAAAGCAACGACGATGCTAATGAAGATGGCAAAAAAGATGGAACAAAAATACCGCGATCGTTTCCAGCAGCAACGCCACATCTAGTATTTTGTTGCAAGTCCAGAAATACTCTTCAGCATGGAGCGCACGACTCAAGATATGGACAGCAATTCAAGAAAAGACATACAAAGTATACTTTAAATGACAATTCTGTAGCATAAATACTCTTATCTTTATTTTTTACAGTTTTAAATGTTAATTTTTTAAACATGAGCGATGAAGGTCTTCAATCTTAAGACAACAAAGGTTAGGCTTTGTATTTATCCGTCTTAGAGCGCTTTTCAATTGAGTGTCGAAAGTAATTTCGCAATTGCTTTGGTTTTCCCATTGCTACGCTTTGTGATTGGCTAGAACCAATCACCAGTTTCTCGCACGCGTTTTCCCGCGTAGTGCCTCCTATGTATATGATTCGAGTTCTGATCGGTTCATCGGATTGTCTGCGAGTTCTGTGATTGGTCCGAATGATTACTTGGTTTTGGTTTTACGACACTCAATTGAAAACCGCTCGAAAGACATTCTTCCGTGAGCGATGAAGACCTTTAACCGTTTTGATTGTAAGCCAAGGCTGTTCTAACGAATCCTTATACTTTAAAGTTTTGATGTCGGCTTAATACACTTTTATATTCTATTATTTATTTATATTTCGTTTCATTTGCTTCTATTTATAGCTGAATTTTTGAAAAGGTGGTCAACGAAAATTACGGTAATTTCAATAAAACTAGCCCCAAACAAGGGTTTATATGACCCCGATCAGCCCGAAAATAACAGAGAAGAGAGAAGAGGGAAAGGGAGCAAGGGCGAAAGAAAAAAAAGTCCAGCACCAGTCTTTAGTTTTTATATTGAGGGTTGTAGAGATAGTTTTTGAACGACAAAAAAAAAAAAAATCCAAGCACACTCACGAACGGTTACTTAGGGCGACACCCTTTTTAAAAATTCAGGTTTTAATCTCGATAGAATGGCAACAATGATCGGGATTACCATATTATGTTTTATTTCTGTATTTATAACAATCACGGGCCGTTGGAATGTCTCACGAGAGGGGAAGCAAAGAACACAATATCATACCGTTTCTGATTTTAACTCCCTCAGTCAGACGATCAAAGACTCAAGGAATGTAAATAGTTTTAAACGTAATGTTTTTAAGTTTAATATAGCTATTTACGTTTAATTTTTATTTATACTTATTTTTAATTTTTTATGCATTTTTGTATCTTTTTAATCCCTTTGCAATTTTATAGTTTTTGTTTTTACAATATATATCTAGTTTTGAGGTCCTTTTTGAAAACCATATTTTTTATGAAAAAGTTTCCGCAATAAAGATGATGATAATTATTATTATTATTATTATCATTATTATTATTCGACAATCGGCGCCAAAAGTGTCGAGACATTTCGTTATTATAGGAGTCGTTTCCTATTGCTTTTATTGTTGCCGTCACAAATTTACCCCCTCCCCCCAATCAATGTTGATACGCAGAGCTCAGGCCTTGTTGAAGGCTACAACATTGAACGGGGGAGGGGGAGCTTTGTAGCACCTAGTAATATGAATAATAATGATGAATACCAAATTAATTATTCTATTATGCGACATGCTGAGACTGTCTCAACTACTTCTGTCGTCGATTGTCCGGGCATAAGATCTAGGTTTTTGAAACGTTAGCAAGAAGCAATATTTGTCAATTATATCTGAAATATTTATTTGATGGAGAAGTTAAAATGTGCAATAAATGATATCCGATTCAATTTAATTACAACTTGTTTCATACTATTAAATGAATGTTTTAATTCATCCTCGCTAGAGACGCTTACATCAATTAACCGCTTTCTGGACATACTACGGGCGTAAATTGCGCAGTTCACAGAGACTTTGATCTCGCAAATTTATTGTTAAACTTTTTCAAAATTAACGAACATTCACAATGGATTTTATGCGAGGTTACAATTCAGGATCGTCTTCTATAGATGAAAACCAAACACAGGAATACCACTCGGTTAAATGTTTTTCACGGTCAGTTCGAAATCTGTTAGAGAAAGGACGCGGAAAATATCGCAATATGATGATTGTCGGGCCAGCAAAATGCGGGAAAACGTTTCTCTTTAACCCTCTAAATTCCATTTACAGCACATTTTCCATTCCTGCGTGTACTAGTTTTGCGTGCGTTGGCGCTGAGAAGGCTGAGTGCATTTTCTTGAACGATTTGAGATGGTCTCCTTCAATGATTCAGTGGCATGATTTTCTGTTAATGTTGGAAGGCCAACTCTTACACTTGCCCGCGCCGAAATCGCATTATGCCAAGGACATTGTATTCAACACAGACACACCAATTTTCGCCACGGGTAAGAACCCAATAATTCTTGTGAAGAATGCCACCATAGATGACAAGGAAACTGAGATGATGTCCGTTCGGTGGAACGTAATAACATTCCACTCACAGATTCCACACGGAAAGCAAAAGCAAATCCCTCCATGTGCAAAATGCTTTGCATGTCTTATTCTCGGTGACGAAAATAAGCAGAATTAAAAGAAATATCACTGCTAGGAACGAGTAACCACGAGTAACCATTAATTATATAAACATGATATACATATTATTTACCCAATTAGTGGTTACTCGTGGTTACTCGTTAGGTTTTGCGAAATGGAAGTTGTTATCAGTATTTAATCAAGATTTCTAATACGAAAACCATAAACTGTTGCAATGTGGTCGATTTATTTTCCAGTTTGTTATCATTCTACACGGAAATGAGAAGGAAAGTTCATGTGTGACAAACAGTTACAACTACTTAAGGAGCGTATGACACGCTTCAAATGTCAGGCAATATATATTTTGTAAACATTGATTACTTGTAAGTTAAGAATGATAATTCACACATTGTACAATGTTTAGAAGTTGTTAATATTTTGTACGAGCGCCATTTTTTTCAATGATTAAATGCATTCTTTTCTGCATGCTTTCTATAGTACGGTCTATTAACTTCTTGTCCAGATTGTTAATTGTTGACTCAACGCTTGCTTGGAATCTTTCGACATTTCCTTCTTGACAATTCCATACAAAGATGCTCGAGAAACTTTACGTCGCTTCATTATGTCTTTTTTCTTCAATCCTTTCAATTGCATTAAACATTTGACGTACGCCCTTGTTTCAGGATCAATTTTCCCTTAAAAACCATTTTGTTTACGTTTCTTCCTGCGAACACTTCGTTTCGTTACGTCAGTAATACAATAAAAAGCCTGTTAATTAGCCAATTAAAGACACCCCAATCACGCCATTACCATTTTATGTTTTATTTCTGTATTTTTAACAATCACGGGCTGTTGGAATGTCTCACGAGATATGGTTTGCTTTATAAACTAACTTTTTGGTTTTCGACAATCGGCGCCAAAAGTGTCGAGACATTTCGTTATTATAGGAGTCGTTTCCTATTGCTTTTATTGTTGCCGTCACAAATTTACCCCTTCCCCCAATCAATGTTGATACGCAGAGCTCAGGCCTTGTTGAAGGCTACAACATTGAACGGGGGAGGGGGAGCTTTGTAGCACCTAGTAATATGAATAATAATGATGAATACCAAATTAATTATTCTATTATGCGACATGCTGAGACTGTCTCAACTACTTCTGTCGCCGATTGTCCGGGCATAAGATCTAGGTTTTTGAAACGTTAGCAAGAAGCAATATTTGTCAATTATATCTGAAATATTTATTTGATGGAGAAGTTGAAATGTGCAATAAATGATATCCGATTCAATTTAATTACAACTTGTTTCATACTATTAAATGAATGTTTTAATTAATCCTCGCTAGAGACGCTTACATCAATTAACCGCTTTCTGGACATACTACGGGCGTAAATTGCGCAGTTTACAGAGACTTTGATCTCGCAAATTTATTGTTCAACTTTTTCAAAATTAACGAACATTCACAATGGATTTTATACGAGGTTACAATTCAGGATCGTCTTCTATAGATGAAAACCAAACACAGGAGTACCACTCGGTTAAATTTTTTTCACGGTCAGTTCGAAATCTGTTAGAGAAAGGGTGCGGAAAATATCGCAATATGATGATTGTCAGGCCAGCAAAATGCGGGAAAACGTTTCTCTTTAACCCTCTAAATTCCATTTACAGCACATTTTCCATTCCTGCGTGTACTAGTTTTGCGTGCGTTGGCGCTGAGAAGGCTGAGTGCATTTTCTTGAACGATTTCAGATGGTCTCCTTCAATGATTCAGCACCCGTATCTCGGATTCTAAATGGGTTAAACCCATATCTTCTAAATTTAGAATTACGGGTTCCACCCAGGTTAAATGATCATCTGTGCCAGCTCACATGACAATGGATCCCATTATTATTATTCAGACCAATCATCGTTCAGAATAGAATGTGGCCAAACTAAAACCATAATGGCGGACGAAGCTTCTCGGTGTTTTTAATATTTTGGATTCGCTTTTCGCTTTATTGTTTAAAATTTTCCCGGTCACGAAGCGTTTAAAGCCTGGATCTTTCAAAACAACGTTTATTGACAGAAGAGGATCGAGAAGGCAAGATATTTAAGTGTCCTTAGACCGCCACAATAAATGCGGCTCCGCTGCAGAATTGCCTTCAGCTGCACGACTGTCATGTGGAGGATGTAGGCGACACTGCTGATTTTCTGCAGCATTCGGTGACTGCTCGCGAAAATCGCCGGAGACAGGAACAATTAAAGTGGAATGAGGTTAGAGATCGTGTTGTTGTCTGTCTGTTTGATGCCACGAAACGGCATCCCTTACTATTAATAATTACATAGGTAAGTTATGTCAGTTGAACCTGTAAAAAATTTAGCCAGTTTTCAAAATCCGAGTTTTATTTCCTATCTGTATTATACCTATATCGAGCGGCCACCTGTATTTAAGTGGACACTTTCTGAACTACCAATTATATACAGGATGGGCTGAATTATTTTAATATACCTTCACTGTCTTGAATTGGCTTTGGTAAATATATAGAGGTTGTTCAGTGGAAAGTTGTGTAATACGGCTGGGTATCTTTACGAGTCAGTTTATATTTTTTCAAACCTTTTATAGGCGAAAATGCCCAACCGTATTACACAACTGTTCGCTGAATAAATTGTTATTAAACGACAATCATCTTCTCACAAATCTAAGTTTTTGATTTTTTTTTCTCGAGCGCGTGTCCAGAAGAATGTAATAACTTGTCATATTTGCTCTCGTTTTGGTGTGTATTTTCACTCAAAACTTCTGTCATATAATAAACAGATGTTATTGAACTAGCGTGAGGTCTGTTTTTGTGGAAATATTGGTCGATTTCAAAACAAAATACCACAAATTTTATCAGACTTCACTTTGCAATGCATAGACCAAATTCAAACAAACAGAATTCCAGCAGATATAGAAAAACTGCTTATCACAAAAGAAGCGTACTGGAGTGCACAGTTATTTTCCTTCACGCCTTTCAGCGAAATAAAAGACAGGAATTTCATTCAAAAAATGGTACCCATTACACTTAAATTCAAAGAATTTTTATCACCAGGTTGCGAGTTACTATGATTAATATTTTTATTTTGTTTGTTATTAGTAATTGTTGTTGTTTGTGATTGCGACCTTGGCATTTGGGGGCTCTATTCAAGGAACCCGGTAAGACGTGCTGGTCTTGTCAATTGACATTGACCTATATGATTATCCGGGAGCCCTGAATGGGGAACTTGTTGCACTGAGGCAATTATATAATAGTTACATAATAGTTACCATAAAATTTGATTGTTTTCATAGTAATTTTAATTTCTATCGTTAGTTTAGTGTAGCTCATTAGTATCTTTTATAGCACTCGTTGTTTCCCTTTTGTCTATTTTCTTAATCACTTCTATTAAATTGTATTATTGTTGTGAATCCGCTTTCAATTTGTTACATAATTTGTCAGTAGTTTAGCGTTAAGTCATTGTTGTATAACCGTATTTAACTCCCGTTTTATAATATTAAAAGTTGTCCATTTTTGGTCTTTTTAACTAATTTATATATAAAAAATACAATGAATGAGTTTTATCAGCGTAAACCCTGTAATTGCAGTTAATTAAATTAAATATGTGTTGTCACCTCTGTCCAGTTGATTAAATATGTCGGGGACCTGATAGTGACTTTGGATCAAATGGTCCATGTGCAAGCTTGGCTGGCGTCATTGTATAATTGTGTTCTTAGACAAAACACTTTAAACAGTAAAATTATTATACAAATGTAAAATAAATTAATAATGATAAAAAACAATTTTCTTTGTCCCAAATGTGAGGTTCTTTTTATACCAGTAAAATGTCTGTTTGCAGTATACATACATGTACATTATGAACCCGCTATTCTTCATTTTATTGATTCAATATATTAAAGAAATAAAAAACGCACCGAGTGCATTATTTCTTTAAAATTATATGAGCACGCGGGAATTATTAAGAACACGAGAGAGGTGCAGAGAAGCACGAGACAAAGGCGAGTGCTTCTCGCACTTCTCCAGTTTTCTTAAAAATTACCAAGTGCTTAAAATATAACTCATCAATGTACGAGGAACAAGGTTTTTTTTTTATTTCTTTTATAAAATGAAAACGGTTATAATAAACCTTACGTCACGCGCGTGCTTTATCGAGTTATAATGAACTCGGTTTCACCAATCACAGCGGAGCACTTGCGCTTGCACTTGCACTTGCACACGGTGCGCAGCTCCATACTCATAGAACCTATGCCGTGATTTTTCATGGTCATAGCTAGCGGAATGTTTCGCGGGCGCGTGTTTGCCCGCCCGCCCGCCGTGTTGGAACAACATCCGGGATCTTGAAAGCAAGGCTTTGTTTTTCGCGCGGCCACACAGCCGTGAGCTCTGTAAACACTTTAGTTGTTTTGTTGTGTCTAGCGGAGAATTAAAGTCGTTATTTTCCTGCATTTTTTCGCGGTTTGCTACTCAAGACAGGGATACTAATTAAGGTATACTCAGAAGCCGCTTTAGTGGAAAAAGACGAGCTTTCAGGGATAAAATCTTGCTTCGAGGAACTTCATGTATTACGTTTTTATCAATGCGGGAGATGTTTGTTTTCTACGGATTTCAGAACCAGAAGCGGGGATTTGAATTTCCAAGCAAGCGAGGGACTTACAGGTAAAACAGATTACAGTTTTCGATGAGAATTTATGTTGATATCAATCTGTGAGTGACTTTTTATTAGTGTTATTTTTAGTTTTGGAGAATTGATTTTAAAACGTGCTTAAATTCAGTTGTATCGATCTCTTGAATTTCATCGAAGAAAGCTTGAACTCGATGAGCTATAATTAAATGGTACGCGTTTTGCTTTTAAACGTAAACTAATGGAGATTTGAATAAATTTTTTCGAAAGAAGATTGTGTTGTCCATTTTTATGTGTTTGTTCATTCATTAGATAGATTGAAAAGCGATTTTATGTAAACAAAACAAGACTTTGATTTTATAGTACAGTTCTATCTTCACTCGCATCGCCTTATGCAAATATGTTTGTGTATTTTTGCAATTTTTGATTTTCAAATCAGTTTCTCGGGCAATTTTTGACAAACATAAACTGTATTTTATTCGGAAACTAGTGGTACTAGTTATTCTAGACAGAGAAAAGTTGTTTTTGTGAACTTTTAAGGTCTATAAAAATGTACTGTGCATCAGACGGTCGCGTAATACTGTTTTTGAGAATTGCTAAAATTGAAAATAGCCCGTTCGCCAATCTTAATTCTTGTGTTTCCAACCTTTCACCTTAGTTAGAGTGATTTTACTTCATCTGTGAAATAGTTAGTAGAATAGTACGCACTATTAGACTATAATTCCATTGTTTCCTTTTGTTTAATTTGGACTATCACACACTAATTGTTAGATAGTGTTTCACAGATGAAGTAAAATCACTCTAAGTTTCACCTTAGTTAAGTTTCACCTTAGTTAAGCTTGTTCAAAGTGCGACGCTGTTAGGCTTGGGCTATGTATATATATATATTAGCGCGCGCATATCCTTGAGCATTTTATTAAAGAAATAAAAAACGCGCCGAATGCATTATTGAGTTATATAAGCACGCGGGAATTTTTCGCACTTCTTTAGTGTTCTTAAAAATTCCCAAGTTTCACTGGAAAAGTTGAAAATTTACATACTATGTAAATAACATGTAAATCACTGAAAATAGACTGTAAACGATAATTTACAGACTATTTGGACATTTACATGTTATCAATAATCATGTAAATAACATGTAAATATTAGAGCTGAAACATGTAAATTATAGTGAATAGGCTGTAAATTTTGAAGGTATAGGAACAGAGACCATGTAAATAACATGTAAATTGGAAAAGGCGACTTTGTACACAGCATGTAAATTTAAAAGAGAGACTGTAAATAACATGTAAATTAGAAAACGGAGGTTATGAAGACCCTGTAAATAACATGTAAATTGAAAAAGGGGGGCTATCAATACCATGTAAATTGAAAAAGGGGGGCTGTCAAGACCATGTAAATAACATGTAAATTGAAAAAGGGGGGCTATCAAGACCCTGTAAATAACATGTAAATTGAAAAAGGGGGGCTATCAAGACCATGTAAATAACATGTAAATTGAAAAAGGGGGGCTATCAATACCATGTAAATAACATGTAAATTGAAAAAGGGGGCTATCAATACCCTGTAAATTGAAAAAGGGGGGCTGTCAAGACCATGTAAATAACATGTAAATTGAAAAAGGGGGCTATCGAGACCCTGTAAATAACATGTAAATTCAATGCTGTGTCTTCAACTGAAAAGCATTTTTGCAACACCATACCATAATTTGAGGACCTTACTGTTTAGAGAAGTACAACTGTCAGTCTAGCAATGCAATTTGTTTCAATTTAATGCTGGTTCCTTTTGTCACATAAAATATTCCATGCCACAAACATGACTACAACTTTACAGTTTTAACCGGAATTTGCAAGGCAAGGCATGTCACTTTAAATGCATACATGATAATGATAATAATAATCTTTATTGAGGTCACCAGTAGTGGTCCTCTCCTAAGACTATATGTTAATTATCTTTCACTTGTTGAAAAAAACATCATGAACATCTGTAGCCCTGGCCAAATGGAAAGACAAGTCGACATAAAAAATAAGTTGCATCAATAACTTTTGTCCAATTCAATCAAGCATAGATTCTAGTTGACGCAAGCTTTTAATAGGTAACTTAAGATCCACGACGACAACATGGACGACGACCAGAAGTGAGATTCACGCGATTTTCCCACGAATTCTGTCGTCGTCCTCTCGTCTACAACGACCAAGCCAGTAGTTTCACATTGTCGTGCAAAGGAGTTTCATTTTTGCTTGTCTATTTTACGAAGCCAGCGAATTGGATTAAAAATTTGACTGTATACAATGTGTGTGTTTTCGTGTTGTTTACTAACTGGTGGCAAGACGAGGAAAAGGCGAACCAGTAAGTTGTAAATGTATTTTTATCTTTAAAACTTGCCCTTACAGTCAAAACAACTGGATCGAAAAAAATTATTCATGACTGCAAGCAGCTGGCCACAAGCCTTGAATAGAAGAATTTAATCACTTGTACTCTGGAATTTTCGTCTCTGTAATATGTAAAAATATATTGAATCTTCAGCAGTGAACCGTTTCATTTTGTAACTTTTTTGCAGATGTGGTTATTTAGACTCACAGCCAAATACATTGTTTTTGCCAACTCTTGTAATTAATTGTGTATTGTGTTTATTTTTTGGGGTCCAAACTTTGTATGCAATTCCGAACACGATATACTAATGTGCTGGGAACTCGGCCAAACACTCGGACTCGGCCATTTCATACAGCATGAACTTTCAATATTCTCCATGGGGAAAAATCAGGATTTTTGGACTCAAACAGGTCAAACAAAACTGGAAATTCTTCGTTGTTAATAAAGTTTAATCCATGGCTAAAAAAAATAAGCTCATCTTGAGCGAGACGTTTTCAACAAGCCAAGTCAAAATAAGTCGTCGTCTACCTGCCGGCCACATCTTAAGATTTCATTTTCCCACCAAAAACGATGTCCTCGGACCAGTCATCCTGCGGTCTATAGACGTTGTCGTTGTCTTGTTCATTGTAGATTTTAAGTTCTCTAATATCACTTAGTCAACCACTGCAAGTTATCATGTACATTGAAATGGCTTGTTTACAATTTGGAACAACTTGCATCTAGACATATACTTGCCAGTCAGTTTGGCCAGAACATAAGTGGGTATTTTTCTGCCCATAACTAAATAATATTCAAGTTTTCAGAAGAATTTGTCAAAATATATTTTCATTGAATTTTGTCATTTCCACACCAATAAGGTCAGCATTTACATGCAAACACAATGGCAGCTGACTATGGCATAGTCTTTTGTCATAAAAACTGGCATTTTATGCCTGACTATATAACTCATATCCTATTTTTAGTAGATCCTATATGGCACAGTAACTGATCATTTTTTTTTAGAATTATTTGTTTCTGTTTTGCATTGTTCCTTTCAAAAAGCTACATGTACACTGTACAGTGTACATTGACTACAGCTTTGGTATGTTTTCTGCCAGAGTTTGGCCATGGGGATGCTCTTGCTCTTGAAGCCTGCGAAACAAAACAAAAAAACAGCTGCAGTGAGCAGAAGTCTGTCTTGTAGTAGTCTGCCTGATAACTAAGGCAACTGCCCTTCGCATCCATTTTTTATCAAAAGAAAAGTGGGCAGCACACAGCAGCTAGACTGGTTTCGTGATACAAATTTGTAAGAGTTTAATGGATGGTAAGCACAAAATATTGCGATACTATACTGTCCAATTATTTCAGTCAGTTTATGTTCTTGATGTAAAGAATTGTTATGGAGATGTGGAAGCTTACATTCAGAAGGGGTTATAACTTGAAGAATTTTGTGGGCCTATAACTGGGTGGGCTTAGGCTATGTTCACATTTGGTGCCTGAGCACTAGTGCCTGGGTACCAGCACAAAATGGTGCTGTGTTCAGCAGACACTGGGTACCCAAGATATTAACATGTTCACATTCTGAGTGTACAAGGGAATTGTGGGTACGCAAAGCAGTGGTTTGTGGGTGTAGTGCCTCGCAACTAAGTAAAACGTGTGCACACTGGGAACCGGTACCCACTTTAGTGCCCGAGTCCCGTGCCCGAATTCTAGTATGGGTACTCGAAAAAAAGGTGTGTTCACATTAGTGCCCAGCGATAATCGTACTCGGGCACCGTGCTCGGGCACCAAGTGTGAACATAGCCTTACATTGTATAACCGGGATTTTTAAGGTATGTATGGAAAATCATGACCAGTAACAAGAAATGGACTTTGCTCTTGGATCAAAGTTTTCCTATTAACACAGTGATCACAATCCAATTTTCCCAGAGAATATCAATAAAACACAGTCATGAGTTTCTGAGAATTAGGAACTGATAAAAAAAAATCAGTCACCAAGGGACAATGAATAAAATGCTGGTCTCTGAATAAACACCTGGTTCAAATTGTTCTGGGTTAACAAGACCAAGTTTTAAACAAAAACCATGTTTAACATTAACTCAAGAAAATACACAATGTGCCATACATTTAGCTGCAGTTTATCAGATTATACCACAAATGTTTGGCAGGGTAAATTAATCATGTCTAGGTCAAAAAGAAAAAAAAAAACAACAAAACCAAGTTATGTTATTCCATACAGTAGTCAACTAAATTGCTGATTTTAGATCAGACCTAAGGTTCTCATTTGAATAATGTTTGGTGCTGCAGCAAAATATTAACACATTGTACATGTTGGTGCCCATGTCAGTTACTTGGGTGCCTAATTGCTACCAGGCTCCTGTTAGAAAACAGCCTTAAAGTGTACATGGACATATAACATCAATTATTCTCTCACCATAAAAAGTTCTCCTTGAATCTCTTTGAATGATGCCATTTCTAATGTGAAAAAAAAAATGAGAAAATATGAAGCATACTCCCATATCACTGCTGCATTAAATTGTATATTATCCTCATATTACCAGTGAATAAGATGGGTATGGTTGATGTAAATAATATACATGAACATCGTCTTAAGAATGAAAACTGACTTGTAACTACTAAACGTTATTACATCGGTTTAGATGGGCATTGGCACATGGGATAAGTCTCTGCAGTTACCATATGGTAATAAGGCAAAATTTTGACCCAATATGGTCTGCACTCTTGTACATGTAAGCGACCACCTCCCATAAGCGACCACCTCCCGTAAGCGACCACCTAGGCTTGACATTTTGGGTGGTCGCTTACGGGAGGTTCCACTGTATTCAAAAGAAATGTTAACCTATTTATTCTGTTTACCTTTACAGAATATTTTTAAAGGCTGCTTAAATTTCAAAACAATGCTGGCTTGATTAGAAGAAATATCTGTATATTTGCTTGCTTTGACTTATTGAACCTAACACCGGTGAACAGAATGGGTGAAATAATTCCAGCTAGTAAAAATATAAAACAACAGCTACTCAGCTCAACTACTCAGCACACAACTGTCCTGCTGTGTTTGTTTATGGTTATGTTATTTTTAGTTCAAAATCAATCTTCGTTTTTCTCACAATTTTCTGAATTTTCTATGGTATGAGCATGAATCATTCAGTTTTATTCCATCTCACTGTATATTTTGCTGTGACCAACAAAAGCAGAAGTCATTCACCCGAATTTTATCCAAAGCATGCTAGGAAGACAGTAATATCCTCCTTTCAGTGTACATGTACATTGTAGTTTGAAGACAGAACACTGTAAAGCATAAATTTTGCTTTTGTCTTGATGCATATTCACACTCTAAAATACCATGAACAACAATACATATAATACAGTGAAAAGAGAATTTCTTTGAATCCTACATTACCTAGCTTGCACTTCATATTGATACTAAAAATTTCAAGTCACAATGTAACCTACACCACCGTACATGTATAAGAAAAACACCCTCACCTCTCTGTACAGTTACATGTGCAGCTGTACATTTGATGGTTTATTACTTAACCTTTTTTGTTTTAACTGAATTAGAATATTTGATTTCACATTGGCAGTTTGAAAAGAATGATACAATCCATTCACAATTACAGTGTATAAACATTCATTTTGAATAATGTGCAGAGAGGCGACCAATAATTTTTAACTTTAATACTCCATAGTACAATGTACAACTCAAGTCAATCCCACTCTGACTCATCAAGACCAACCGGTTATTTTTATGTAAGATTACTGTCTTTAGGTGATCAACCAAGTTACAATCTTGGATGTTTTAAAATTCAGACTGCAGATTACAGACTGGCATAAGTGCATATTAGGTACATTTGTATCAAGTGCAGTGGGTATAAAATGCAGACTGAGACCAAAACAGTCACTTGATCCTAATTTATGACTTAATCTATCAAGCAATCTGCTGTAAAACTGTCCTACTACAGATGCAAGCCTTCAAGTAGATGTATTCTATTTTTCACAATCACACAGGATAACTGTGAACATATTTAATCTGTAATCATAGCTGCACACCGCTGTAGGCACTAAAAAATAGTTTTGGTCTTACAACTGTATATTAATATAGTCAGCATTTTATACTCAGTCTGGAGTCCAAAATCTTAAGTCTATAATGACTTTAATTTATAACACAACATAGCATTTGATGGCAAGAATAAGCAGCAAAACAAGTCAAATACCGGTATGCCAAGTTATTATTTGACATAGCATTCAGCGAGCAAATACACATCAAATTGAGTTCAAATATGACATGTTATTACACTCTTCTGACCATGCGTTTGGTAAAGCAGTTTCAAAAACTTAGTTTTAGGAGGTTACTGTTGTATAATAAGTAACTGTTATTTAAGCACGATGGGTATTAAAGCTAGAAAGCTCGTGGGGTCGTGCACTATATTACATTACGAACTATTTGCATCTATTTATTACATTACGAACTATTTACATCTAAAAATAATGAACTTATTCAGCGAAAAGTTGAGTAACAGCTGGGTATTTTTACTCGTCAGTTTTGATTTTTTTAAGCCTTGTAAAAATAGTCAGCCATATTACACAACTTCACGCTGAATAACCTTTATTTATTACACTTGTCTGACCATAGGCTAGGGTAAACAGTAATTTTTTTCAAAAACTTAGATTTTGGAAAAGATGATTGCTGCATAGTAGTACTAATCGGTAAACTATATAATAATAACATGTACATGTATAACAAACAATTTAATCAGCAGAAAGTTGTGTAATGGGGCTGGGCATTTTAACTTGTCAGCTTTTATTTTTTCTCACCTGACATGTAAAAATACAAAGCATATTACACAACTTTTCGCTGAATAACCTATATTTATACTGACCAGCCACAATACAATCTGCACATTTAAGCTTAATTTAAACTTAATGTTGTTTTTTAATGATTTAAATATTTTATCAGTTATACATGTACATATAAGCTTACAAACAGCTTGAAGCATTCAAGGTATTTCCAAGTAAAGGCAACCGCCATGAGAACAAGCCCCCTTCATGTTTTGTAAAGTTTTGCAGGTATAAACTTATTGTAAATATCAACGAGCGTTCATGTATTGACATATGTGTTCTTGTAACCCTCTATAAAATGTACCATGTGTATTTCTCAGATCTTTTTCGATTCATTTTCTATCAAGTTGTGACAGTTTAAAGTGAAATATCCCACCAATTTTATGAAACTAGACTGATTTGAGCATTTAGCATTTCGAAAATCAATTGAATCTGAACAAACATTGTGCACGAGTTACAAGCAGAATCATGCCAGAAATGCACGCATGGTTGACTGTACAAATTAAATCGAAACGCTACCCAGCGGTAAAACATACCTGCAAAGATGCGTGGGTTCTTCTTCATTCTTTTACGGCGTTTTGTATTGACATTTCCACTGAATAAAGCCGTTTTAAGGCCCGAAGCCTCGCCAGAAGTCAAATTCGACCGCCATTGCCGGATTTCATATCGTGAGGAACTGGGGCGAGTTTGGAGCCTGCCGGACATTTGCACGGCTGAGCAGCCGAAGAGCAGCCGCGTTTTATTTACAGCGAGCATAGAGACTCTCGAGCATTGAGCTTTGAAAGTCAAGCCTTGAGCTTTGAAATTAACGTAGAGCTTTTGAAACTCATCACTAAAGCTTTTGAAACTCATCGAGGATGGACGAAGATAAAAAGCACACAGAGTGGGTGACAGAAGATCTCGCAAAGTGGAGCGCTGATGAGCTAAAATCGCTTCTTACGAAGCTCAAATTGAAGGCTTCGGGGACAAAGCACGAGCTTGTTCATCGACTACTGCCATTTCAAAAGGATGACGGTTTGCTTGAGAAACACGTCAAGGAAATTAATAAGAGTTTCAAGTTCAAGACGAGTATGGATAAAACAATAATACCACCACCTTCTGCTGAGTGGAACGCAGACAGCTCTTTTTACCCGAAGGTAACGGCAGAGACTATTTCCGATTACGTAGCATTTAAACGACAGGGGGGGAAAGGTCAGTACCGAAAAGCCAAGAGAATGCTTTTTTCAAGGAAAATAAAAACGGTTAAAGTAATGAAAGTTGAGGACAACAGTACATCTGTCTTTGTCAAGGCGTTTGTTGTGAAAAGCTTTGGACAGGAAGTCACTCGTCCAGCTACTATTTTGTTCGAAAACAATGCACCTATAAAAGGTCACTGCACGTGTGCAATTGGAAGATGTGGAGTTTGCTGCCATATAATCGCTCTGTTGATGTACCTAAACCACTTTAACGAACACAAAGTAAAACTTCTTGCCTTAACACGGACACAGAAAATGCAAACATGGCATAAGAAGGGGAACCTGTCTCCTCGAAAAGCAACAACTACGTCTCACATCCCTCTGAAAAACTTTCGTAATGTGCGATCTTCCCGAAGGTCCTTAGCCACTAAAAGAAAAACTAAAAAGAAGGATGTTAATGTACCTGCCACTGTTGATGATCTGAAAAGCGACTGGCTGAAAAGAGATGTGAATCAAGTTGAAGATAACATTAAAAATGCCATTGATGGCCAGAATTTACATAACCATTTCTTCAAGACACTGACAAAATTCAATATTGTTTCTGGCCTTTCCATGCAGCTGCGGTACAACAATGCTTTCAAACTAAGGGCCGTTCTGGAGGATCACAATTACTGTATGAAAAGCGAAATATATGACCAGGCCCAGGCAGTTTTAAGGCCACAATTCTCTGTGATGTCTGGTGATGTCTGGCATTCAAAGCTTGTGACTGATGATGAGAAATTTCCTGAGGAAAAGGAGGCCTCCCAATTAAAGGAAAGCCACACCCATGCCAAATCTGATTTGATGTTTGCAAATGAAAAGAAGGCTATGAAGGAGCTTTTGGAGATTGTCCATAGTGCAAAGGGAGCACCGAAAACATTGTCAGTGCCAAAGTACATCATTAAACCTGAACCATATGGGTCCAATTATGTCAAGGTGGATCAGGGGTCAAGTGAATGGCGCTCTTTGAGGATTGGAGTAATTAGTGCAAGCAAGCTTCCATACCTGCTAGGCTTCCACGGTCAGAAAGAATTTATTCGCTCCTGGTTCTTCATCCACAATAAAATTGATGAATCACTTGCTGCACCGAAAAAATTTAAGAACTTTGCAAGAGGCCATCAGTTTGAAAGAAAGGCAATCGAGTTATTTGAAGAGCTTTCAGGTTTGTTTGGTAGATTCAGCTTGCTATTCTCAAAGTTCCATTAAGACATTTTTTCATTTATTTTTTTTTTAGTGGCCCAATGTTTTTTTCCTGTCTTTTCCCCTACAGTTTTGTAATATTTTTTGGGGGTGTTCTTTCTGACCACTTAGGTATATGTGTTTGTATGTTGGGGTGGGTGGGTGAGCATTAGGGGCAGGGGTGCAAACAGGAGACTTATCAGAGATTGACGCTTAATAGAGCTTTTACAGTATTCTTTTACATTATTTTTTTTAACATTCTTTAACACTGATGTCTCTAGTAAATTTATGTCCTACTTGTTTCAGGAGTTCCAATTTCTCCAAGTGGGTTTTTTATCACCCCTCAGATCCAAGGTATGGTGCAAGCCCAGATGGAATTGGAAAATCGTTTCTAGTAGAAGTCAAAACAAGGGCTGAAGGAAGCAATGCTCCCCTGAACAATCTGACTGGATCCCATGTCCTGCAAGCAAATTTCCAGATGGCTTGCACTGTTGCAGAAATAACATTTCTTGAGTCCTACTTGCCTGAGCAACACATTGCCAACTTTTTCACAATAGAAAGAAACAATCTCTTGATTGATGTTTGTAAAATGATTACTGACCATATTTTAGAAAGAAAGACAGTTACTTATTGGCCTCATGAGGAAAACAAGTTACTCAAGAAACTTGGTGACCAAGTTATGGGACAAATCCCATCTTTTGATAGCTTAAGGCCACTACGATCTTGGGTGAATAATATGGCCAAAAGTGTGGAACAAGTACTATTGTGTCCAGGGTAACCATTGAATTCATGAGGTTCCGAGGAATTCACTTCAACATTCAACTGATGCAAATTATTCTTCAAATGACAACTGTTTTTAAGTGAATCTCCCCACTTCTGTGATCGTTCCTCGTTTACCATAGTTGTAAAGCTTGTGTTCATGTCTCTACTGTGGGGATAAAATACAAATTATGATCACCTTGGGGATTTATAAATAAAAATAGCCCAGAGAACAAAATTAATATAAATGGAGTCTGTTGCACCTTTATAGTTGTTTTTAATTTTATTGATATTACAATGTAGTCACTTGGGATTATAGGCAATGGCATTTCAACTGCTTAATGTTTGCCTTAATCAATTTTCTTGAAAGCTGTGATTCAATGGTGGATTTAATGAAATCAGATGTTATTGGCTGGGGGGGGGGGGGGGGTAGTTGACCTATGTCTGGGTATAGGACAAAAAATGCATACCCTGTATGACGCCCTCTACTTTAGGACAATGTTTAGGATAAAGGACAAAATACACCCTGCAATCATGCAACCATACCCTGATTAGGATAGGTTCAGTTCCTGTTTAGGACAGAGAGGCCAAAAACCATACCCTGTCCAGTGGCACATCTTTGAAAAGGCCACATGAAGGATTCCCCACACCCCCCCCCCCCCCCCCCACCACTGGATTTTATAATTGTGAACATTTATTTGCTCCTTCTTATCAACACTATTTTAAGAGTTCTTTGGACCAACTCGGGTTCAACTCTGGCCTCGATGAAACGCTGTTTAAAAATCAATTAGTTTTCGACTTAAATAAAATGAGTGTTTATCCAAACTGCAGTCACATTTGTTAAAAGCGCCGGGTGATTGAAAGTTCTCCCGTCTGACCGTTCCGATCAACTTCGCAGAGTTTTAACTGAAGGTACGTCCACCTTATGAAAGTTATGCGGCAAGTCATGTAGCCTGTCGCAAGACCTAACCCAATTGGATGAATACAATAGAACGAGAAACAATAGAAATAAAACAATTGAACGACCTAACAATGAAAACCATTGTTAGATCTAACCAATCTCGACAGATCTTGCGAGCAGCTGCTACACTACTGCCTATAGTTATAAAGTGCAGGTGATGTCTTCAGCCATCGTTGCGTGTTTGCAAACTTAGAATTGAATTTGAGATCTATTTACTGAAAATATTTTGATGCACAAGCTAAGAAACTTAAAAACGTTCGAATAGCTATTTATTGGAATTGTAAACCACATCAGGGTCAGAGTCGGTTGTAGTCCTCCGAATAACAGACCAAGTTGTTCAGCGCATTCAACAACAAGTTTTATAGCCGTTAAAACTCGTATTTGTTGGATCTTAATTTTCATATATCCCAGAAACTAAACTTTCAATTTGTAGGTTTTTTCACATATTAACATTGGATGCGGAGTATATTTTAAACATATTCATTTCGTCGACTTTCACTCTTCTCCACGTAAAATAACCAGTAAACAGCATGGTAAATCTATTTACTATTCATATTACATTAATCAAAGTAGCTTACTTTAGAGATGCAATGTTTTTGGCTGGCATTGTAGAGATCTTTCGCCAAAGTCCCATTTCATATTCAAAAGATCCACGATTGTGAAAACACCTACTAAATATGAAATATGCACGGGAAATGCATTTGTAGTGTTTATTTTATCAGTCAACCGTAGACTGGGTCGTTTTTATACAATGAATTGTATCTTAAGAGTGCGGAAAAGTGGCCTCATTTTCCGCTAAATCGGAAAGCCCTGATACACACTCAGTTACGCAACTGAATCAACGTTAATAATTAACAACTTTAACCTACAACTCGCCTTAGAGTGATTTTACTTCATCTGTGAAACACTATCTAACAATTAGTGTGTGATAGTCCAAATTAAACAAAAGGAAACAATGGAATTATAGTCCAATAGTGCGTACTATTCTACTAACTATTTCACAGATGAAGTAAAATCACTCTAATTGTTGGTCCTTTATTATGACTATAACGTATTTCGGTAAAATATGACTTGGTTTTATCATGTGTACGCTAAGAGCAGATGCAAACACTTATGAGATCTAAGCATTTACGAGACTTCACGAACCGATTTCCGCGGTTCAGTGACGTAGCCATTTGCGTTATTCAGCGCTGTCGGCCTAGCTACGAATTTTAGAAACGGTTTGCTCCTTATTCAGTATGGTCAGAAGCCCATCATTGGGCTCCAGGTATCGTCATGAAATTACGTCAAAAATCGAGTGAGTGCGAAGAGAATGCCTGGTTACTAAGATGCTCCCTCCTGAACGTCTGGTTTTATAACTTGTACTAAGTTAGAAATTATTTTGTTTTTCGTTTCACTGCAGAGTGATTAGACAACAAAGGCCCTTATATTTTTTCCCTCATTAACAAAGTTAAAATTCAGTCGATGTTAGAAATGCCATTTGCTGGGGCCAAATAAAAAACACTAATGCACAAATGGGCAGCAAATACATTAGCAGAAAAGCGTGATACACATTTAGAAAAAACTCAAAGGTATGATACTAATTTAAACATGAAATAGTTTTTTTTCCTCTTGTGATTGTTACTATTATCATAACACTGCAGTTATTTTTGTCATTTGTTTGTTTATTTCATTGCAATTTATTATTTTGTTTATGGTTTTGTTAAGTTGCTACTACGTGTAGACGTTCATATATTAGATATCGATTATTTTGGTTGCACTATGTGTAAACATGCCGGGCACGTTTCTGCATGTCTAAGAAAAGGAAGTCAGTGGAACATGGCCAAAAAGCTTTGTTTAATTTGTCATAAGCTAATGTGTATATGAAAATAAATTCATATGAACTGCGAAGAAAGAATTAAACAGAATGTGATTATCGCAGTTCTGCAGCAACTGAAGGAGTTGCAACAATAACCTAAGGAAAAAAATAACTTTCAGACCTCGACGGGATTCGAACCCATGACCTTTGCGATTCCGGTGCAAACGCTCTACCATACCACTGAGCTACAACACCAGATAAGAGAGGCCCTAGGGGGTACCCATGTCCACCGTCAGAATTTCACAAGCAGCCATATCGCAATTTCGGGAAGTTCTTGTAATTTAAAAATGAAACGGTTTTTTTTCCTCTTGTGATTGTTACCATTATCATAACACTGCAATTGTTTTTGTCATTTGTTTATTTCAATCGACACTGACATCAGGGAAAAGAAATAAAAGACGTTTCTGACCAAAATGAAGAATTCAGTCCTTCTCGTCGCTATGTTGTCTATCATCGTCTTGACAACAACAGTAAGCCATGTTGAAAGTCTTAAATGTGGAAGTTTAAGCACAGGCAAGAGGATTAACAGATGCATAAAGATAGCAGTGAAAAACAAAGCAACGACGATGCTAATGAAGATGGCAAAAAAGATGGAACAAAAATACCGCGATCGTTTCCAGCAGCAACGCCACATCTAGTATTTTGTTGCAAGTCCAGAAATACTCTTCAGCATGGAGCGCACGACTCAAGATATGGACAGCAATTCAAGAAAAGACATACAAAGTATACTTTAAATGACAATTCTGTAGCATAAATACTCTTATCTTTATTTTTTACAGTTTTAAATGTTAATTTTTTAAACATGAGCGATGAAGGTCTTCAATCTTAAGACAACAAAGGTTAGGCTTTGTATTTATCCGTCTTAGAGCGCTTTTCAATTGAGTATCGAAAGTAATTTCGCAATTGCTTTGGTTTTCCCATTGCTACGCTTTGTGATTGGCTAGAACCAATCACCAGTTTCTCGCACGCGTTTTCCCGCGTAGTGCCTCCTATGTATATGATTCGAGTTCTGATCGGTTCATCGGATTGTCTGCGAGTTCTGTGATTGGTCCGAATGATTACTTGGTTTTGGTTTTACGACACTCAATTGAAAACCGCTCGAAAGACATTCTTCCGTGAGCGATGAAGACCTTTAACCGTTTTGATTGTAAGCCAAGGCTGTTCTAACGAATCCTTATACTTTAAAGTTTTGATGTCGGCTTAATACACTTTTATATTCTATTATTTATTTATATTTCGTTTCATTTGCTTCTATTTATAGCTGAATTTTTGAAAAGGTGGTCAACGAAAATTACGGTAATTTCAATAAAACTAGCCCCAAACAAGGGTTTATATGACCCCGATCAGCCCGAAAATAACAGAGAAGAGAGAAGAGGGAAAGGGAGCAAGGGCGAAAGAAAAAAAAGTCCAGCACCAGTCTTTAGTTTTTATATTGAGGGTTGTAGAGATAGTTTTTGAACGACAAAAAAAAAAAAATCCAAGCACACTCACGAACGGTTACTTAGGGCGACACCCTTTTTAAAAATTCAGGTTTTAATCTCGATAGAATGGCAACAATGATCGGGATTACCATATTATGTTTTATTTCTGTATTTATAACAATCACGGGCCGTTGGAATGTCTCACGAGAGGGGAAGCAAAGAACACAATATCATACCGTTTCTGATTTTAACTCCCTCAGTCAGACGATCAAAGACTCAAGGAATGTAAATAGTTTTAAACGTAATGTTTTTAAGTTTAATATAGCTATTTACGTTTAATTTTTATTTATACTTATTTTTAATTTTTTATGCATTTTTGTATCTTTTTAATCCCTTTGCAATTTTATAGTTTTTGTTTTTACAATATATATCTAGTTTTGAGGTCCTTTTTGAAAACCATATTTTTTATGAAAAAGTTTCCGCAATAAAGATGATGATAATTATTATTATTATTATTATCATTATTATTATTCGACAATCGGCGCCAAAAGTGTCGAGACATTTCGTTATTATAGGAGTCGTTTCCTATTGCTTTTATTGTTGCCGTCACAAATTTACCCCCTCCCCCCAATCAATGTTGATACGCAGAGCTCAGGCCTTGTTGAAGGCTACAACATTGAACGGGGGAGGGGGAGCTTTGTAGCACCTAGTAATATGAATAATAATGATGAATACCAAATTAATTATTCTATTATGCGACATGCTGAGACTGTCTCAACTACTTCTGTCGTCGATTGTCCGGGCATAAGATCTAGGTTTTTGAAACGTTAGCAAGAAGCAATATTTGTCAATTATATCTGAAATATTTATTTGATGGAGAAGTTAAAATGTGCAATAAATGATATCCGATTCAATTTAATTACAACTTGTTTCATACTATTAAATGAATGTTTTAATTCATCCTCGCTAGAGACGCTTACATCAATTAACCGCTTTCTGGACATACTACGGGCGTAAATTGCGCAGTTCACAGAGACTTTGATCTCGCAAATTTATTGTTAAACTTTTTCAAAATTAACGAACATTCACAATGGATTTTATACGAGGTTACAATTCAGGATCGTCTTCTATAGATGAAAACCAAACACAGGAATACCACTCGGTTAAATGTTTTTCACGGTCAGTTCGAAATCTGTTAGAGAAAGGACGCGGAAAATATCGCAATATGATGATTGTCGGGCCAGCAAAATGCGGGAAAACGTTTCTCTTTAACCCTCTAAATTCCATTTACAGCACATTTTCCATTCCTGCGTGTACTAGTTTTGCGTGCGTTGGCGCTGAGAAGGCTGAGTGCATTTTCTTGAACGATTTGAGATGGTCTCCTTCAATGATTCAGTGGCATGATTTTCTGTTAATGTTGGAAGGCCAACTCTTACACTTGCCCGCGCCGAAATCGCATTATGCCAAGGACATTGTATTCAACACAGACACACCAATTTTCGCCACGGGTAAGAACCCAATAATTCTTGTGAAGAATGCCACCATAGATGACAAGGAAACTGAGATGATGTCCGTTCGGTGGAACGTAATAACATTCCACTCACAGATTCCACACGGAAAGCAAAAGCAAATCCCTCCATGTGCAAAATGCTTTGCATGTCTTATTCTCGGTGACGAAAATAAGCAGAATTAAAAGAAATATCACTGCTAGGAACGAGTAACCACGAGTAACCATTAATTATATAAACATGATATACATATTATTTACCCAATTAGTGGTTACTCGTGGTTACTCGTTAGGTTTTGCGAAATGGAAGTTGTTATCAGTATTTAATCAAGATTTCTAATACGAAAACCATAAACTGTTGCAATGTGGTCGATTTATTTTCCAGTTTGTTATCATTCTACACGGAAATGAGAAGGAAAGTTCATGTGTGACAAACAGTTACAACTACTTAAGGAGCGTATGACACGCTTCAAATGTCAGGCAATATATATTTTGTAAACATTGATTACTTGTAAGTTAAGAATGATAATTCACACATTGTACAATGTTTAGAAGTTGTTAATATTTTGTACGAGCGCCATTTTTTTCAATGATTAAATGCATTCTTTTCTGCATGCTTTCTATAGTACGGTCTATTAACTTCTTGTCCAGATTGTTAATTGTTGACTCAACGCTTGCTTGGAATCTTTCGACATTTCCTTCTTGACAATTCCATACAAAGATGCTCGAGAAACTTTACGTCGCTTCATTATGTCTTTTTTCTTCAATCCTTTCAATTGCATTAAACATTTGACGTACGCCCTTGTTTCAGGATCAATTTTCCCTTAAAAACCATTTTGTTTACGTTTCTTCCTGCGAACACTTCGTTTCGTTACGTCAGTAATACAATAAAAAGCCTGTTAATTAGCCAATTAAAGACACCCCAATCACGCCATTACCATTTTATGTTTTATTTCTGTATTTTTAACAATCACGGGCTGTTGGAATGTCTCACGAGATATGGTTTGCTTTATAAACTAACTTTTTGGTTTTCGACAATCGGCGCCAAAAGTGTCGAGACATTTCGTTATTATAGGAGTCGTTTCCTATTGCTTTTATTGTTGCCGTCACAAATTTACCCCTTCCCCCAATCAATGTTGATACGCAGAGCTCAGGCCTTGTTGAAGGCTACAACATTGAACGGGGGAGGGGGAGCTTTGTAGCACCTAGTAATATGAATAATAATGATGAATACCAAATTAATTATTCTATTATGCGACATGCTGAGACTGTCTCAACTACTTCTGTCGCCGATTGTCCGGGCATAAGATCTAGGTTTTTGAAACGTTAGCAAGAAGCAATATTTGTCAATTATATCTGAAATATTTATTTGATGGAGAAGTTGAAATGTGCAATAAATGATATCCGATTCAATTTAATTACAACTTGTTTCATACTATTAAATGAATGTTTTAATTAATCCTCGCTAGAGACGCTTACATCAATTAACCGCTTTCTGGACATACTACGGGCGTAAATTGCGCAGTTTACAGAGACTTTGATCTCGCAAATTTATTGTTCAACTTTTTCAAAATTAACGAACATTCACAATGGATTTTATACGAGGTTACAATTCAGGATCGTCTTCTATAGATGAAAACCAAACACAGGAGTACCACTCGGTTAAATTTTTTTCACGGTCAGTTCGAAATCTGTTAGAGAAAGGGTGCGGAAAATATCGCAATATGATGATTGTCAGGCCAGCAAAATGCGGGAAAACGTTTCTCTTTAACCCTCTAAATTCCATTTACAGCACATTTTCCATTCCTGCGTGTACTAGTTTTGCGTGCGTTGGCGCTGAGAAGGCTGAGTGCATTTTCTTGAACGATTTCAGATGGTCTCCTTCAATGATTCAGCACCCGTATCTCGGATTCTAAATGGGTTAAACCCATATCTTCTAAATTTAGAATTACGGGTTCCACCCAGGTTAAATGATCATCTGTGCCAGCTCACATGACAATGGATCCCATTATTATTATTCAGACCAATCATCGTTCAGAATAGAATGTGGCCAAACTAAAACCATAATGGCGGACGAAGCTTCTCGGTGTTTTTAATATTTTGGATTCGCTTTTCGCTTTATTGTTTAAAATTTTCCCGGTCACGAAGCGTTTAAAGCCTGGATCTTTCAAAACAACGTTTATTGACAGAAGAGGATCGAGAAGGCAAGATATTTAAGTGTCCTTAGACCGCCACAATAAATGCGGCTCCGCTGCAGAATTGCCTTCAGCTGCACGACTGTCATGTGGAGGATGTAGGCGACACTGCTGATTTTCTGCAGCATTCGGTGACTGCTCGCGAAAATCGCCGGAGACAGGAACAATTAAAGTGGAATGAGGTTAGAGATCGTGTTGTTGTCTGTCTGTTTGATGCCACGAAACGGCATCCCTTACTATTAATAATTACATAGGTAAGTTATGTCAGTTGAACCTGTAAAAAATTTAGCCAGTTTTCAAAATCCGAGTTTTATTTCCTATCTGTATTATACCTATATCGAGCGGCCACCTGTATTTAAGTGGACACTTTCTGAACTACCAATTATATACAGGATGGGCTGAATTATTTTAATATACCTTCACTGTCTTGAATTGGCTTTGGTAAATATATAGAGGTTGTTCAGTGGAAAGTTGTGTAATACGGCTGGGTATCTTTACGAGTCAGTTTATATTTTTTCAAACCTTTTATAGGCGAAAATGCCCAACCGTATTACACAACTGTTCGCTGAATAAATTGTTATTAAACGACAATCATCTTCTCACAAATCTAAGTTTTTGATTTTTTTTTCTCGAGCGCGTGTCCAGAAGAATGTAATAACTTGTCATATTTGCTCTCGTTTTGGTGTGTATTTTCACTCAAAACTTCTGTCATATAATAAACAGATGTTATTGAACTAGCGTGAGGTCTGTTTTTGTGGAAATATTGGTCGATTTCAAAACAAAATACCACAAATTTTATCAGACTTCACTTTGCAATGCATAGACCAAATTCAAACAAACAGAATTCCAGCAGATATAGAAAAACTGCTTATCACAAAAGAAGCGTATTGGAGTGCACAGTTATTTTCCTTCACGCCTTTCAGCGAAATAAAAGACAGGAATTTCATTCAAAAAATGGTACCCATTACACTTAAATTCAAAGAATTTTTATCACCAGGTTGCGAGTTACTATGATTAATATTTTTATTTTGTTTGTTATTAGTAATTGTTGTTGTTTGTGATTGCGACCTTGGCATTTGGGGGCTCTATTCAAGGAACCCGGTAAGACGTGCTGGTCTTGTCAATTGACATTGACCTATATGATTATCCGGGAGCCCTGAATGGGGAACTTGTTGCACTGAGGCAATTATATAATAGTTACATAATAGTTACCATAAAATTTGATTGTTTTCATAGTAATTTTAATTTCTATCGTTAGTTTAGTGTAGCTCATTAGTATCTTTTATAGCACTCGTTGTTTCCTTTTTGTCTATTTTCTTAATCACTTCTATTAAATTGTATTATTGTTGTGAATCCGCTTTCAATTTGTTACATAATTTGTCAGTAGTTTAGCGTTAAGTCATTGTTGTATAACCGTATTTAACTCCCGTTTTATAATATTAAAAGTTGTCCATTTTTGGTCTTTTTAACTAATTTATATATAAAAAATACAATGAATGAGTTTTATCAGCGTAAACCCTGTAATTGCAGTTAATTAAATTAAATATGTGTTGTCACCTCTGTCCAGTTGATTAAATATGTCGGGGACCTGATAGTGACTTTGGATCAAATGGTCCATGTGCAAGCTTGGCTGGCGTCATTGTATAATTGTGTTCTTAGACAAAACACTTTAAACAGTAAAATTATTATACAAATGTAAAATAAATTAATAATGATAAAAAACAATTTTCTTTGTCCCAAATGTGAGGTTCTTTTTATACCAGTAAAATGTCTGTTTGCAGTATACATACATGTACATTATGAACCCGCTATTCTTCATTTTATTGATTCAATATATTAAAGAAATAAAAAACGCACCGAGTGCATTATTTCTTTAAAATTATATGAGCACGCGGGAATTATTAAGAACACGAGAGAGGTGCAGAGAAGCACGAGACAAAGGCGAGTGCTTCTCGCACTTCTCCAGTTTTCTTAAAAATTACCAAGTGCTTAAAATATAACTCATCAATGTACGAGGAACAAGGTTTTTTTTTTATTTCTTTTATAAAATGAAAACGGTTATAATAAACCTTACGTCACGCGCGTGCTTTATCGAGTTATAATGAACTCGGTTTCACCAATCACAGCGGAGCACTTGCGCTTGCACTTGCACTTGCACACGGTGCGCAGCTCCATACTCATAGAACCTATGCCGTGATTTTTCATGGTCATAGCTAGCGGAATGTTTCGCGGGCGCGTGTTTGCCCGCCCGCCCGCCGTGTTGGAACAACATCCGGGATCTTGAAAGCAAGGCTTTGTTTTTCGCGCGGCCACACAGCCGTGAGCTCTGTAAACACTTTAGTTGTTTTGTTGTGTCTAGCGGAGAATTAAAGTCGTTATTTTCCTGCATTTTTTCGCGGTTTGCTACTCAAGACAGGGATACTAATTAAGGTATACTCAGAAGCCGCTTTAGTGGAAAAAGACGAGCTTTCAGGGATAAAATCTTGCTTCGAGGAACTTCATGTATTACGTTTTTATCAATGCGGGAGATGTTTGTTTTCTACGGATTTCAGAACCAGAAGCGGGGATTTGAATTTCCAAGCAAGCGAGGGACTTACAGGTAAAACAGATTACAGTTTTCGATGAGAATTTATGTTGATATCAATCTGTGAGTGACTTTTTATTAGTGTTATTTTTAGTTTTGGAGAATTGATTTTAAAACGTGCTTAAATTCAGTTGTATCGATCTCTTGAATTTCATCGAAGAAAGCTTGAACTCGATGAGCTATAATTAAATGGTACGCGTTTTGCTTTTAAACGTAAACTAATGGAGATTTGAATAAATTTTTTCGAAAGAAGATTGTGTTGTCCATTTTTATGTGTTTGTTCATTCATTAGATAGATTGAAAAGCGATTTTATGTAAACAAAACAAGACTTTGATTTTATAGTACAGTTCTATCTTCACTCGCATCGCCTTATGCAAATATGTTTGTGTATTTTTGCAATTTTTGATTTTCAAATCAGTTTCTCGGGCAATTTTTGACAAACATAAACTGTATTTTATTCGGAAACTAGTGGTACTAGTTATTCTAGACAGAGAAAAGTTGTTTTTGTGAACTTTTAAGGTCTATAAAAATGTACTGTGCATCAGACGGTCGCGTAATACTGTTTTTGAGAATTGCTAAAATTGAAAATAGCCCGTTCGTCAATCTTAATTCTTGTGTTTCCAACCTTTCACCTTAGTTAGAGTGATTTTACTTCATCTGTGAAATAGTTAGTAGAATAGTACGCACTATTAGACTATAATTCCATTGTTTCCTTTTGTTTAATTTGGACTATCACACACTAATTGTTAGATAGTGTTTCACAGATGAAGTAAAATCACTCTAAGTTTCACCTTAGTTAAGTTTCACCTTAGTTAAGCTTGTTCAAAGTGCGACGCTGTTAGGCTTGGGCTATGTATATATATATATTAGCGCGCGCATATCCTTGAGCATTTTATTAAAGAAATAAAAAACGCGCCGAGTGCATTATTGAGTTATATAAGCACGCGGGAATTTTTCGCACTTCTTTAGTGTTCTTAAAAATTCCCAAGTTTATAGTGCTTATATAACTCAACAATGCACGAGGAACAAGTTTTTTTATTTCTTTTATAAAATAAAAACGTTTAAAATGAACCTTACGTCACGCGCGTGCTTTATCGAGTTATAATGAACTCGGTTTAACCAATCATAGCGCGCGCATTTCCTTGAGCATTTTATAAAAATGTATAAGTTTGGAGAGCACGAGAGAAGCGTAAGAGTTCGCCGAGAGCAACTCTGGCTTCTCGAGTGCATCCATAACTCGATAGATGCACAGCTTAAAGCATGAGCCAATTGTTTATAACATGGCGAAAGGAAAAGAAAAAAAAGATTGATCGCATGACTGAACGAAAAAAGGCGCGAAAATTATTGCCGCGTATCGCAGTTCGAATGACAAAGCTGTTCGAACCGCTTGATCTGGAAAAAATCGAACAAACACAATTTTCTGAAAATGCCTTCTAATAATTGACTTTGAAATATAGTATGTGCTTTATGCTTCCTTTAACATGTTCCTGAACATTGTTTGAAGCGGATTGGAACCGAAAAATTTCACTACGCGGCTGTAGGAACTAAAACGAGCAAGTTTGTATTTTTCCGCATCACGGGCTGTTGTTTGTGCAAGTTTTGTCGAACTCGGTCTGCTCTGTGGAGCAATGGTTCATGAACTGAAACGGAGACTCGCCGTGTAGCCCACAGCTGTTGTTACTTGAAGAGGGAATAACTTATGCTTTCAGTATGGATTGACTTCCGACTTGAAATTGTGTGGACTAAAGATGCGGGGTCTTTAGCGAATGGTCCATGTCAAAACAACAACAAGAACAATTCAACTCGCTTAAACTTGTAAAACAAACCTAATTTTCTTGAACGCTGGCTGCTAAAGGAAGGGACTAAAAAGCTACATCGAGTGCAGGTAACGTTTTTTTAACGTTAATTTGTGTCAAAATGTATTAATTTTTGACTGCCTTGATTGTAGTTTTTTCAAATCGGATAGCTTTTCGCTCTGTTTAGTCGCATGCTTGTTCAGTTTGTTTTTCAATTCGGAATTGAAGTCTTTTCAGACACGATTCTCTGCCATTTTACTGCTGTATTTCATGTTGTCTGTTGTGAAAACCTCGGTTTGTGAAATTTTAGCGTAGCGTGGTCACGAGTAAACTTGTAAACATCGCGCGGCCACTAACATTAATTTTTTGACATTTTTATACAGTCATGCAGTGGCCGGCAATAAATTAACACTTGAGGTTTGATTTGTGAAGACGTTTGCTTCCACCCGGATATTTACGATGTTGTCCTCCATTTAAAATGCGCTGAAAAGGAGTGAGCAAATGCGTGAGCGAGAAAAATTATGCTCAGTGGCATTAACACACGTCATTTCTTTGATATTTTTTTTTTAATAAACGCACGGTCTTGCGTATAAAGCTAACAAATAGATTCCATTTGGCCGTGTGTCTGTTCAGTTGTAGATCACAGATGACGTCAAAATGTGGTAAGAACAAAAAAGTGGCACACGAGCCGCAGGCGAGAGTGTCACTGATGCTCTTACCACATTATGACGTCTTCTGTTTTCTATAACTGAACAGACACACGGCCAAATGGAATCTATTTGTTTTTTATACAATGAACTGAATACTACGTGCTCTGTGATTGGTCGTTGCCAGTGATCTATCAGAGTATAGACGCACGGCTGACGTCATATAAAAATTGTTTGCTTTGTTTTGTCCAACATGGCGCACAGTTTTGAATGTGTTTGCGAGATTATTCTGGATTGAGCAAGTGAAAACCTCGAAATATGTTTAGCAGGAGCTGTTTACGAGCAAGAAAAAGAAGAAACCAAGACGAAAAGTATTCTTGGCGACTTGAAAAATACCTAAACTGGAACAAATCTTCGAACAGTCGAGCGCTACGAGGCAAGTTCGTAATTTTACTCTTTTTACTTTTCTGTTCATTGTATAGTTAAATAGATGCACGCTCGCGTTATTGAATTGGATTGGGTGAATTTCCTAGCTATGTTATAAATATATTTTAAAGGTAACCATCATTCAAAAAGTGTTCCTTTCTGTGGGTGTGAGCATCCTATAGTCACCTTAGTACGACTACACCTTTGGCTTGGTACACCTGACATAACAACTACTGCTTTCCATTTTAGGCTTATGGGCATGGCTTTTGACATGTTCATACACTGCAAAGTATCTCTGAGAGATTTACAGATGTTCTTGAGTCAATTGAAATCGGTTATATATGTTGTGTTACAAACCAGTTAAATTTGTTATTTTCCTTTGTCCCAGGATAATTAACATAATCTCAGACAAAAGAAAAACCAAAATCAAACTGGTTTGAAAATTTTCAAACCAAAGAAAACTTTGAACCACAACATATACGATGTACACGTATCACCGTCTTACAAATGCACCGTCATTTATAAAAATACAGACTACAAAAAATATTGCTTGAAAGTCATTTACATCAGCCTGGCGTAAAGGAGTGGGGTGGGGGGTTAATAGATTGCTCGTTTAACCTTGTCTTTTAACCTTGTCTTTGAATGAAATGACATGTGGTGTCTGGTAAATACTGCCGCGACAGCTGCATCTACCAGGAAAATTCTCTGTTCTTATATTAACGGCGTGGTCTGGTAATTTTCTTCGAGGTTGACATAATTCAGCGTGCTAAAAGGCGAACTGATAACTACCCATTTATATATATATATATATATATATATATATATATATATAGACCGCAATCACTGCATGTTAATAATCCATGCGAGGCAGCGTGTCATGTGTGCAAAAGGTGCTGTGTTTTTATCTTGTTTTTATCTTGTTCAATTTCGATCTCAATCCACGCTCAATGGACCTCGCCAAACATCCAGAATGAGCTACTGGGGAAAACCGAAACGTCAGTACTGCTTCTCCGCCATCGAAACCAGAGGATTACCATCGTGCCAACACATTTTTCACCTCTCTGAATAAGGTCCGAAATTGAGAATCGGTTCAGTGGAAATGACCAAGATGTTCTTTGTGCGTTGGGTGACATCACCCTTAGTGATTCGCCCACCAGTGATAGCTCTGACCTGGTTGCCAGGTACTATAACCTCGACAAGGAGCTACTCCAGGCAGACCAACTGTTCAGTCATTTCAAGACAGCACACGTGGAGAGATCAATAAAAACAGCTGCAGAAATCATTGAAGCATTGCACGAAAACAGCCTTTATGAAATGAACCCAGAGTTCTCGAAGGTCGCGTCCACTCTGGGCGTCATCCCCGCAACATGATGCACAGCGGAGCACTCATTCAGCGGACTCCGGCGCTTAAAGACTTACCTTCGGAGCACGATGGGACAGAATAAACTAAATAGCATTGCTATCGTCTGTATTGAGCGCTCCTACGGCAATAAAGTCATTGTCAGTATGGACAAGATAATAAACATTTTTGGACAACACCACGGAAGAAACATCTTTTTCTTTTAATAAGTTTTTTATTTTACTAGATAGAGTGTGCGAGGTTTCCAAAAAAAAAACTATTTTGGAATTATAACAGTTACATTACTTAAAAAAAGCATTAGACTTAGGAATTGTAAACGTTTTTGTTTTTCATGCAATTTGAGTGAGTTTGTATCCCGATTTCAACACCCACGCATTCGGGCATTCTGTAAATGTTTTGGGCAACAAGGTCACTCCCCTCCCCCCCCCCCCCCCCCCCCCCCCCCCCCCCCAAGGCCAAAGGTGCCCGTACGCCTATGAAAACGATAGCTACTATCTTGACATTGATTCTGTAAAGGATCCTTCTAATTTATACGCCAATGTTCAGTCTTCGCCCACATTTCCGGATGTTATACCCAATTCTACTCGGAGAACGGCCATTGAACTGCATTGTTTGAAGGAGAGGTGTGGAGAAGACATCTCCTTCTTAACAGCTAGTTTAAATGCATAGGCTTGTTTTTTGTATCTTTTCTTCGCAAACAAATGACCATTCTTGCGATGGCATTGAATTCAGAGGGAACCGAAGAACCAGCAAATGTCACCCGACTAAACAATTTGTTTCTTTCCAAACGGGCTTAACGTGGAAAGCAGCTATACTCCTTGAAATGTCCCTGGGGAGAACTTGTTCCCATTACTCTTGAATAACATGAAATTGCTTTGACCTACCACGAGTTTGTGGACACAAACATGCCTGAAGTGGATGCCCGGTGAGCCAGGATGAAACCTCCACAAACGGGAGTTGAGCTATTGACGTTTTAAAACCCCGCCGTTTTGGTCATTTCCCGTCAAATCGTTACTTTATGGGTGAGCTTGGATGAAATATTGGACATTATTCGCATACATTTCTTAAAATCCCATTTTGAGTTTTATGCGAAATAGTCCGCTGTTTTGGTCATTTGCCGTCAAATCGTTACTTTATGGGTGAGCTTGGATGAAATATTGGACCTTATTCGCATACATTTCTTAAAATCCCATTTTCAGTTTTATGCGAAATAGTCCGCTGTATTGGTCATTTGCCGTCAAATCGTTACTTTATGGGTGAGCTTAGACAAAATATCGGACCTTATTCGCACACATTTCTTAAAATCCCATTTTGAGTTTTATGCGAAATAGTCCGCCGTTTTGGTCATTTCCCGTCAAATCGTTATTTTATGGGTGAGCTTGGATGAAATATCGGACCTTATTCGCATACATTTATTGAAATCCCATTTTGAGTTTTATGCGAAATAGTCCGTCGTTTTTGTCATTTCCCGTCAAATCGTTACCTTATGGGTGAGCTTGGATGAAATAATGGACCTTGTTCGCATTCATTTCTTAAAATCCCATTTTGAGTTTTATGCGAAATAGCCCGCTGTTTTGGTCATTTGCCGTCAAATCGTTACTTTATGGGTGAGCTTGGGCAAAATATCGGACCTTATTCGCACACATTTATTGAAATCCCGTTTTGAGTTTTATGCGAAATAGTCCGCCGTTTTGGTCATTTCCCGTCAAATCGTTACTTTAATGGTGAGCTTGGATGAAATATTGGACCTTATTCGCATACATTTATTTAAATCCCATTTTGAGTTTTATGCGAAATAGTCCGCCGTTTTGGTAATTTGCCGTCAAATCGTTACTTTATGGGTGAGCTTGGATGAAATATTGGACCTTATTCGCATACATTTATTGAAATCCCATTTTGAATTTTATGTGAAATAGTCCGCCGTTTTGGTCATTTTCCGTCAAATCGTTACTTTATGGGTGAGCTTGGATGAAATATTGGACCTTATTCGCGTACATTTCTTAAAATCCCATTTTGAGTTTTATGCGAAATAGTCCGCTGTATTGGTCATTTGCCGTCAAATCGTTACTTTATGGGTGAGCTTGGACAAAATATCGGACCTTATTCGCACACATTTCTTAAAATCCCATTTTGAGTTTTATTCGAAATAGTCCGCCGTTTTGGTCATTTCCCGTCAAATCGTTACTTTAATGGTGAGCTTGGATGAAATATTGGACCTTATTCGCATACATTTATTTAAATCCCATTTTGAGTTTTATGCGAAATAGTCCGCCGTTTTGGTAATTTGCCGTCAAATCGTTACTTTATGGGTGAGCTTGGATGAAATATTGGACCTTATTCGCATACATTTCTTAAAATCCCATTTTGAGTTTTATGCAAATAGTCCGCCGTTTTGGTCATTTCCCGTCAAATCTTTATTTTATGGGTGAGCTTGGATGAAATATCGGACCTTATTCGCATACATTTATTGAAATCCCATTGTGAGTTTTATGCGAAATATTCCGTCGTTTTGGTCATTTCCCGTCAAATCGTTACCCTATGGGTGAGCTTGGATGAAATAATGGACCTTGTTCGCATTCATTTCTTAAAATCCCATTTTGAGTAGTTTTATGCGAAATAGACCGCCGTTTTAGTCATTTCCCGTCAAATCGTTACTTTATGGGTGAGCTTGGATGAAATATTGGACCTTATTCGCATACATTTATTGAAATCCCATTTTGAGTTTTATGCGAAATAGTCCACCGCTTTGGTCATTTCCCGTCAAATCGTCACTTTATGGGTGAGCGTGGATGAAATATTGCACCTTATTCGCATACATTTCTTAAAATCCCATTTTGAGTTTTATACGTAATAGTCCGCTGTTTTGGTCATTTGCCGTCAAATCGTTACTTTATGGGTGAGCTTGGATGAAATATTTGACCTTATTCGCATACATTTATTGAAATCCCATTTTGAGTTTTATGCGAAATAGTCCGCCGTTTTGGTAATTTGCCGTCAAATCGTTACTTTATGGGTGAGCTTGGATGAAATATTGGACCTTATTCGCATACATTTCTTAAAATCCCATTTTGAGTTTTATGCGAAATAGTACGCTGTATTGGTCATTTGCCGTCAAATCGTTACTTTATGTGTGAGCTTGGACAAAATATCGGACCTTATTCGCATACATTTATTGAAATCCCATTTTGAGTTTTATGCGAAATAGTCCGCCGTTTTGGTCATTTCCCGTCAAATCGTTACTTTAATGGTGAGCTTGGATGAAATATTGGACCTTATTCGCATACATTTATTTAAATCCCATTTTGAGTTTTATGCGAAATAGTCCACCGTTTTGGTCATTTCCCGTCAAATCGTTACTTTATGGGTGAGCTTGGATGAAATATTGGACCTTATTCGCATACATTTCTTAAAATCCCATTTTGAGTTTTATGCGAAATAGTACACTGTATTGGTCATTTGCCGTCAAATCGTTACTTTATGGGTGAGCTTGGACAAAATATCGGACCTTATTCGCATACATTTATTGAAATCCATTTTGAGTTTTATGCGAAATAGTCCGCCGTTTTGGTCATTTCCCGTCAAATCGTTACTTTAATGGTGAGCTTGGATGAAATATTGGACCTTATTCGCATACATTTATTTAAATCCCATTTTGAGTTCTATGCGAAATAGTCCGCCGTTTTGGTCATTTCCCGTCAAATCGTTACTTTATGGGTGAGCTTGGATGAAATATTGGACCTTATTCGCATACATTTCATAAAATCCCATTTTGAGTTTTATGCGAAATAGTCCGCTGTATTGGTCATTTGCCGTCAAATCGTTACTTTATGGGTGAGCTTAGACAAAATATCGGACCTTATTCGCACACATTTCTTAAAATCCCATTTTGAGTTTTATGCGAAATAGTCCGCCGTTTTGGTCATTTCCCGTCAAATCGTTACTTTATGGGTGAGCTTGGATGAAATATTGGACCTTATTCGCATACATTTATTGAAATCCCATTTTGAATTTTATGTGAAATAGTCCGCCGTTTTGGTCATTTTCCGTGAAATCGTTACTTTATGGGTGAGCTTGGATGAAATATTGGACCTTATTCGCATACATTCTTAAAATCCCATTTTGAGTTTTATGCGAAATAGTCCGCTGTATTGGTCATTTGCCGTCAAATCGTTACTTTATGGGTGAGCTTGGACAAAATATCGGACCTTATTCGCACACATTTCTTAAAATCCCATTTTGAGTTTTATTCGAAATAGTCCGCCGTTTTGGTCAGTTCCCGTCAAATCGTTATTTTATGGGTAAGCGTGGATGAGATATTGGACCTTATTCGCATACATTTCTTAAAATCCCATTTTGAGTTTTATGCGAAATAGTCCGCCGTTTTGGTAATTTGCCGTCAAATCGTTACTTTATGGGTGAGCTTGGATGAAATATTGGACCTTATTCGCATACATTTATTGAAATCCCATTTTGAATTTTATGTGAAATAGTCCGCCGTTTTGGTCATTTTCCGTCAAATCGTTACTTTATGGGTGAGCTTGGATGAAATATTGGACCTTATTCGCGTACATTTCTTAAAATCCCATTTTGAGTTTTATGCGAAATAGTCCGCTGTATTGGTCATTTGCCGTCAAATCGTTACTTCATGGGTGAGCTTGGACAAAATATCGGACCTTATTCGCACACATTTCTTAAAATCCCATTTTGAGTTTTATTCGAAATAGTCCGCCGTTTTGGTCATTTCCCGTCAAATCGTTACTTTAATGGTGAGCTTGGATGAAATATTGGACCTTATTCGCATACATTTATTTAAATCCCATTTTGAGTTTTATGCGAAATAGTCCGCCGTTTTGGTAATTTGCCGTCAAATCGTTACTTTATGGGTGAGCTTGGATGAAATATTGGACCTTATTCGCATACATTTCTTAAAATCCCATTTTGAGTTTTATGCAAATAGTCCGCCGTTTTGGTCATTTCCCGTCAAATCGTTATTTTATGGGTGAGCTTGGATGAAATATCGGACCTTATTCGCATACATTTATTGAAATCCCATTGTGAGTTTTATGCGAAATATTCCGTCGTTTTGGTCATTTCCCGTCAAATCGTTACCTTATGGGTGAGCTTGGATGAAATAATGGACCTTGTTCGCATTCATTTCTTAAAATCCCATTTTGAGTAGTTTTATGCGAAATAGACCGCCGTTTTAGTCATTTCCCGTCAAATCGTTACTTTATGGGTGAGCTTGGATGAAATATTGGACCTTATTCGCATACATTTATTGAAATCCCATTTTGAGTTTTATGCGAAATAGTCCACCGTTTTGGTCATTTCCCGTCAAATCGTCATATTAACGGCGGACTATTTGCATAAAACTCAAAATGGGATTTTAAGAAATGTATGCGAATAAGGTCCAATATTTCATCCAAGCTCACCCATAAAGTAACGATTTGACGGCAAATTACCAAAACGGCGGACTATTTCGCATAAAACTCAAAATGGGATTTAAATAAATGTATGCGAATAAGGTCCAATATTTCATCCAAGCTCACCATTAAAGTAACGATTTGACGGGAAATGACCAAAACGGCGGACTATTTCGAATAAAACTCAAAATGGGATTTTAAGAAATGTGTGCGAATAAGGTCCGATATTTTGTCCAAGCTCACCCATGAAGTAACGATTTGACGGCAAATGACCAATACAGCGGACTATTTCGCATAAAACTCAAAATGGGATTTTAAGAAATGTACGCGAATAAGGTCCAATATTTCATCCAAGCTCACCCATAAAGTAACGATTTGACGGAAAATGACCAAAACGGCGGACTATTTCACATAAAATTCAAAATGGGATTTCAATAAATGTATGCGAATAAGGTCCAATATTTCATCCACGCTCACCCATAAAGTAACGATTTGACGGCAAATTACCATATAAAACTGGGTTCTATTTCGCGCAAAACTCAAATTGGGATTTCAATACTGAAATGTATGTGAAGAAGGTCCAATATTTCATTTTAGCGCACCAGTCGGTCTTTTTTGATTCGGGCGCTCTTAGGAAATGCTTTTTAGGCCAAAGTTCGAGAAGCGGTACGGAGTTTGTAGGATCAGAAAACTGCTGGAAGATGCATGCCTTTCGTTAGTAAATCGGTATTTAAGAATCCAATATCCGCTCTCGCACGCTTCAAGTCACTGTAAATATCGCATGTGAGCAAAAACAACACATAAGTATTTTGACTCAGTAATTATTGATGAATATTCCCTTCTGCGAATAATTGTTAATTATACCAAGAAATTGCTATTAAATATTCAGTATATAGCTGTGACCACACAAACAGAGCACGATAAGCCTGCGGTTTGGCCCGATTTTCCGCCACATTTCTTTTTCACCAGCTGCGTGATTCTGCTAAAATTTGGTTTGGCTAAAAGTACCTTACTTCTATGGGTTTAAAACAAAAAGGAAACAGAAACAATGTTTTTCATGTTAGTTCCCGTCAGTATTTGGTGCATGCAGCAATTTTCTACTTTTACCTTACCGGGGTTTTATAACGTCAGTAGCTCAACGCAACTCAACTTAGCCTGCATGACAGGCGCTTTATGAGCTAAGCGGGGCGAGGTAACTATTTCGAGCGAAGCAGGAGAGCTCGTCTTGCGCTTCGCGCGAAATATTTCGCTCGCCCCGCTTGGCTCATAAAGTGCCTTTTCATGCAGGCTAACTCAACTCAACTCAACTCATTCTTCATTGATAATTATTTTACATTTTAATGACTGGCCCACAGGTAGCTGTTGCTAATCTAGGCGGGCCAGTGATACTAAATGAACGTAGCAAACAGTAAGATAAATGAAGAAATAGTGAAGAAAGAAGGGAAAAAATACCAAGATGAAACATAAGATCGAATAACAAGTAAACGGAGCAGGACTGTTTTTCTATTTTTATAATTATTCAACTACTCCTGCTTTTCTAATTATTATTGGATTTCAATATATTCATCTTCTTTTTCCAAGATATAAAAAAAGCCATTTGAAAAGGAACTTTTTGAATATTTTCTTAGGCGAATCTGTTATAGGGCATGGTATTTCTTTCCACAGTTTTACACGAAGTCCAGAAAAGGAACGCTTTTGTATCTCTAATCTGGCGCTTTTAATGTAAAACTTTCCGGAGGCGGATGACAGTGTATTGTATGAATGGATGTTGAAGGTTTTCTCAAATGAATATAACACGTGTAATGGTGCATAATTCTTATTGATATCGTGCATTAAATTTGCTATAGACTTGTAGTAAAGAAAAGTTATAGGTAAAATATTAGCGTCGACGAATAAGGGAATTGCATGATCGCGCGTCTGTGTAATACATCATACGAAGTACTCTTTTCTGGAGAATTATATTTTTATTAAGGTAAGTCTTGGATGCCTGACGCCAGGCAACAAGACCATATGTTAAGTAATAATCATAATTTCGAAATTAGCTGGTAAAGTTTTTTTAACGAATCCATATTGCTAAGAGTATGCGCCACTTTAAATAAAGTAATGTATTGTATTGTATTGTATTGTATTGTATTGTAACTTGAAAGAATAGACATGACTAAGAGGTTTAGGGGAATAAACCATATAAACCCGCTTATCATTCCCCTAAGCCTCGTAATAATGTCTATTGTTTCATGTTGGATTTTCATATATCGAAATTGGGCTATTGAAATAATTGGTGTATTGCGCTCCTTGATCATCAACTGCACAAATGATCCCGTCTCCCTGTTGTGGAGGTTTCATTCTGGCACACCACTCATTCGTCACTATCACATTCGGAGTCCGAATCTGGATAATAATCTTCTATGCTTTCGATGCATTTACCCACTTCAGGCATGTTGGTGTCCAGAAACTCGTGGTGGGACAAAGCAATTTCGCGTTGTTCAAGAGTAACGGGAACGAGTTCTCCCCAGAGACATTTCCGGCAAGGAATATAGCTGCTTTCCATATTCAGCCCGTTTGGAAAGAAACAAATTATTTAGTCCAAGGGTAACTTTTGCTGCTTCTTCGGTTCCCTCTGAATTCAATGCCATCGTAAGAATTGTCATCTGTTTGCGAAGAAAAGATACAAGCCTATGCATTTCAACTGTTAAGAGGGAGATTTCTTCTCCACACCTCTCCTTCAAACAATGCAGTTCAATGGCCCTTCTCCTTGTAGAATTGGGTATAGCATGCGGAAATGTGGGCGAAGACTGAACATTGGCGTATAAATCAGAAGAAGGATCCGTTACAGAATCAAATGTCAAGATAGCAGCACCCTGAATAGCATTGTGACAAGCTATTATTTTCTTCACGTTGTCGGTGACCTTTGTTATTTGCTTCGATAACTTTATCGCAATGGCTTAACCGTCTGAATCAAAAGCAACAAAGAGACATTGGTATAAAACAATAACAATGGAAACTGAGACAAATACCATAAAAGCTCAATTAAGCTTCCCTTTGGAAATCACGTTTTGTAATAAGCCCTTCTATCTATTGAGCCTCCCACCCCTCCCTTTACGCCAGGCTGATGTAAATGAGTTTCAGCAATATATTTGGCCTCACTTTGTTGTCTGTATTTTTATAAATGACGTTGCATTTGTAAGACGGTGATACATGTACATTGTATATGTTGTGGTTCGAGTTTTTCTTTGGTTTGAAAATTTTCAAAGCAGTTTGATTTTTATTTTATTTTATTTGAGATTATGTTAATTATTCTGCGACAAAGAAAAGTAAGAAATTAAAGTGGTTTGTAAATTTTCATCCGAAAGAAGAACCACAACATACATAACCGATTTCTTGTTGTGTTGTAGTTCAATTTATTTCCTCTAAGATTTGTTATTTGAAATAAGCCCCCCTTCTTGAGGCCTAACATCAAACAAGCCTCCCTGTGGTTGTGTGGTGGAAAGGATGTTGTGGAGAGGACTGTTTGACAAAAGCCCCAGGAAAGAATAACCCCAGTTTCAGGCATCACTCTGGAATGACCCCAAACTAATATGCAGTGTACACAGCCAGGTACATACATTGTATGCAGAGTAAATTTAATGTTCTTACCATCTTTGGTTGTAAAGGTGGTTTCTTTGACTCAAGAACATCTGTAAATCTCTCAGAGATGCTTTGCAGTGTATGAACATGTCAAAAGCCATGTCCATAAGCGTAAAATAGAAAAGCAGTAGTTGGTCTGTCAGGTGAACCAGGCCAAAGGTGTAGTCATACTAAGGTGACTATAGGATGCTCACACTGGTGGAAAGTAACACTCTTTGAATGATGGTTACCTATACATACATATATATTATTTGCATTAATAACATGAAGACTAGCAGGTTCATAATGTACATGTATGTATACTGCAAACAGACATGAATTGTTACTGGTATAAAAAGAACCTCAGTGTGCATTTGTGACAAAGAAAATTGATTTTTATCAATATTTATATTAATTTATTTTACATTTGTATAATAATTTTACTGTTTCAAGTGTTTTGTCTAAGAACGCAATTATACAATGATGTCAGCCAAGTTTGCACATGGACCATTTGATCCAAAGTCAGTACCTGGTCCCTGACATAATTTTATTTAATCAACTGGACAGAGGTGACAACACATATTTAATTTATCAACTGCAATTACAGGGCTGATAAAACTCATTCATATTTTGTGGTTATCATCACTTGGACAGAGTGCTCAATACATGGTAAAAGTGAAAAACAGCTCACCTCCACTGACTGTCAGCCAACTGTCGGCCGACAAATAACCAACAGTTTACAGACACAATTTCACACGAAGATCACCACTGAGCATGAAACTCAAGTTACTGTTTTGTAACATCACATTGTGTGAAATATATAATTTATATATATATATATATATATATATATATATATATATATATATATAGATTTGTAGAGATGGATTACTTGGTCGAAGACATTTATTCACTGCTACTCAGAGTTTCATGCTTCTTACGAAGCAATCATCAGGCAACTGCCTACAATAACGGATACATAGAATACATACAAAATTTGAAATTACAGAACAATACCTAATGGCGTGACGTGCGGAGATATGATTGGTTAACTAAACGAATACAGTTTTCAACAGGAATTTCTTAGAATGTCTACAAGTAGATAGGAGTTCGCTTCTATTGTTCAGTGTTGACATTTCGGGTCTGCATATGATGAAATATTTTTCCCATAAACATAAATTACAACGCTTGTTTACATTTGAATACGATCTTGCTTGTTTAATCTTACGCCATTTGATGTTGTAAATGACGTCTCTTTCTTTTAAGCTCCAGATGTATTTGCTTAATTCTGTTGCATGCTTGTATTTTTCATTTCTAAATGAGCATACATGATTTCTGTATCTTAATTTAAACGCTGTGTCACAAAGTCCGACGTATGTCTCTTTGTGACATACGTGACGTATGTCACAAAGAGACGTCATTTAGAACATCAAATGGCGTAATTTATGTTTATGGGAAAAATATTTCATCATATGCAGACCCGAAATGTCAACACTGAACAATAGAAGCGAACTCCTATCTACTTGTAGACATTCTAAGAAATTCCTGTTGAAAACTGTATTCGTTTAGTTAACCAATCATATCTCCGCACGTCACGCCATTAGGTATTGTTCTGTAATTTCAAATTTTGTATGTATTCTATGTATCCGTTATTGTAGGCAGTTGCCTGATGATTGCTTCGTAAGAAGCATGAAACTCTGAGTAGCAGTGAATAAATGTCTTCGACCAAGTAATCCATCTCTACAAATCTACATATCGCTCTAGTTTATCTATTGAGCACTTTTATAGCTGATGAAGTCTTCAATTCATTATTTTATTATATTATATATATATATATATATATATATATATTATATATATATATATATATATATATATATATATATATATATATTATATTTCTTCACATGTCAAGCATTTAATGTACATAGACGTTTCAACCGTTCGGGCGCCTTCTGATAAAAATTAAAAATACTTCAATACTTGGAATATTTTTTTTTTTAAAAAAAGGTCTTATATAGCGGGCAAGTTTGTAAACAACAGCGATCGACTCAGCTCGACTTCGTTTGAAAATTTGGTGTGCTGATAGAAGGGACTATAAAAAGCCACATCAACTACAGGTAATGATGATTTAACCATTTCTTGTATACTTTAGCTGTGAATTTTTGTAAGACATACTGTCCTCGCTGCAGTTCGTTCAGATGTTTCGCTGCTATGTTTAGGTAGCCATGTGTTTGTTCATTTTGTCTTGATTCTGAATTGAACTTGTTAAGACATGAAACACCTGTAACAAAACATTCTATGCCATTTTACTGTGTTTTAATTTGTGTAGTCTCATCTCTGTCCAGTTCTTTACGTAGACGGAAGCTCTTCGTAGAAACTCTCAAATTGGGGTGACCCAAAAAAACTGACCCCGGTCCATGGACCCCCTGTACGGACCAGGTCCACGGACTGCTTACAGACCGGTCCACGGACTGCTTACAGACCGGTCCACGGACTGCTTACAGACCGGTCCACGGACCACCCCTAACAGACCCCCTCTACGGACCACCCCCCAAAAGAGACAACACTTATAAATAAGCTGAAAGTGTTGACTTACCGGTTGTTAGGATAGTTCACTCGTGTCGGCGACCGTTATGCTTCGTAGATTTAACAAGATTTAACAGACTCGAGGTCAAACTTGGGTGCAAATTCATTACACATTGCCATTTCCTTCGCCGTGGCAAGGTATGGAGGAAGACCGGAGTGCCTTGACAATGACCGATAACTATTTTCTATTTGTGCCTTCTTTCCCTCCACCATTTTTTTCAGCCCAATCTCTCGCGGGTTTATAAACTTGTCCCAGGCTTCACAAATTAGAGTACCAAATTGGTCAGCGGAATTACAAATATTAACAAGCCTGGTAAATACCATATTTCCTCGAATAATAGCCGGGGGCGATTTTTTTTTTTTCGCACCAAAAGGGGGCGATTATTCGAGGGAAAGCGATTATTCGAGGGAGGCGATTATTTCAAATATTGCTCACTGGAAGTCGTGCCCTAAATATTTGGTTTTATTATCCCATTAAATCAAAAAATAATCACATCAAATAAACTGAACATGGGCTTTTTAAGTGTTTCATAGAAAAAACTGTAACAAAACTTATGCTTTTGTAACTATTTTATTTGAAGTGTCCGTAGATACCACTTCATACTCTTCAGTTATTTGTAATAGCTCTGATGAAATTCTTTGTTTAGTTTCAGGGGGTGGTGGTGCAGGGGGGTGGGGGGGGGGGCTGGTGGTGGGTGTGGTGGGGGAAGCACTTTCAAAATATCTTGCACTACTATTTGAGAAGAACAGAAGGAATTGTTCCATGGTACAACACAAACAACAAATGAATAAAAGTGATTACAACATTTCTTACCGGTTATTCATGGCTGCCATGAGACAAGAGAGAGTGAGGTGTTGTATTTTGTGAAGCCTGGGACGAGTTCATAAACCCGCGAGAGATTGGCCCGAAAAAATGGCGGAGGGAAAGAAAGCACAAATAGAAAATAGTTATCTGTCATTTTCAAGGCACTCCGGTCTTCCCCCATACATTGCCATGGCGAGGGAAATATGGCAATGTGTAATGAATTTGCACCCAAGTTTGACCTCGAGTCTGTTAAATCTGGTTAAATCTACGAAGCATAACAGTCGCCGACACGAGTGAACTATCCTAACAACCGGTAAGTCAACACTTTCAGCTTATTTATAAGTGTTGTCTCTTTTGGGGGGTGGCCCGTAGAGGGGGTCCGTAGGGGTGGTCCATGGACCGGTCCGTAAGCAGACCGTGGCTCTGGTCCATACAGGGGGTCCACAGACCGGGGGTCAGTTTATTCGGGTCACCCTTCAAATTGTGTACGCTTATTAATCTGAGTTAGATTGGCAAAATTTTTCGGTATTTGCAGCTTGTTGTGTCAGAAATGGCACAAGGTAAAATTTAATTGTAAGCCTTTTTACTTAAAAAAAGGTTGTATCTCTCAATGAATTTTTTCTGGAAATTGTGATTTGTTATCAATGTGTTGAATTATAAAACAGACTTTATAGTGCTCAAGCTTGCACAATATTGCCTGATTTTAGCAAACTTGGCCTTAACGGCCTCGTCGGCTAAGTATCCGGCAATATAGCACTTCAATTTTGCACTATAACTGTTAAATATTTACCAAAGCAAATTCCAAGACAGTGAAGGTATATTAAAATAATTCAGCCGATCCTGTATATAATTGGGAGTTCAGAAAGTGTCCCCTTAAATACAGGTGGTGGCTCGATATAGGTATAATACACTGTCAGATAGCAAATAAAACTCGGATTTTGTAAACTGGCTGAATTACGTATATACAGGTTCAACTGACACACCATGTAATTTTTAATAATAAGGTTAATTATATTTGTTGAATATTCATCTACATTTATTTCGTCATGCTAACATACTGTACCTTCCACAAATCCAGAACATGGTAAGTATTGAGATTGGAGTGGAGATTTCTTGCACCTCAAAGCACAGAAAAGCTTTCGGCATGTGCATCTCATTACAAGGGCGAAGGGCTGCCGTTTCGTGGCACCAAACAGAGGAACTAATGGGAAAGTACGAGTCATCGATTGCTGCATCAACAACACGATCTCTAACCTCACTCCACTTTATTTCTTCCTGCCTTCGGCGATTTTCGTGAGCAGTCACCGAATGCTGCAGAAAATCAGCAGTTTCGCCAACATCCTCCACATGACAGTCGTGCATGCAGCGATTCTGTAGCTGATCAGCCGCATCTAAGTGGCGCAGTCTTACGACAATGAAATATCTTATCCTCTCGATCCTCTTCTGTCAATAAACGTCGCTTTAAAAGATTCAGGCTTTAAACGCTTCATGACCGGGAAAATAATAAACAATAAAGCGAAAAGCGAATCCAAAATATTAAAAACACTGAGAAGCTTCGTCCGCCATTACGGTTTTAGTTTGGCCACATTCTATTCTGAACGATGATTGGTCTGAATAATAATAATGGCAGCCATTGTCATGTGAGCTGGCACAGATGATCATTTAACCTGGGTGGAACCCGTAATTCTAAATGTAGAAGATATGGGTTTAACCCATTTAGAATCCGAGATACGGGTGGATTCAGTGGCATGATTTTCTGTTAATGTTGGAAGGCCAACTCTTACACTTGCCCGCGCCGAAATCGCATTATGCCAAGGACATTGTATTCAACACAGACACACCAATTTTCGCCACGGGTAAGAACCCAATAATTCTTGTGAAGAATGCCACCATAAATGACAAGGACACTGAGATGATGTCCGTTCGGTGGAACGTAATAACATTCCACTCACAGATTCCACACGGAAAGCAAAAGCAAATCCCTCCATGTGCAAAATGCTTTGCATGTCTTATTCTCGGTGACGAAAATAGGCAGAATTAAAAGAAATATCACTGTTAGGAACGAGTAACCACGAGTAACCATTAATTATATAAACATGATATACATATTCTTTACCCAATTAGTGGTTACTCGTGGTTACTCGTTAGGTTTTGCGAAATGGAAGTTGTTATCAGTATTTAATCAAGATTTCTAATACGAAAACCATAAACTGTTGCAATGTGGTCGATTTATTTTCCAGTTTGTTATCATTCAACACGGAAAAGAGAAGGAAAGTTCATGTGTGACAAACAGTTACAATTATTTAAGGAGCGTATGACACGCTTCAAATGTCAGGCAATATATATTTTGTAAACATTGATTATTTTTAAGTTAAGAATGATAATTCACACATTGTACAATGTTTAGAAGTTGTTAATATTTTGTACGAGCGCCATTTTTTTCAATGATTAAATGCATTCTTTTCTGCATGCTTTCTATAGTACGGTCTATTAACTTCTTGTCCAGATTGTTAATTGTTGACTCAACGCTTGCTTGGAATCTTTCGACATTTCCTTCTTGACAATTCCATACAAAGATGCTCGAGAAACTTTACGTCGCTTCATTATGTCTTTTTTCTTCAATCCTTTCAATTGCATTAAACATTTGACGTACGCCCTTGTTTCAGGATCAATTTTCCCTTAAAAACCATTTTGTTTACGTTTCTTCCTGCGAACACTTCGTTTCGTTACGTCAGTAATACAATAAAAAGCCTGTTAATTAGCCAATTAAAGACACCCCAATCACGCCATTACCATTTTATGTTTTATTTCTGTATTTATAACAATCACGGGCCGTTGGAATGTCTCACGAGATATGGTTTGCTTTATAAACTAACTTTTTGGTTTTCGACAATCGGCGCCAAAAGTGTCGAGACATTTCGTTATTATAGGAGTCGTTTCCTATTGCTTTTATTGTTGCCGTCACAAATTTACCCCCTCCCCCCAATCAATGTTGATACGCAGAGCTCAGGCCTTGTTGAAGGCTACAACATTGAACGGGGGAGGGGGAGCTTTGTAGCACCTAGTAATATGAATAATAATGATGAATACCAAATTAAATATATTCTATTATGCGACATGCTGAGACTGTCTCAACTACTTCTGTCGCCGATTGTCCGGGCATAAGATCTAGGTTTTTGAAACGTTAGCAAGAAGCAATATTTGTCAATTATATCTGAAATATTTATTTGATGGAGAAGTTAAAATGTGCAATAAATGATATCCGATTCAATTTAATTACAACTTGTTTCATACTATTAAATGAATGTTTTAATTCATCCTCGCTAGAGACGCTTACATCAATTAACCGCTTTCTGGACATACTACGGGCGTAAATTGCGCAGTTCACAGAGACTTTGATCTCGCAAATTTATTGTTAAACTTTTTCAAACTTAACGAACATTCACAATGGATTTTATACGAGGTTACAATTCAGGATCGTCTTCTATAGATGAAAACCAAACACAGGAGTACCACTCGGTTAAATTTTTTTCACGGTCAGTTCGAAATCTGTTAGAGAAAGGGCGCGGAAAATATCGCAATATGATGATTGTCGGGCCAGCAAAATGCGGGAAAACGTTTCTCTTTAACCCTCTAAATTCCATTTACAGCACATTTTCCATTCCTGCGTGTACTAGTTTTGCGTGCGTTGGCGCTGAGAAGGCTGAGTGCATTTTCTTGAACGATTTCAGATGGTCTCCTTCAATGATTCAGTGGCATGATTTTCTGTTAATGTTGGAAGGCCAACTCTTACACTTGCCCGCGCCGAAATCGCAATTATGCCAAGGACATTGTATTCAACACAGACACACCAATTTTCGCCACGGGTAAGAACCCAATAATTCTTGTGAAGAATGCCACCATAGATGACAAGGAAACTGAGATGATGTCCGTTCGGTGGAACGTAATAATATTCCACTCACAGATTCCACACGGAAAGCAAAAGCAAATCCCTCCATGTGCAAAATGCTTTGCATGTCTTATTCTCGGTGACGAAAATAGGCAGAATTAAAAGAAATATCACTGTTAGGAACGAGTAACCACGAGTAACCATTAATTATATAAACATGATATATATATTCTTTACCCAATTAGTGGTTACTCGTGGTTACTCGTTAGGTTTTGCGAAATGGAAGTTGTTATCAGTATTTAATCGAGATTTCTAATACGAAAACCATAAACTGTTGCAATGTGGTCGATTTATTTTCCAGTTTGTTATCATTCTACACGGAAAAGAGAAGGAAAGTTCATATGTGACAAACAGTTACAATTATTTAAGGAGCGTATGACACGCTTCAAATGTCAGGCAATATATATTTTGTAAACATTGATTATTTTTAAGTTAAGAATGATAATTCACACATTGTACAATGTTTAGAAGTTGTTAATATTTTGTACGAGCGCCATTTTTTTCAATGATTAAATGCATTCTTTTCTGCATGCTTTCTATAGTACGGTCTATTAACTTCTTGTCCAGATTGTTAATTGTTGACTCAACGCTTGCTTGGAATCTTTCGACATTTCCTTCTTGACAATTCCATACAAAGATGCTCGAGAAACTTTACGTCGCTTCATTATGTCTTTTTTCTTCAATCCTTTCAATTGCATTAAACATTTGACGTACGCCCTTGTTTCAGGATCAATTTTCCCTTAAAAACCATTTTGTTTACGTTTCTTCCTGCGAACACTTCGTTTCGTTACGTCAGTAATACAATAAAAAGCCTGTTAATTAGCCAATTAAAGACACCCCAATCACGCCATTACCATTTTATGTTTTATTTCTGTATTTATAACAATCATGGGCCGTTGGAATGTCTCACGAGATATGGTTTGCTTTATAAACTAACTTTTTGGTTTTCGACAATCGACGCCAAAAGTGTCGAGACATTTCGTTATTATAGGAGTCGTTTCCTATTGCTTTTATTGTTTCCGTCACAAATTTACCCCCTCCCCCCAATCAATGTTGATACGCAGAGCTCAGGCCTTGTTGAAGGCTACAACATTGAACGGGGGAGGGGGAGCTTTGTAGCACCTAGTAATATGAATAATAATGATGAATACCAAATTAATTATTCTATTATGCGACATGCTGAGACTGTCTCAACTACTTCTGTCGCCGATTGTCCGGGCATAAGATCTAGGTTTTTGAAACGTTAGCAAGAAGCAATATTTGTCAATTATATCTGAAATATTTATTTGATGGAGAAGTTAAAATGTGCAATAAATGATATCCGATTCAATTTAATTACAACTTGTTTCATACTATTAAATGAATGTTTTAATTCATCCTCGCTAGAGACGCTTACATCAATTAACCGCTTTCTGGACATACTACGGGCGTAAATTGGGCAGTTCACAGAGACTTTGATCTCGCAAATTTATTGTTAAACTTTTTCAAACTTAACGAACATTCACAATGGATTTTATACGAGGTTACAATTCAGGATCGTCTTCTATAGATGAAAACCAAACACAGGAGTACCACTCGGTTAAATTTTTTTCACGGTCAGTTCGAAATCTGTTAGAGAAAGGGCGCGGAAAATATCGCAATATGATGATTGTCGGGCCAGCAAAATGCGGGAAAACGTTTCTCTTTAACCCTCTAAATTCCATTTACAGCACATTTTCCATTCCTGCGTGTACTAGTTTTGCGTGCGTTGGCGCTGAGAAGGCTGAGTGCATTTTCTTGAACGATTTCAGATGGTCTCCTTCAATGATTCAGTGGCATGATTTTCTGTTAATGTTGGAAGGCCAACTCTTACACTTGCCCGCGCCGAAATCGCAATTATGCCAAGGACATTGTATTCAACACAGACACACCAATTTTCGCCACGGGTAAGAACCCAATAATTCTTGTGAAGAATGCCACCATAGATGACAAGGAAACTGAGATGATGTCCGTTCGGTGGAACGTAATAATATTCCACTCACAGATTCCACACGGAAAGCAAAAGCAAATCCCTCCATGTGCAAAATGCTTTGCATGTCTTATTCTCGGTGACGAAAATAGGCAGAATTAAAAGAAATATCACTGTTAGGAACGAGTAACCACGAGTAACCATTAATTATATAAACATGATATATATATTCTTTACCCAATTAGTGGTTACTCGTGGTTACTCGTTAGGTTTTGCGAAATGGAAGTTGTTATCAGTATTTAATCGAGATTTCTAATACGAAAACCATAAACTGTTGCAATGTGGTCGATTTATTTTCCAGTTTGTTATCATTCTACACGGAAAAGAGAAGGAAAGTTCATGTGTGACAAACAGTTACAATTATTTAAGGAGCGTATGACACGCTTCAAATGTCAGGCAATATATATTTTGTAAACATTGATTATTTTTAAGTTAAGAATGATAATTCACACATTGTACAATGTTTAGAAGTTGTTAATATTTTGTACGAGCGCCATTTTTTTCAATGATTAAATGCATTCTTTTCTGCATGCTTTCTATAGTACGGTCTATTAACTTCTTGTCCAGATTGTTAATTGTTGACTCAACGCTTGCTTGGAATCTTTCGACATTTCCTTCTTGACAATTCCATACAAAGATGCTCGAGAAACTTTACGTCGCTTCATTATGTCTTTTTTCTTCAATCCTTTCAATTGCATTAAACATTTGACGTACGCCCTTGTTTCAGGATCAATTTTCCCTTAAAAACCATTTTGTTTACGTTTCTTCCTGCGAACACTTCGTTTCGTTACGTCAGTAATACAATAAAAAGCCTGTTAATTAGCCAATTAAAGACACCCCAATCACGCCATTACCATTTTATGTTTTATTTCTGTATTTATAACAATCATGGGCCGTTGGAATGTCTCACGAGATATGGTTTGCTTTATAAACTAACTTTTTGGTTTTCGACAATCGACGCCAAAAGTGTCGAGACATTTCGTTATTATAGGAGTCGTTTCCTATTGCTTTTATTGTTTCCGTCACAAATTTACCCCCTCCCCCCAATCAATGTTGATACGCAGAGCTCAGGCCTTGTTGAAGGCTACAACATTGAACGGGGGAGGGGGAGCTTTGTAGCACCTAGTAATATGAATAATAATGATGAATACCAAATTAATTATTCTATTATGCGACATGCTGAGACTGTCTCAACTACTTCTGTCGCCGATTGTCCGGGCATAAGATCTAGGTTTTTGAAACGTTAGCAAGAAGCAATATTTGTCAATTATATCTGAAATATTTATTTGATGGAGAAGTTAAAATGTGCAATAAATGATATCCGATTCAATTTAATTACAACTTGTTTCATACTATTAAATGAATGTTTTAATTCATCCTCGCTAGAGACGCTTACATCAATTAACCGCTTTCTGGACATACTACGGGCGTAAATTGGGCAGTTCACAGAGACTTTGATCTCGCAAATTTATTGTTAAACTTTTTCAAACTTAACGAACATTCACAATGGATTTTATACGAGGTTACAATTCAGGATCGTCTTCTATAGATGAAAACCAAACACAGGAGTACCACTCGGTTAAATTTTTTTCACGGTCAGTTCGAAATCTGTTAGAGAAAGGGCGCGGAAAATATCGCAATATGATGATTGTCGGGCCAGCAAAATGCGGGAAAACGTTTCTCTTTAACCCTCTAAATTCCATTTACAGCACATTTTCCATTCCTGCGTGTACTAGTTTTGCGTGCGTTGGCGCTGAGAAGGCTGAGTGCATTTTCTTGAACGATTTCAGATGGTCTCCTTCAATGATTCAGTGGCATGATTTTCTGTTAATGTTGGAAGGCCAACTCTTACACTTGCCCGCGCCGAAATCGCAATTATGCCAAGGACATTGTATTCAACACAGACACACCAATTTTCGCCACGGGTAAGAACCCAATAATTCTTGTGAAGAATGCCACCATAGATGACAAGGAAACTGAGATGATGTCCGTTCGGTGGAACGTAATAATATTCCACTCACAGATTCCACACGGAAAGCAAAAGCAAATCCCTCCATGTGCAAAATGCTTTGCATGTCTTATTCTCGGTGACGAAAATAGGCAGAATTAAAAGAAATATCACTGTTAGGAACGAGTAACCACGAGTAACCATTAATTATATAAACATGATATATATATTCTTTACCCAATTAGTGGTTACTCGTGGTTACTCGTTAGGTTTTGCGAAATGGAAGTTGTTATCAGTATTTAATCGAGATTTCTAATACGAAAACCATAAACTGTTGCAATGTGGTCGATTTATTTTCCAGTTTGTTATCATTCTACACGGAAAAGAGAAGGAAAGTTCATGTGTGACAAACAGTTACAATTATTTAAGGAGCGTATGACACGCTTCAAATGTCAGGCAATATATATTTTGTAAACATTGATTATTTTTAAGTTAAGAATGATAATTCACACATTGTACAATGTTTAGAAGTTGTTAATATTTTGTACGAGCGCCATTTTTTTCAATGATTAAATGCATTCTTTTCTGCATGCTTTCTATAGTACGGTCTATTAACTTCTTGTCCAGATTGTTAATTGTTGACTCAACGCTTGCTTGGAATCTTTCGACATTTCCTTCTTGACAATTCCATACAAAGATGCTCGAGAAACTTTACGTCGCTTCATTATGTCTTTTTTCTTCAATCCTTTCAATTGCATTAAACATTTGACGTACGCCCTTGTTTCAGGATCAATTTTCCCTTAAAAACCATTTTGTTTACGTTTCTTCCTGCGAACACTTCGTTTCGTTACGTCAGTAATACAATAAAAAGCCTGTTAATTAGCCAATTAAAGACACCCCAATCACGCCATTACCATTTTATGTTTTATTTCTGTATTTATAACAATCATGGGCCGTTGGAATGTCTCACGAGATATGGTTTGCTTTATAAACTAACTTTTTGGTTTTCGACAATCGACGCCAAAAGTGTCGAGACATTTCGTTATTATAGGAGTCGTTTCCTATTGCTTTTATTGTTTCCGTCACAAATTTACCCCCTCCCCCCAATCAATGTTGATACGCAGAGCTCAGGCCTTGTTGAAGGCTACAACATTGAACGGGGGAGGGGGAGCTTTGTAGCACCTAGTAATATGAATAATAATGATGAATACCAAATTAATTATTCTATTATGCGACATGCTGAGACTGTCTCAACTACTTCTGTCGCCGATTGTCCGGGCATAAGATCTAGGTTTTTGAAACGTTAGCAAGAAGCAATATTTGTCAATTATATCTGAAATATTTATTTGATGGAGAAGTTAAAATGTGCAATAAATGATATCCGATTCAATTAATTACAACTTGTTTCATACTATTAAATTAATGTTTTAATTCATCCTCGCTAGAGACGCTTACATCAATTAACCGCTTTCTGGACATACTACGGGCGTAAATTGGGCAGTTCACAGAGACTTTGATCTCGCAAATTTATTGTTAAACTTTTTCAAACTTAACGAACATTCACAATGGATTTTATACGAGGTTACAATTCAGGATCGTCTTCTATAGATGAAAACCAAACACAGGAGTACCACTCGGTTAAATTTTTTTCACGGTCAGTTCGAAATCTGTTAGAGAAAGGGCGCGGAAAATATCGCAATATGATGATTGTCGGGCCAGCAAAATGCGGGAAAACGTTTCTCTTTAACCCTCTAAATTCCATTTACAGCACATTTTCCATTCCTGCGTGTACTAGTTTTGCGTGCGTTGGCGCTGAGAAGGCTGAGTGCATTTTCTTGAACGATTTCAGATGGTCTCCTTCAATGATTCAGTGGCATGATTTTCTGTTAATGTTGGAAGGCCAACTCTTACACTTGCCCGCGCCGAAATCGCAATTATGCCAAGGACATTGTATTCAACACAGACACACCAATTTTCGCCACGGGTAAGAACCCAATAATTCTTGTGAAGAATGCCACCATAGATGACAAGGAAACTGAGATGATGTCCGTTCGGTGGAACGTAATAATATTCCACTCACAGATTCCACACGGAAAGCAAAAGCAAATCCCTCCATGTGCAAAATGCTTTGCATGTCTTATTCTCGGTGACGAAAATAGGCAGAATTAAAAGAAATATCACTGTTAGGAACGAGTAACCACGAGTAACCATTAATTATATAAACATGATATATATATTCTTTACCCAATTAGTGGTTACTCGTGGTTACTCGTTAGGTTTTGCGAAATGGAAGTTGTTATCAGTATTTAATCGAGATTTCTAATACGAAAACCATAAACTGTTGCAATGTGGTCGATTTATTTTCCAGTTTGTTATCATTCTACACGGAAAAGAGAAGGAAAGTTCATGTGTGACAAACAGTTACAATTATTTAAGGAGCGTATGACACGCTTCAAATGTCAGGCAATATATATTTTGTAAACATTGATTATTTTTAAGTTAAGAATGATAATTCACACATTGTACAATGTTTAGAAGTTGTTAATATTTTGTACGAGCGCCATTTTTTTCAATGATTAAATGCATTCTTTTCTGCATGCTTTCTATAGTACGGTCTATTAACTTCTTTCCAGATTGTTAATTGTTGACTCAACGCTTGCTTGGAATCTTTCGACATTTCCTTCTTGACAATTCCATACAAAGATGCTCGAGAAACTTTACGTCGCTTCATTATGTCTTTTTTCTTCAATCCTTTCAATTGCATTAAACATTTGACGTACGCCCTTGTTTCAGGATCAATTTTCCCTTAAAAACCATTTTGTTTACGTTTCTTCCTGCGAACACTTCGATTCGTTACGTCAGTAATACAATAAAAAGCCTGTTAATTAGCCAATTAAAGACACCCCAATCACGCCATTACCATTTTATGTTTTATTTCTGTATTTATAACAATCATGGGCCGTTGGAATGTCTCACGAGATATGGTTTGCTTTATAAACTAACTTTTTGGTTTTCGACAATCGACGCCAAAAGTGTCGAGACATTTCGTTATTATAGGAGTCGTTTCCTATTGCTTTTATTGTTTCCGTCACAAATTTACCCCCTCCCCCCAATCAATGTTGATACGCAGAGCTCAGGCCTTGTTGAAGGCTACAACATTGAACGGGGGAGGGGGAGCTTTGTAGCACCTAGTAATATGAATAATAATGATGAATACCAAATTAATTATTCTATTATGCGACATGCTGAGACTGTCTCAACTACTTCTGTCGCCGATTGTCCGGGCATAAGATCTAGGTTTTTGAAACGTTAGCAAGAAGCAATATTTGTCAATTATATCTGAAATATTTATTTGATGGAGAAGTTAAAATGTGCAATAAATGATATCCGATTCAATTTAATTACAACTTGTTTCATACTATTAAATGAATGTTTTAATTCATCCTCGCTAGAGACGCTTACATCAATTAACCGCTTTCTGGACATACTACGGGCGTAAATTGGGCAGTTCACAAAGACTTTGATCTCGCAAATTTATTGTTAAACTTTTTCAAACTTAACGAACATTCACAATGGATTTTATACGAGGTTACAATTCAGGATCGTCTTCTATAGATGAAAACCAAACACAGGAGTACCACTCGGTTAAATTTTTTTCACGGTCAGTTCGAAATCTGTTAGAGAAAGGGCGCGGAAAATATCGCAATATGATGATTGTCGGGCCAGCAAAATGCGGGAAAACGTTTCTCTTTAACCCTCTAAATTCCATTTACAGCACATTTTCCATTCCTGCGTGTACTAGTTTTGCGTGCGTTGGCGCTGAGAAGGCTGAGTGCATTTTCTTGAACGATTTCAGATGGTCTCCTTCAATGATTCAGTGGCATGATTTTCTGTTAATGTTGGAAGGCCAACTCTTACACTTGCCCGCGCCGAAATCGCAATTATGCCAAGGACATTGTATTCAACACAGACACACCAATTTTCGCCACGGGTAAGAACCCAATAATTCTTGTGAAGAATGCCACCATAGATGACAAGGAAACTGAGATGATGTCCGTTCGGTGGAACGTAATAATATTCCACTCACAGATTCCACACGGAAAGCAAAAGCAAATCCCTCCATGTGCAAAATGCTTTGCATGTCTTATTCTCGGTGACGAAAATAGGCAGAATTAAAAGAAATATCACTGTTAGGAACGAGTAACCACGAGTAACCATTAATTATATAAACATGATATATATATTCTTTACCCAATTAGTGGTTACTCGTGGTTACTCGTTAGGTTTTGCGAAATGGAAGTTGTTATCAGTATTTAATCGAGATTTCTAATACGAAAACCATAAACTGTTGCAATGTGGTCGATTTATTTTCCAGTTTGTTATCATTCTACACGGAAAAGAGAAGGAAAGTTCATGTGTGACAAACAGTTACAATTATTTAAGGAGCGTATGACACGCTTCAAATGTCAGGCAATATATATTTTGTAAACATTGATTATTTTTAAGTTAAGAATGATAATTCACACATTGTACAATGTTTAGAAGTTGTTAATATTTTGTACGAGCGCCATTTTTTTCAATGATTAAATGCATTCTTTTCTGCATGCTTTCTATAGTACGGTCTCTTAACTTCTTTCCAGATTGTTAATTGTTGACTCAACGCTTGCTTGGAATCTTTCGACATTTCCTTCTTGACAATTCCATACAAAGATGCTCGAGAAACTTTACGTCGCTTCATTATGTCTTTTTTCTTCAATACTTTCAATTGCATTAAACATTTGACGTACGCCCTTGTTTCAGGATCAATTTTCCCTTAAAAACCATTTTGTTTACGTTTCTTCCTGCGAACACTTCGTTTCGTTACGTCAGTAATACAATAAAAAGCCTGTTAATTAGCCAATTAAAGACACCCCAATCACGCCATTACCATTTTATGTTTTATTTCTGTATTTATAACAATCATGGGCCGTTGGAATGTCTCACGAGATATGGTTTGCTTTATAAACTAACTTTTTGGTTTTCGACAATCGACGCCAAAAGTGTCGAGACATTTCGTTATTATAGGAGTCGTTTCCAGTAGTTATATAACCCACTATAGGGCACTTTTCCATTTTCAGTGTGTTTTTGTCGTTAATTTGATGTAACTCGTATAATTATAGACGAATCGTCTATAATTATTTACCCTGGGGGTACTTTTCAAGATCTAGTGTGTTTTGTCGTTAATTTTTAATTTGTCGTCACTCGGTATATATTTTAATCGATACTCATTGTTAACACAGCACAGTTTGAAGAAAAAACTTCATCTTCTTCGCTTTCTTCAGGTATTGTAAGTGGTGAATTTGGCGGGTTAACATATATATCATGTACCGTAACTTGAAATGAAACTTCTTCTTTGCTGATATAAATACTATCAATTATCAAAGCCATTTTGACTTTTTCTAGCTTTCTCATTGCGATTCTTGTTAAAATTTTATCCCTTTGTTTTGAATATTTGAGAAGTTTAACATTAAACATTTCAGGTCTTATTGAACCCCCAGTAAGTCTTGTACCCATACCTTCAAACTGAAAACCATAAAAAATACCTTTTATTTTATTAGCTATTTTTTCACCATAAACACGTTTTAAATGTCGCCTACAAATGTCTCTAATAAAAACCATACAATCAACAAACTTTTCTTCTTCTTCCGTTGGCATTCGACTTCGTCCTTCTTCACCGTATAAGCGGACAGGAATGGTGTAACCAAGTAGTTCACTACTTTCATTTTGACTATATGTCTCTTTTACACCATAAATTCGAAGAAATGGTGATTCGATAACTAATGGACCTTTATAGGTGTCAATTTTAATTATTTCAAAATCGGTTTTGCTGTTTTTCACCGGTTTATGGAAAATAATATTTGATGAATATTCTAAAACTTTTGAAGGATCCATGTTGTTATATTACCATATTTATTTTTTAAGACGATTTTTTTCATTTCTAGTAAAAGAAATGAAAAATAAACAGACATTTAATCTTCTTCATCATCGCTTTCTTGTATCGTTAATAACGATTCTCGTTGAGGTAACGGTTTGAAATATACCTCATGAGCCTTTACTTGAATTGAAACAGTTTTTTCACCAATATAAATACTATCAATTATCAAAGCCATTTTGACATGACAATATGAATTAAAATAATCGAACGGGTTGACTCGATTGTTTCCTTTTGTTCTGAATAGCGTTAAAAATTTATCAGACTTTTCTGAATAATTGAGTTTAGCATATAATACTGGCGGTTCACTGTCCTTGTAATATAAAAGGTGTTTTAATCTATCAGCTATCTCTACACCACAAGCCTCTTCTAAGTGCTTGTAACAAAGTTCTTCAAAATTTTCCAAAGAAATATAAAACTCATTTTCTTCCGGTGTCGGTTCATCGTCTTTGGACCATAAACAAACCGGAATAGAATAACCAAGTAGCTCACGAGTTCCGTCTTCTTTTAATCTTTTATGGGTCACACCAAAACTGAAAAGAAACGGTGTTTCAATGACTAAAGGACCTTTTTTATTATCACCATAATCGGCTTGTATTTTAATCCTTTGATAATTGTAAAAGCCGCTTTTTATCGGTTTGTTGAAAATAATATCTTCATTACGAACATCTGAAAGACTTGTCAGTTGCATGTTGTTATAATTACATATTTATTTCTTTAAGACGATGTTTTCATTTCTAGTAAAAGAAATGAAAAATATTCAAGCTTCATTCCTACCTACAATCCTTGCAACAGCGTTTGTTTTTCCCGTGAATGCAGATACCGTTTCCACCGCATTCTTTGCAAGAATATTTTACACGGCTGTGTTCACAAATCTGTTTTCCCGAGCACTCCTTGCAATAGTATTTGTTATTCCCGTGAATACAGATTCCGTTTCCACAGCAATCTTTACAAACATGTCGTTGTCTATCATGTTCGCAAATCCTTGATCCCGAACACTCTTTACAACTGTATTTATTTTTACCGTGTTGGCAAAGCTGTATTCCAGCTTTTGGTGGCTTCGTAGGTTCTTGTCGTTCAACGGCTTGTAAAGCTTCGATCAGTTCGGCTTTCCGCATCAGATGCCATCCTTTAATTTTCTGCTTTTTTGCCATAGCTTTGAGATCTTTTACCGTAACTTTAGGTTGCTTTTCCATTCTTCTATTAAGTACTTTTTATTTTTAAGACCACCACAACAGTGGTTTGATTAACAAGCGCTTTCGAGTCGTTTGTTTTCCGAGAAATCGGTCTTAATTTATTCATCTTTTCCGAGAATTGCATCACATTAGCATACGTGTTCATTGAAGTGTGAAACCTTTGTGAAACCGATTTGCGAGTGTAAAATAAACTATTATTTTTCACTTACAGCTACGCTTCCAAGTTTTAATATTATATTTATTATAAACCATAAATTAGAAAACATTTCAAAGCTTTTTAGTTTTATTTTACCTTCTAAAGTACATGCGTAGTCAGCCGAATTCAAAGCGTGACACTTGACACGTACCACATGTGTGAGCGCGATAACTTCTACCTATATATATAGTTCGATCGAACTATATATATTATTAAGTCTGTAATTCGGTAGAACTCAGGGGGGAGACGGTTGGCCACTGTCAGAACCCTGCTTACGGTTCATGCGATGTCAGACCCACGGGGTAGCAGTGTAGTTGCGTCAGTTGACTACGCTCTGGTGAACCAGCCTCGGCCCAACTGATAACAGGGGGGTGCTCAAAGATCTCTTCGGAGAACTTAACCTCACCCAGAGGTATAAAATGGGTGACAACCGCTTTGTCAGCGGGAAAAGTCCTCACTTCGGTGAGGCGAAAGTCCTCACTTCGGTGAGGCACAGAAACAGCCAACCGAGCACCCCCCGACCAGGGTTTTGCAATTTTTTATAAAGTGTCACGCAACTGTCACGCGTGACATGTAACGCTAGTGTCACGCTAGTGTAACGCTTCGTGGTGATGTTATGAACTTTTCCTCGTATCTTTTTTCAACACGGCTATTTATTGTTGGACAAAGATCAATTATAACATCGTCAATCAACCTCATATCGCTCACAAACGAATCGTGGTTGAAATGTTTTCCTCGCAAACAAGAACGTAAGTCAACCAAAACTTTCTGATATGTTGTATGTGCGAATTTACTCATTTCAATCCTTCGATTATAATTTTTATAATCGGTGAATGTTTTTATTAACAAACCCGCGCCGGAGATAACACCCAGTGTGATTGGATTTAGTGTAACTCCGCCGGCAATTGTACCGACTGTGATAAGAGATGAACTACTCAGTTTACAGAATAGATTCATCCGTTTGAGATGTTTAAAAGTCTTTTTGTAACACCACCACTTCTTGTGATAAAATCTGTAAAGAGCCTTGATCTCCGACAATCTCGTCTCATCGATCGAAGTATCGATGTGATTAAATGTGAAAATATCTTGTTTGTGTTTCATGTTTTAAAATTATAATAATAAAGTTTTAAGTGATCCCCTAATTTATTATACGTAGCCTATAATAAATTTTAATTCGTGTATAGTTGTCTAAGTCGTCTCAAGCCACAGACTTACCAAACATTTATCGATTGTAGTACCCTGAATACTTTGTACTCTCACACTAAATTCATCATTTTTTAACAGAGCGATATCCTTAGTCAAGTGACAGACCTGTTTCTTACCACCTTCTCCCCTTCCTACTATATTATTTATCAACACGGCAACATGAGGGTATGTTTCGAGCGTATCGAGGATGTTAACGCAACATTCTACAATTTTACAATTAACAGGAACCATTGAAATATGCTCTCCTAAAAATAGAGCATACATTTGATTCGCAGTTCTATTGTAAAGACCGTTAATTACAAACGCACCACCGCTGGGACTTGGTGAATTGATAATGGCGTGATTGTTCATGTCCAAATCGGTTTGCATTACCATTTTCCTACTTTCCAAAATATAAGGAGTGTCGTAAACACTTGATGGTACATCTGAGCGGTGTCCTTTTATTCCGTATATCACTAGATAGGCTTGAGCTTGTGAAGCTGATGTTGGCGAGCCGCTACATTTTAAATCGACCATAATATACTCCGGTGGTGAAATACGCCATTTATGCAAATTGATAATGCTTCTAGTGTAATTCGTAAAGTTTTTTGTCGATTGTTTATTTATATTGAGAGACGTCGATTCAACATCGACGCTAACACCGCTCATTGTAGGAGGGATAAATTCAATACAAACGGTATATTCACCTTCCGGTAATTTATACATATTAAAACCGATTCTTGATGCGTAGCTATTTAACGGGTGTTTGTGTAATAAAAGACTGTAGACTTTTTTGTTTAACGTATGCGGCGACTCCACCAAATCCACTATACCGGTGACGGTTATATCATGTTCTGAACTTGATTGGTTCACATCTTCCATTATGTACCTAAAATCATCTTTCAGCGCTGTCGAGGTGGTGATATGCGATTCGTCAACATATTTTTTGAGCTTCTCTTCTGATTCTATCATGTGAATTACCACATTCGATATCTTGAGATCAAGATTTTTATCAGCGCCGTCAACATAAGATTTATTACATGCGTCGGAACTATTTTGCGGATCTTCTAAATTTGTAATCTTATGGTTTGACATATTGAAATCTTCACTGGGCGGATTACTCAATTTACCGGCGATCAGGTGATCCACGTATCTTTTATTGGCCCCTTGGTCGGCAACCGTCGGGTCCTTTACATTATAAACCGTATTGTTTCCCATATCTAGCCCGCTTTCCATCGGAAACGTCTCTTTGCGGGATAAGAAAATATTCCTAACATCGTTGTAAGAGACTAGATTGTTATAATTTGCTCCTAAATCGTGATAAGTCTGTTGTTTCGATTGAACAACATTGAAACGTTGTTTCAGATCGATATTTTTCACGACCTCATGCGTAGGTTCAGGAGCGTTAGGATGAAATTTTTTCAGAGTCACCATATTGACAGCGCATAAATCGTTATCTTCGTCCGTGTCCATATTTGTGATTAGTTTTCTGTTCATGTCGATCTCTCCGGGAAGAATCAATCTGTTTCCTCGAAGATCTAAATCACCGGTCATATGTGTACTTCCATCCAAGTTCAGAAAGTGTGTTTTAGCGGTACCCCAGTTCGTTACATCCTTTAAATTTACCGGTTCACCGACATTCACCAATCTTTTGTTTTGAATATCGTAATCACCCGAAGACGTTAATTTAAAACCGACACCTGGTAATCCTTGCTGCCCTTGTTTTCCTCCCGTAGTTATGCAACTAGTTATGTTGTCTGATAATAGTCCATTTGAATAGCTCATTTTAGATTATATTTTCATTAAAATTTTTTAATATTCTTTTCTTTGGTTTGTCAATATATAGAAAAGAATATGGGTCTCTAGTAGCCATTTCATATTGATTTTTATCAACATTATTTTCACGACAAAACATAGAAATTTCGTTATTACTTGGAAATTCGAAAATACAAAAATGTGAACAGTTTAGACGTATATCTTTTGGTGTTTTATAATAACTTTGTGAAAGATAAATAACGCTACAATTTTTATGTCTGCCATTGATAAAATAGTCAATCAACGGATCTTGGTTCTTTTCACAAACAAAATCATCGAATATAACTATTTTTTGGTTCTCATCCGTTAATTCAGAAACCGGTATAATATAATCGCTACTTGGTTCTGTAACATCAAAACCTGCTTCTTCACTAATCGGTTTAAATTCTCTTAATAAGAACTGATATTTAGATTGTTCTAAATTTTTCGCATACAGATAAGCCTTGTCAAAAAACAATAAACGAATAATCATATCTAGCAAAAGATTTGTTTTTCCAGAACCTGAAGGGCCACAAATCAACATTCTAAAATTCTGATCTGGCATGAAAGGTTGTCGCTGTTTGTAGCTCGTAACCGTATCATCTACATCATAGTTTATAAACTTCATATGGTAATCTGAAATAACAATTATAAAATTTAAAATCGAATAATAGTAATAAAATGAGTTTAATTAAGTGGAAAGATCTTGCCAAACAAAAAACTAAGTTGGGGAATAAGATTAATTTTGTTCATCAGAGTATGACAAAGAAAAAATTAGGCGAAGAGACAAGTCAATTGGCTTATGAAAAAATATTTAAGCCGATAACATCAAAATTAGATGTACCGGTATCATCGGTGGGTCCAAAGAAACAAGCTGTTCAAAGTGCTAAAGATATTGATTATTATCCAGAAGTAGATCCGTATGAAGAGATGGATATAGAAGGTTTAATCGATTTTGGTGAAGAGGTTTTACCAGAACATGCGAAGCCACCGGCATATGCAGATTCACCACCACCGTTATATTCACCGGGTCAATATATGAAAATAAGACAACAAAGAGCTCTGGAAGAAAAAGAAATATTTGAAAAATACGGTTTGCCTATTATTGAAACTACCGAAGAATCACCGGAAGAGACGCTTGAAGCATATGATAGCGCGGTAAAAGAGTTAGGAAAAGAAAAACGAAAATTAACGACTTTAATCAATAAATTAGAAGATTTTACAGAAAAGGAAAATCTTAAAGAACAAAGAGAGCGACTGCAACGAGAAAGTTCCGCAATTACGGTGAGAAGAGATAAATTAAAAAAGACCGGTAAAGGGCTTGGGAGAACAAACCTAATATTTTTTAATAATTATAAAGAACTTGTCAAAAAACTTGAACTGATAGTAGGTGAAATTATAGCCGGTAATACAAATATCGAGATGCGTAATACCGGAGTTACAATTTTAGACGAACTTTTGAAATCATCGCTAATCGATAAAAGGCAGGCTGAACAGATTTATAAGAAATATTTTAAATATTAAAATAATATCACCAATACCTAAAAGGATGGATAGAGAAATTGTGTTATCATCATCTTCTGTCAAAACACAAGCCAACAACAAACCTGAAGATTTCACAACAAATTTTACTGAAGCAATTGTTTTGGACCCAAATGAACAATATGTTATCGGTCTTAACAGAATTATCAATATGAGCTTTACATGGTTCAATATTAATGCTAAATACAATAATCAGCTAATCAGATACAGCTCTGATGGTGGAAAAACTTTTTCTGATATTTCTTTTCCAGGCGGTGTTTGGGATTATGAAGATATCGATCTACATATTCAAAAAGAAACTGTCATAAAACAACCTGGAAAAGACGATGAGTTTCCGATCAGCCTGGTTTTTAATACCACAACTTTTAGAGTAACAATAACGCTGAAAGAAAATTATCAACTCGATCTAACACAGAGTAACTTTAACGAACTGATCGGTTTTGACAAAAAAGTTCTGAAGGAACAGATAAATATTGGCCCCAGAGTTCCAAATCTGTCTCAAGATACAGATATTTTGAACGTTCATTGTGATCTGACAAATAGATCGCTTGTTGATGGTGAAGCTACCGATATCATTTATTCCTTTTCAACATCTGTTCTGCGACCATCTTATAGTTTTACTCTTGAACCAAAGAGAGTAACATATAACCCCGTGAATAAAAACACAATAGACAGTATTCGAATCCGTATCACGGATGGAAAAAGAAGAAAGGTCAACCTAAATGGAGCCGATACGGCATTCTCATTAATTTTAAAAAGAATATAATATAGTAATGTAATAAAATGAAAACTTATGAATTTACTCGTTATTATAACCCGAAGATGGGTAGACATGTTTACAAACACAAAGGAACAGGTGTCATTATCGATAATATTTTTAAACCGATGAAAACCGTGGTATCAGCAGTTTTCAAAAAATTCGCGAAACCTATTGCGAAAAAAGCGTTGGAAGCAGGAATTTCTCATGCTGGCGAAAAACTAGGTAAAAAAGCAGCTGAAAAATCTGGTGATCTGATAATGAAAACACTAGGTAAAATGAGAATATCTCCTAAAGCAAAACAACCTTCCAGCGTCAGTACTTCCAGTACTTCTTCCGTTGGTAGTACTACTAGTGCTAGTAGACCGTTACAAAAACAACAAGAAGATACCTATGCGATATTAAACAGATTAATATCTGGTAGCGGTATAAAAAGAAAAAAATAAAATCTATAATAAAAACAAATGGCTTTCCGAGCGAGTGAAAATTTACGAAAAAATCAATTGGTAAGATTTCAACTGGATAGTGTGATTAGAGCTCCGGCCAATGGAGAACAACAAGATAAAGGTGGTTATATATTCACAATTAATGATAGATCGTCGTTTTATGACTGGTATAATGCTTATTTTGAAGTACAATTTCAGTTACAAAAATTAGCAGACGGTGCCGGTTATGCGGCAGCTGATAGAATAACAGTTCTTAACGGTGCTCATTCATTAATTAAGCATATGACGATTAGATCTTCGAATAAGATAATTTATGATACTGATAATCTGCATAAAGTTACTTTTGTTAAAAATTTGTTGGAATACTCTGATGACTTCAACAGATCCACAGCAAAAAGCAGTTTCTGGTATTTGGATACGGATGCAACAACCGCTAATACGAATGCAGGATTTGAAGCGAGGCGGGTACAAACACAAGCGGTTCAAAACAATGGTAACGGTGGCGCTAAAAACATTAATACGATTATACCTCTGTATCGTTTTTCCTTTTTCGAAGAGTTGGAAGATAAGATGCTTGTACCTATGCAGCTACAATTCGAGATTGAGCTTCAAAACGATAGCGAATTGATTCACATGGCTAACGGTATTGATGAGGGAAGAGTTGTTGTGAATAGGTTTTTGCTTTGGGTTCCTAGAATAACGCCCAAAGATTCGATTATGACAAATTTTGTCAGCTCTTTTTTGAAAGAAAAACAATGGAACTATTTAAGGGAGAAGTATGCAAAATCACCTCCTACACAAACATCAGGATTTTTTCAAATAAGCGCTGGTATTGATAATGTTAAACATGTTTTCGTTTATCTGAAAAGAGCCGCTCCACCGAATAACGATAATGCAGAAGATAACCCTTATCTTATGGACACGTTCAAATTAAATGCCGCGGATAATAACTCATCGCTGGCAACTTGTAAATTAGAGTATGGAAATGGGCTTTATTTCCCTGATACAGAATATAATGCTGAAAGTAAGATAAGAATATTAAACGATGTAGCGTCTTACGCAATGAGGAAAACTGATGTAAACAGCGGGACACAGCTGAATTTCGCCAATTACAGCTCTCTCTACGGTCTGATCTATTTCGATCTGACTTGTCAAGATGAAAAGATAACAAGAGATCCCAAACAGTTAATATTCAGATATACATTGACAGCAGATGCAGCTGCAAACTTTAACGTACATGCGATAGTTTTGTATGATCAGCTGATAAAAATAGATAAGGTTGGAAATGAGTTGGTCATCGCGTAAGCGTAAATTCATTTTAAAAAACAATTTTGTATTTTACAATACTAAATACAAAATGACAAGATACCATCCTTACAAAGTAAGTTTAACAGAAGGGCAGAAAGAAAAACTTGCAAGAGCATATAAAACAAGCAGCCCTATCACAATTAGATTAGCGAAGTCACAGACAAGCGGCAACGATGAGCTACTGCTAACATCTACACAGATCAATAGGATCGGTAAAGCGAAATCGCTTGGAAGCGGTGTCGAGATAAAAATATCAAAAACACAGATTAGAAAAGTATTGAGAGAAGGTGGAAGTCTGTGGAGCGCAATTATTCCGTTAGCGAAAACGTTAGCACCGACTATAGCTAAAACACTCGGTTTATCGGCGATTGCCGGTTTAGCGAGTGAAGGAGCAAGTCAAATTGTTAAAAAGATAAGCGGCAAAGGTCAAACCGGCGGTTTCCTCATCCCGCCAGATAAAATTAAACAACTGATCGATTATAAACATTTGCTGACAAATAAACAGAAACAAGAAATTCTGAGCGCTCTTCAATCGGGAGGTCGAGTACTAATAAAGCCGACAAAAACACAATCTGGAGGGTTATTAGGAACGATATTAGCAAGTATCGGTATTCCGCTGGCTGTTGAAGCGTTTAAAAAATTGACCGGTTCTGGTGCACCCAGAATGGGTAGACCTAAAGATGGAAAAGGGGCAAGTAGGTACCCTTATCATCCTCCTCCGTTCTTTGGACAATGGGATAAAAATACTGTTGGTATGGGAGCCAAAAAAAAGGGAAAAGGGTTACTTTTAGGACCGAACAGCCCGTTCAACAGCATACCGTTAGTAGGGGCACTCTTGTAAGGAGTGTAAAACCCAAATTCATAAATAAACCGCTAAGTAATGCTGAACTGATGAAGTGGATTTCATACCTTAGAATTCCTAATTTCAAAGGGATATATTCAAGGGATGAAGTTATGCCTAAAAATCATAGTCCATGCATTATTAATCTCGATTCGCTTGAAAATGCTGGAACTCATTGGGTTTGTTGCGCTCCATCTCACGATAGATCTGTCATATGGTATTTCGATAGTTTTGGCATGGGTTATCCCGAAGAATTTACAAGCGCCGGAAAACAGATAATCTATAATTCAAGTCAGTATCAAAACATAAAAAGCGTCCTTTGCGGTTATTATTGTCTTTATTTCCTTCATCAATGGTCACTCAAGAAAGATTTTTATGATATCTTGCAGCCGTTTAGTTTAACAGATACATTGTTCAATGAAAAGTTCATAAAAAAATATTTTATGTAAGCGTATTTAAAATTAATTTTTTATTATACAGATCGTATAATAAAATGGAACCGTTAACATTCTGCGTTAAGGAAAAAATAAAAACCGGCTGTACTGAACCATCCGGTTATAAGATAGCCGCCAACGGTAGGACTTATTTTTGGTGCACTTGCGCTAATTGCGGAATCAAGAAAACCCGTTTCGTTAAGAGTTCGGAAAACTAGTTCAGCCCCCACAAGGTGGGGGCTTTTTTGATGTGGAAGGTAGTCATAGTCTTGGAGAGATTGCCATGAAAGCCGGTATGAAAGGTCTTTACAATTTAGGAAAAATAGGAGCGTCAAAAGCCATCAAATCAGACTTTGTAAAGAAAAAGATTAAATCAACCGCTAATAAGTATATTGATCAAGCTTTGGACAGTTTCACAGGAGACTTATCGAAAAGACTCGATCCGCTTCACCGCGGTAGCGGTGTCGACATTCATAAAATGATCGGTAAGCTTCCGAAACCAAAAGGTGGATGGACATTACCCGGACATAAATACACAGGACCATACAATGACTTGGATTCACAACTGACGTATGATCCGGAAACAGGTAAAATACTGGAGATCTACGAACAACCGACGGGTAAAACGGATGCCATAGCGATGCAGCATGACGTCGATTATTCTGTATGCGCAAATAAGCCGGAACCGCGAAAATGTAAAAACGATGCGGATAGAAAAATGGTGAAAGCCTTGGATAGCGTGCCCTATAGTGATCGACAATGGGGTCACTGGTTAGCTAGAAATACTATCGACGTAAAACAAAAACTTGGGTTGGGAAACGGATAAGGCCGCCGAGTAGTAACGTAGAGACGTGGCAAGAAAAGCTAGCATATGAAATGCATAAACCCATAAGACGCAAGTTTACTCGGCGGCGTGTTATTGTAAACGGTATCGATGAGATATGGTGTTCTGACCTTGTCGAGATGCAGAAATTTAGCAGGTGGAATAAGGGATATCGATATCTTCTCATGGTGTTAGATGTTTTTAGTAAATACGGTTGGATTGTACCGTTGAAGGATAAAAAAGGAGAGAGTGTCGCAGAAGCGTTCAAATCGCTATTCAAGAAAGGAAGAAAACCGAAAATGCTGTGGGTGGATAAGGGTAAAGAGTATTACAACAAGAATATGAAAGAACTGTTGGATAAAAATAAGATTGTAATGTACTCGACAGAGAATGAAGAAAAATCTAGTGTTTGTGAAAGATGGAACCGTACGATAAAAGAGAAAATGTTTAAGCAATTTACCGTTCAAAACAATACAAAATATCTTGATATATTACCGAGGATATTGAAAGAATACAATAATTCAAAACACCGAAGCATCGGTACGACACCTGTGGAAGCGTCGAAGAAAAAGAACGAAAGTGTTGTTTATTTAAATCTGTATGGTAAGATGAAACGGATATATACTAAACCGAAATTTAAAGTTGGTGATAAGGTTCGAATATCAAAATACAAACGTCCTGTTTTCGATAAAGGTTACACACCGAATTGGACTGAAGAAACATTCGTTGTCAATAAGATTCAACACACTAACCCTATAACTTATAAACTGAAAGATGAGCTGGGTGAGGAGATAACGGGTTCTTTTTATAAGGAAGAGCTGCAGAAGGCTGTTCAAGACGTTTACCGTATTGAGAAAGTGATTCGACGAGATGCTCGAAAAGGTAAAGCGTTAGTGAAGTGGAGCGGGTATAGCGATAAATTCAACCAATGGATAGATTTGAAAGATCTGAAAGATCTGTAAAAGCAAGCTTTTTTCATTTCATGAACGTGAAATGAAAATTTAAAATGGTATTAAAAAATCGTGAGCATGATGTAATACTTACGTATGGATTCAAAAACTGTTCAACAGCTTAAGACAATTGCACGTGAAAACGGTTTGAAAGGTTATTCACGTTATAGGAGGAAAGCGGAGCTGATTAAATTCATCGAAAGTAGTATAAATACTCCACCACCTCCCCCACCACGCGGTATCGTTAATTTTATAGATGAACCTCCCCCACCACGCGGTATCGTTAATTTTATAGATGAACCCTCTCCACCCCGAAGAAGAAAAAGACAACCCTCTCCATCTCCGTCCCGAAGAAGGAAAAATAGACAACCCTCTCCACAACCCCTAGACCATCATCAATCAGAGATACCGTTAGAATCTGAAGATTCTGAACGTAAACGACAAAAGAAGAGACAAAAGACCCGTAAAACAAAGAAGGAGAAGAAATTGGAAGAGGTCGAAAATAGATCTGAAAGATCTGAAGATACTCTTCAATCGACAAATAATAAGAAGAGACAAAAGAAACTAAAGAGGGAGGCTGCCCGTCTAACAAAGAAAATCAACCGTGCACAAAACAAACGTGGCGCACTGTTCTTACAAGAAAAACTAAACCAAGTTTTGAAAAAGATCGATAGCCGAAGATTACCCTATGAGATAATCAAGATAGGTGAGAATACAAGTAACAAGTTCAAATCGTTTTTCGATATATTCAAAGTTAAAATAGTAAACCCACACCTTTCAGGTGTATTCGATATTGATAAATTACTGTTAGAAATAGGGCTCAGAGTAATAAAAGAGAGAGGGTTACAAAACGGTGACAAGATTCGATGGATACTTAGTCATACGAGTTGGCATAAACCGGTCAGTACAAAACGAATCACAATCACAGATCACCTTGGGACGGATCTCGTCGAAGAGATAGCTAGATTCATTGAATACAAGGATGTACCACTCCCCGAGGTCAAAATAGAGATTCAGTCGGTAAAGGTTCCCCGGGGAATGGGCCGATTACGTGTGACAAAATTAAATGCCAGCGATAAAAAGAGTATAATCACAATCAAAAATAATGACTCAATCTGCCTTGCACGAGCAATAGTGACGGCTCGTGCAAACATAAATAAACAAAAATGGACAAAATCTCAGCTAAAGGATGGGTTCAATAAGTCGAGAAAACTTCAGAAAGACGAAGCTATCAAACTTCATAAAGAAGCTGGAGTCGAAATTAACGAGGAAACCGGTTCTACCCTCGAAGATGTAAAGAGATTCGCGGAACATCTTAAGATTCAGATAAACATTGTAGACGGTGATCGATTCAATGATCTGATTTTCACTACTGAAAATGAGCACGATGGACAGATGATATACCTTTACAAAAACAAAAACCACTTCGACGTTATCACAAGTATGCCAGCGTTCTTATCCAAAAAATATTATTGTCACACCTGTAAAAAGCCGTATACAAAACGCGATTGTCATAGATGCCCCGCAAAATGTACAGCATGTTTCAAGTACTTTCCACACGGAGTGAAAAAGTGCTCTAAACCGCCAATTCCATGCGATAAGTGTAATAGGTCTTTCTTCGGAGTAGATTGTTTTATGGCGCATCTACGTGAACGATCCTTAGGAATTAAAAACGATACTGTGTGTAAAAAAGTAGGTAAATGTTTGAAATGCGAGCGTACAATTACATCTTCTGTAAATGGTGGCCTAAAGAATCACATCTGCGGATATTCAAAGTGTAGTAATTGTGGGGAGTACTGTGATATGAATGAACATCTTTGTTTCATGTCTCAAACGAATTGTAAGGGTGGAAAATGTCAAGGTTACGGATGTAGTCCTGGAAGTTTGTGTTATCCTTGTCAGACAAGAACCGATAAATACATGTTCTTTGATTTTGAGGCAACTCAGGAGACCGGTGTTCATGAGGTCAATTTAGTCGTCTGTCACGATTTTTATGGAAATAAAAATACATTTGAAACGCTCGACGAATTTTGTAAATTTATTTTTAACAAGGATGATCATGTGGGGTATACCTTCATAGCTCACAATGCAAAAAGTTACGATGCTCAGTTTATTCGAAATTGGTGTATAGAGAACAGAGTGAAACCCGATATTATTTACAACGGAACAAAGATTATGTCTATGAAGGCTGAGGGTGTTAGATTTATTGATTCTATAAACTTTATCGCTGCGGCGTTATCATCGTTCCCAAAGACATTTGGTTTGAAAGAGTTGAAAAAAGGGTATTTTCCACATTATTTCAACACAAAGTGTAACCAAAACTATGTAGGGCCGATTCCTGATAAGAAACACTATGGTTATGATGAGATGAAACCTTCAGCGAGAAAGGAATTTTTACTGTGGTACCAACAACGTATTGATGAAAACTATGTGTTTGACATGAAGAAGGAGCTGAGAGATTACTGTGATAGTGATGTAGACATCCTCAGAAGAGGTATGTTGATTTTTCGAGAACAGTATATCGAGTTAGGTAACATCGACCCTCTTCAATATATAACCATCGCTTCTGTATGCATGACCATGTACAGAAGTAACCACATGCGTTGTGAAACGATCGCTGTTGTAAAGGAAATTACACGTGGAGAGAACTACAGTAAAAGTAGCATCGCATGGTTAGATTGGATTTCTCAGAGAGATGGTGTTAAAATAAAACACGCTCTGAACGGTGGTGAAGAGACTTTACCAGATATCGGAAAGGTTGATGGGTTTTGTGGGAATACGGTCTACGAATTTCAAGGATGTTTTTGGCACGGTTGTGAGAAGTGCTATACATGCGACACAATCAACACAAAAAATCAGATGGATATGTTAACTCTAAGAAAGAGGACGGTAGCGAAAAACGATAAAATTAGAGCTGCCGGGTATGAACTGGTTGAGGTTTACGAATGTGAACTGAAAAAGGAGAAGGATTTTGGTAAATTTCTAAAAACGTGGAATCGGGAATTTGTAGGACCTCTTAATCCTAGGGACGCATTTTTTGGTGGACGAACAAATGTAACAAAACCGACCTACACATTCAAAAAAGGTGAGAAAGGTAGATATGTCGACTTTGTTAGTTTATATTCAACGGTACAATTCTTCAAGGATTATCCGGTAGGTCATCCTACAAAGATATTCGATCCTCCTCAAGAGTACGATGAGAATTGGTTTGGTTTTGTGAAATGTAAAGTTTTACCTCCAAGAGGTCTTTATCATCCTGTGTTGCCGGTAAAAATAAAATGCGATAAGGCTGAAAAGCTGCTATTTCCGCTCTGTAGAGTGTGCGCTGAAAATAAGATTCAGGAATGTACACATACAGATGATGAACGATCATTCATCGGAACATGGTGCACAAATGAATTGAATGTGGCGATTTCAAAAGGGTACAAGGTACTAAACATATACGAGGTGTGGCATTTCGAGGCTAAATCCGCTAACCTTTTCAAGCGTTATGTAAGAAAATTCATGAAAATCAAGATGGAATCGAGTGAACTGAAGACCGGTCAAGGTTGTACATATAAGAGTGTTGATGAGTACCGGTCAATTGTTGAATCAAAGTTAGGAATCGAGCTTGATGAGATTGAGTACAATCCTGGAAGGAGGGCAATCTCAAAGTTGTCTCTGTGTAGTTTATGGGGAAAATTTGGTCAGCGTAATAACATGAATCAGACTGTGTACGTCACTGAACCACAAGAATTTTACAAGATCTTGTTAGATGAAAGCTTAGACGATCTGAACATTCAATTCTTAAACGAAGATATGGTTGAAATGACTTACAACTTGAAAGACCAGTTCGTTGACAATAGTAATAACACAAACATATTTATTGCTGCCTTCACAACCAGCCACGCTAGAATGATGCTGTATGAAGTGTTGGATAAACTCGGTGATCAGGTTCTCGGTTTTGACACCGACAGTTGTTGGTATATCGAACGTGAAGGGGGACAGCGTATCGAAACAGGTGACAGCCTCGGTGATCTAACCGATGAGTTAAACGGACATTATATTACGAATTGGTGTGGTTCTGGTCCAAAATCATACAGTTACAGTACAAGTGATGGGAAGATGGAATGTAAGGTCAAAGGTTTCACTCTGAATCACAAAAATAGTCAAAAAATAAATCAAAAAACGATGAAACAGATCATCGAAGGTCAAAAGGAACGAATAACAACCGTAAACGAACGAGCGATAACTCGGGATCCCTCTACAAAACAGGTTGTAAATAAGTACCAGAAAAAAGACTTTCGGATGTGTTACGATAAACGGTGTATGGTGAAGACTGAATCTGGTATCGAGACGTTTCCATATGGATATTAATGAGTATCGATTAAAATATATACCGAGTGACGACATCACTAAATTATAATGATGGGTTTTTCATAAATTAAAAAATTAACGACAAAACACACTAGATCTTGAAAAGTACCCCCAGGGTAAATAATTATAGACGATTCGTCTATAATTATACGAGTTACATCAAATTAACGACAAAAACACACTGAAAATGGAAAAGTGCCCTATAGTGGGTTATATAACTACTGTTTCCTATTGCTTTTATTGTTTCCGTCACAAATTTACCCCCTCCCCCCAATCAATGTTGATACGCAGAGCTCAGGCCTTGTTGAAGGCTACAACATTGAACGGGGGAGGGGGAGCTTTGTAGCACCTAGTAATATGAATAATAATGATGAATACCAAATTAATTATTCTATTATGCGACATGCTGAGACTGTCTCAACTACTTCTGTCGCCGATTGTCCGGGCATAAGATCTAGGTTTTTGAAACGTTAGCAAGAAGCAATATTTGTCAATTATATCTGAAATATTTATTTGATGGAGAAGTTAAAATGTGCAATAAATGATATCCGATTCAATTTAATTACAACTTGTTTCATACTATTAAATGAATGTTTTAATTCATCCTCGCTAGAGACGCTTACATCAATTAACCGCTTTCTGGACATACTACGGGCGTAAATTGGGCAGTTCACAAAGACTTTGATCTCGCAAATTTATTGTTAAACTTTTTCAAACTTAACGAACATTCACAATGGATTTTATACGAGGTTACAATTCAGGATCGTCTTCTATAGATGAAAACCAAACACAGGAGTACCACTCGGTTAAATTTTTTTCACGGTCAGTTCGAAATCTGTTAGAGAAAGGGCGCGGAAAATATCGCAATATGATGATTGTCGGGCCAGCAAAATGCGGGAAAACGTTTCTCTTTAACCCTCTAAATTCCATTTACAGCACATTTTCCATTCCTGCGTGTACTAGTTTTGCGTGCGTTGGCGCTGAGAAGGCTGAGTGCATTTTCTTGAACGATTTCAGATGGTCTCCTTCAATGATTCAGTGGCATGATTTTCTGTTAATGTTGGAAGGCCAACTCTTACACTTGCCCGCGCCGAAATCGCAATTATGCCAAGGACATTGTATTCAACACAGACACACCAATTTTCGCCACGGGTAAGAACCCAATAATTCTTGTGAAGAATGCCACCATAGATGACAAGGAAACTGAGATGATGTCCGTTCGGTGGAACGTAATAATATTCCACTCACAGATTCCACACGGAAAGCAAAAGCAAATCCCTCCATGTGCAAAATGCTTTGCATGTCTTATTCTCGGTGACGAAAATAGGCAGAATTAAAAGAAATATCACTGTTAGGAACGAGTAACCACGAGTAACCATTAATTATATAAACATGATATATATATTCTTTACCCAATTAGTGGTTACTCGTGGTTACTCGTTAGGTTTTGCGAAATGGAAGTTGTTATCAGTATTTAATCGAGATTTCTAATACGAAAACCATAAACTGTTGCAATGTGGTCGATTTATTTTCCAGTTTGTTATCATTCTACACGGAAAAGAGAAGGAAAGTTCATGTGTGACAAACAGTTACAATTATTTAAGGAGCGTATGACACGCTTCAAATGTCAGGCAATATATATTTTGTAAACATTGATTATTTTTAAGTTAAGAATGATAATTCACACATTGTACAATGTTTAGAAGTTGTTAATATTTTGTACGAGCGCCATTTTTTTCAATGATTAAATGCATTCTTTTCTGCATGCTTTCTATAGTACGGTCTATTAACTTCTTTCCAGATTGTTAATTGTTGACTCAACGCTTGCTTGGAATCTTTCGACATTTCCTTCTTGACAATTCCATACAAAGATGCTCGAGAAACTTTACGTCGCTTCATTATGTCTTTTTTCTTCAATCCTTTCAATTGCATTAAACATTTGACGTACGCCCTTGTTTCAGGATCAATTTTCCCTTAAAAACCATTTTGTTTACGTTTCTTCCTGCGAACACTTCGTTTCGTTACGTCAGTAATACAATAAAAAGCCTGTTAATTAGCCAATTAAAGACACCCCAATCACGCCATTACCATTTTATGTTTTATTTCTGTATTTATAACAATCATGGGCCGTTGGAATGTCTCACGAGATATGGTTTGCTTTATAAACTAACTTTTTGGTTTTCGACAATCGACGCCAAAAGTGTCGAGACATTTCGTTATTATAGGAGTCGTTTCCTATTGCTTTTATTGTTTCCGTCACAAATTTACCCCCTCCCCCCAATCAATGTTGATACGCAGAGCTCAGGCCTTGTTGAAGGCTACAACATTGAACGGGGGAGGGGGAGCTTTGTAGCACCTAGTAATATGAATAATAATGATGAATACCAAATTAATTATTCTATTATGCGACATGCTGAGACTGTCTCAACTACTTCTGTCGCCGATTGTCCGGGCATAAGATCTAGGTTTTTGAAACGTTAGCAAGAAGCAATATTTGTCAATTATATCTGAAATATTTATTTGATGGAGAAGTTAAAATGTGCAATAAATGATATCCGATTCAATTTAATTACAACTTGTTTCATACTATTAAATGAATGTTTTAATTCATCCTCGCTAGAGACGCTTACATCAATTAACCGCTTTCTGGACATACTACGGGCGTAAATTGGGCAGTTCACAAAGACTTTGATCTCGCAAATTTATTGTTAAACTTTTTCAAACTTAACGAACATTCACAATGGATTTTATACGAGGTTACAATTCAGGATCGTCTTCTATAGATGAAAACCAAACACAGGAGTACCACTCGGTTAAATTTTTTTCACGGTCAGTTCGAAATCTGTTAGAGAAAGGGCGCGGAAAATATCGCAATATGATGATTGTCGGGCCAGCAAAATGCGGGAAAACGTTTCTCTTTAACCCTCTAAATTCCATTTACAGCACATTTTCCATTCCTGCGTGTACTAGTTTTGCGTGCGTTGGCGCTGAGAAGGCTGAGTGCATTTTCTTGAACGATTTCAGATGGTCTCCTTCAATGATTCAGTGGCATGATTTTCTGTTAATGTTGGAAGGCCAACTCTTACACTTGCCCGCGCCGAAATCGCAATTATGCCAAGGACATTGTATTCAACACAGACACACCAATTTTCGCCACGGGTAAGAACCCAATAATTCTTGTGAAGAATGCCACCATAGATGACAAGGAAACTGAGATGATGTCCGTTCGGTGGAACGTAATAATATTCCACTCACAGATTCCACACGGAAAGCAAAAGCAAATCCCTCCATGTGCAAAATGCTTTGCATGTCTTATTCTCGGTGACGAAAATAGGCAGAATTAAAAGAAATATCACTGTTAGGAACGAGTAACCACGAGTAACCATTAATTATATAAACATGATATATATATTCTTTACCCAATTAGTGGTTACTCGTGGTTACTCGTTAGGTTTTGCGAAATGGAAGTTGTTATCAGTATTTAATCGAGATTTCTAATACGAAAACCATAAACTGTTGCAATGTGGTCGATTTATTTTCCAGTTTGTTATCATTCTACACGGAAAAGAGAAGGAAAGTTCATGTGTGACAAACAGTTACAATTATTTAAGGAGCGTATGACACGCTTCAAATGTCAGGCAATATATATTTTGTAAACATTGATTATTTTTAAGTTAAGAATGATAATTCACACATTGTACAATGTTTAGAAGTTGTTAATATTTTGTACGAGCGCCATTTTTTTCAATGATTAAATGCATTCTTTTCTGCATGCTCTCTATAGTACGGTCTATTAACTTCTTGTCCAGATTGTTAATTGTTGACTCAACGCTTGCTTGGAATCTTTCGACATTTCCTTCTTGACAATTCCATACAAAGATGCTCGAGAAACTTTACGTCGCTTCATTATGTCTTTTTTCTTCAATCCTTTCAATTGCATTAAACATTTGACGTACGCCCTTGTTTCAGGATCAATTTTCCCTTAAAAACCATTTTGTTTACGTTTCTTCCTGCGAACACTTCGTTTCGTTACGTCAGTAATACAATAAAAAGCCTGTTAATTAGCCAATTAAAGACACCCCAATCACGCCATTACCATTTTATGTTTTATTTCTGTATTTATAACAATCATGGGCCGTTGGAATGTCTCACGAGATATGGTTTGCTTTATAAACTAACTTTTTGGTTTTCGACAATCGACGCCAAAAGTGTCGAGACATTTCGTTATTATAGGAGTCGTTTCCTATTGCTTTTATTGTTTCCGTCACAAATTTACCCCCTCCCCCCAATCAATGTTGATACGCAGAGCTCAGGCCTTGTTGAAGGCTACAACATTGAACGGGGGAGGGGGAGCTTTGTAGCACCTAGTAATATGAATAATAATGATGAATACCAAATTAATTATTCTATTATGCGACATGCTGAGACTGTCTCAACTACTTCTGTCGCCGATTGCCCGGGCATAAGATCTAGGTTTTTGAAACGTTAGCAAGAAGCAATATTTGTCAATTATATCTGAAATATTTATTTGATGGAGAAGTTAAAATGTGCAATAAATGATATCCGATTCAATTTAATTACAACTTGTTTCATACTATTAAATGAATGTTTTAATTCAACATCGCTAGAGACGCTTACATCTTTCTGGACATACTACGGGCGTAAATTGGGCAGTTCACAAAGACTTTGATCTCGCAAATTTATTGTTAAACTTTTTCAAACTTAACGAACATTCACAATGGATTTTATACGAGGTTACAATTCAGGATCGTCTTCTATAGATGAAAACCAAACACAGGAGTACCACTCGGTTAAATTTTTTTCACGGTCAGTTCGAAATCTGTTAGAGAAAGGGCGCGGAAAATATCGCAATATGATGATTGTCGGGCCAGCAAAATGCGGGAAAACGTTTCTCTTTAACCCTCTAAATTCCATTTACAGCACATTTTCCATTCCTGCGTGTACTAGTTTTGCGTGCGTTGGCGCTGAGAAGGCTGAGTGCATTTTCTTGAACGATTTCAGATGGTCTCCTTCAATGATTCAGTGGCATGATTTTCTGTTAATGTTGGAAGGCCAACTCTTACACTTGCCCGCGCCGAAATCGCAATTATGCCAAGGACATTGTATTCAACACAGACACACCAATTTTCGCCACGGGTAAGAACCCAATAATTCTTGTGAAGAATGCCACCATAGATGACAAGGAAACTGAGATGATGTCCGTTCGGTGGAACGTAATAATATTCCACTCACAGATTCCACACGGAAAGCAAAAGCAAATCCCTCCATGTGCAAAATGCTTTGCATGTCTTATTCTCGGTGACGAAAATAGGCAGAATTAAAAGAAATATCACTGTTAGGAACGAGTAACCACGAGTAACCATTAATTATATAAACATGATATATATATTCTTTACCCAATTAGTGGTTACTCGTGGTTACTCGTTAGGTTTTGCGAAATGGAAGTTGTTATCAGTATTTAATCGAGATTTCTAATACGAAAACCATAAACTGTTGCAATGTGGTCGATTTATTTTCCAGTTTGTTATCATTCTACACGGAAAAGAGAAGGAAAGTTCATGTGTGACAAACAGTTACAATTATTTAAGGAGCGTATGACACGCTTCAAATGTCAGGCAATATATATTTTGTAAACATTGATTATTTTTAAGTTAAGAATGATAATTCACACATTGTACAATGTTTAGAAGTTGTTAATATTTTGTACGAGCGCCATTTTTTTCAATGATTAAATGCATTCTTTTCTGCATGCTCTCTATAGTACGGTCTATTAACTTCTTGTCCAGATTGTTAATTGTTGACTCAACGCTTGCTTGGAATCTTTCGACATTTCCTTCTTGACAATTCCATACAAAGATGCTCGAGAAACTTTACGTCGCTTCATTATGTCTTTTTTCTTCAATCCTTTCAATTGCATTAAACATTTGACGTACGCCCTTGTTTCAGGATCAATTTTCCCTTAAAAACCATTTTGTTTACGTTTCTTCCTGCGAACACTTCGATTCGTTACGTCAGTAATACAATAAAAAGCCTGTTAATTAGCCAATTAAAGACACCCCAATCACGCCATTACCATTTTATGTTTTATTTCTGTATTTATAACAATCATGGGCCGTTGGAATGTCTCACGAGATATGGTTTGCTTTATAAACTAACTTTTTGGTTTTCGACAATCGACGCCAAAAGTGTCGAGACATTTCGTTATTATAGGAGTCGTTTCCTATTGCTTTTATTGTTTCCGTCACAAATTTACCCCCTCCCCCCAATCAATGTTGATACGCAGAGCTCAGGCCTTGTTGAAGGCTACAACATTGAACGGGGGAGGGGGAGCTTTGTAGCACCTAGTAATATGAATAATAATGATGAATACCAAATTAATTATTCTATTATGCGACATGCTGAGACTGTCTCAACTACTTCTGTCGCCGATTGTCCGGGCATAAGATCTAGGTTTTTGAAACGTTAGCAAGAAGCAATATTTGTCAATTATATCTGAAATATTTATTTGATGGAGAAGTTAAAATGTGCAATAAATGATATCCGATTCAATTGAATTACAACTTGTTTCATACTATTAAATGGATGTTTTAATTCATCCTCGCTAGAGACGCTTACATCAATTAACCGCTTTCTGGACATACTACGGGCGTAAATTGGGCAGTTCACAAAGACTTTGATCTCGCAAATTTATTGTTAAACTTTTTCAAACTTAACGAACATTCACAATGGATTTTATACGAGGTTACAATTCAGGATCGTCTTCTATAGATGAAAACCAAACACAGGAGTACCACTCGGTTAAATTTTTTTCACGGTCAGTTCGAAATCTGTTAGAGAAAGGGCGCGGAAAATATCGCAATATGATGATTGTCGGGCCAGCAAAATGCGGGAAAACGTTTCTCTTTAACCCTCTAAATTCCATTTACAGCACATTTTCCATTCCTGCGTGTACTAGTTTTGCGTGAGTTGGCGCTGAGAAGGCTGAGTGCATTTTCTTGAACGATTTCAGATGGTCTCCTTCAATGATTCAGTGGCATGATTTTCTGTTAATGTTGGAAGGCCAACTCTTACACTTGCCCGCGCCGAAATCGCAATTATGCCAAGGACATTGTATTCAACACAGACACACCAATTTTCGCCACGGGTAAGAACCCAATAATTCTTGTGAAGAATGCCACCATAGATGACAAGGAAACTGAGATGATGTCCGTTCGGTGGAACGTAATAATATTCCACTCACAGATTCCACACGGAAAGCAAAAGCAAATCCCTCCATGTGCAAAATGCTTTGCATGTCTTATTCTCGGTGACGAAAATAGGCAGAATTAAAAGAAATATCACTGTTAGGAACGAGTGACCACGAGTAACCATTAATTATATAAACATGATATATATATTCTTTACCCAATTAGTGGTTACTCGTGGTTACTCGTTAGGTTTTGCGAAATGGAAGTTGTTATCAGTATTTAATCGAGATTTCTAATACGAAAACCATAAACTGTTGCAATGTGGTCGATTTATTTTCCAGTTTTTTATCATTCTACACGGAAAAGAGAAGGAAAGTTCATATGTGACAAACAGTTACAATTATTTAAGGAGCGTATGACACGCTTCAAATGTCAGGCAATATATATTTTGTAAACATTGATTATTTTTAAGTTAAGAATGATAATTCACACATTGTACAATGTTTAGAAGTTGTTAATATTTTGTACGAGCGCCATTTTTTTCAATGATTAAATGCATTCTTTTCTGCATGCTCTCTATAGTACGGTCTGTTAACTTCTTGTCCAGATTGTTAATTGTTGACTCAACGCTTGCTTGGAATCTTTCGACATTTCCTTCTTGACAATTCCATACAAAGATGCTCGAGAAACTTTACGTCGCTTCATTATGTCTTTTTTCTTCAATCCTTTCAATTGCATTAAACATTTGACGTACGCCCTTGTTTCAGGATCAATTTTCCCTTAAAAACCATTTTGTTTACGTTTCTTCCTGCGAACACTTCGTTTCGTTACGTCAGTAATACAATAAAAAGCCTGTTAATTAGCCAATTAAAGACACCCCAATCACGCCATTACCATTTTATGTTTTATTTCTGTATTTATAACAATCATGGGCCGTTGGAATGTCTCACGAGATATGGTTTGCTTTATAAACTAACTTTTTGGTTTTCGACAATCGACGCCAAAAGTGTCGAGACATTTCGTTATTATAGGAGTCGTTTCCAGTAGTTATATAACCCACTATAGGGCACTTTTCCATTTTCAGTGTGTTTTTGTCGTTAATTTGATGTAACTCGTATAATTATAGACGAATCGTCTATAATTATTTACCCTGGGGGTACTTTTCAAGATCTAGTGTGTTTTGTCGTTAATTTTTAATTTGTCGTCACTCGGTATATATTTTAATCGATACTCATTGTTAACACAGCACAGTTTGAAGAAAAAACTTCATCTTCTTCGCTTTCTTCAGGTATTGTAAGTGGTGAATTTGGCGGGTTAACATATATATCATGTACCGTAACTTGAAATGAAACTTCTTCTTTGCTGATATAAATACTATCAATTATCAAAGCCATTTTGACTTTTTCTAGCTTTCTCATTGCGATTCTTGTTAAAATTTTATCCCTTTGTTTTGAATATTTGAGAAGTTTAACATTAAACATTTCAGGTCTTATTGAACCCCCAGTAAGTCTTGTACCCATACCTTCAAACTGAAAACCATAAAAAATACCTTTTATTTTATTAGCTATTTTTTCACCATAAACACGTTTTAAATGTCGCCTACAAATGTCTCTAATAAAAACCATACAATCAACAAACTTTTCTTCTTCTTCCGTTGGCATTCGACTTCGTCCTTCTTCACCGTATAAGCGGACAGGAATGGTGTAACCAAGTAGTTCACTACTTTCATTTTGACTATATGTCTCTTTTACACCATAAATTCGAAGAAATGGTGATTCGATAACTAATGGACCTTTATAGGTGTCAATTTTAATTATTTCAAAATCGGTTTTGCTGTTTTTCACCGGTTTATGGAAAATAATATTTGATGAATATTCTAAAACTTTTGAAGGATCCATGTTGTTATATTACCATATTTATTTTTTAAGACGATTTTTTTCATTTCTAGTAAAAGAAATGAAAAATAAACAGACATTTAATCTTCTTCATCATCGCTTTCTTGTATCGTTAATAACGATTCTCGTTGAGGTAACGGTTTGAAATATACCTCATGAGCCTTTACTTGAATTGAAACAGTTTTTTCACCAATATAAATACTATCAATTATCAAAGCCATTTTGACATGACAATATGAATTAAAATAATCGAACGGGTTGACTCGATTGTTTCCTTTTGTTCTGAATAGCGTTAAAAATTGATCAGACTTTTCTGAATAATTGAGTTTAGCATATAATACTGGCGGTTCACTGTCCTTGTAATATAAAAGGTGTTTTAATCTATCAGCTATCTCTACACCACAAGCCTCTTCTAAGTGCTTGTAACAAAGTTCTTCAAAATTTTCCAAAGAAATATAAAACTCATTTTCTTCCGGTGTCGGTTCATCGTCTTTGGACCATAAACAAACCGGAATAGAATAACCAAGTAGCTCACGAGTTCCGTCTTCTTTTAATCTTTTATGGGTCACACCAAAACTGAAAAGAAACGGTGTTTCAATGACTAAAGGACCTTTTTTATTATCACCATAATCGGCTTGTATTTTAATCCTTTGATAATTGTAAAAGCCGCTTTTTATCGGTTTGTTGAAAATAATATCTTCATTACGAACATCTGAAAGACTTGTCAGTTGCATGTTGTTATAATTACATATTTATTTCTTTAAGACGATGTTTTCATTTCTAGTAAAAGAAATGAAAAATATTCAAGCTTCATTCCTACCTACAATCCTTGCAACAGCGTTTGTTTTTCCCGTGAATGCAGATACCGTTTCCACCGCATTCTTTGCAAGAATATTTTACACGGCTGTGTTCACAAATCTGTTTTCCCGAGCACTCCTTGCAATAGTATTTGTTATTCCCGTGAATACAGATTCCGTTTCCACAGCAATCTTTACAAACATGTCGTTGTCTATCATGTTCGCAAATCCTTGATCCCGAACACTCTTTACAACTGTATTTATTTTTACCGTGTTGGCAAAGCTGTATTCCAGCTTTTGGTGGCTTCGTAGGTTCTTGTCGTTCAACGGCTTGTAAAGCTTCGATCAGTTCGGCTTTCCGCATCAGATGCCATCCTTTAATTTTCTGCTTTTTTGCCATAGCTTTGAGATCTTTTACCGTAACTTTAGGTTGCTTTTCCATTCTTCTATTAAGTACTTTTTATTTTTAAGACCACCACAACAGTGGTTTGATTAACAAGCGCTTTCGAGTCGTTTGTTTTCCGAGAAATCGGTCTTAATTTATTCATCTTTTCCGAGAATTGCATCACATTAGCATACGTGTTCATTGAAGTGTGAAACCTTTGTGAAACCGATTTGCGAGTGTAAAATAAACTATTATTTTTCACTTACAGCTACGCTTCCAAGTTTTAATATTATATTTATTATAAACCATAAATTAGAAAACATTTCAAAGCTTTTTAGTTTTATTTTACCTTCTAAAGTGCATGCGTAGTCAGCCGAATTCAAAGCGTGACACTTGACACGTACCACATGTGTGAGCGCGATAACTTCTACCTATATATATAGTTCGATCGAACTATATATATTATTAAGTCTGTAATTCGGTAGAACTCAGGGGGGAGACGGTTGGCCACTGTCAGAACCCTGCTTACGGTTCATGCGATGTCAGACCCACGGGGTAGCAGTGTAGTTGCGTCAGTTGACTACGCTCTGGTGAACCAGCCTCGGCCCAACTGATAACAGGGGGGTGCTCAAAGATCTCTTCGGAGAACTTAACCTCACCCAGAGGTATAAAATGGGATGACAACCGCTTTGTCAGCGGGAAAGTCCTCACTTCGGTGAGGCGAAAGTCCTCACTTCGGTGAGGCAAAAGTCCTCACTTCGGTGAGGCACAGAAACAGCCAACCGAGCACCCCCCGACCAGGGTTTTGCAATTTTTTATAAAGTGTCACGCAACTGTCACGCGTGACATGTAACGCAAGTGTCACGCTAGTGTAACGCTTCGTGGTGATGTTATGAACTTTTCCTCGTATCTTTTTTCAACACGGCTATTTATTGTTGGACAAAGATCAATTATAACATCGTCAATCAACCTCATATCGCTCACAAACGAATCGTGGTTGAAATGTTTTCCTCGCAAACAAGAACGTAAGTCAACCAAAACTTTCTGATATGTTGTATGTGCGAATTTACTCATTTCAATCCTTCGATTATAATTTTTATAATCGGTGAATGTTTTTATTAACAAACCCGCGCCGGAGATAACACCCAGTGTGATTGGATTTAGTGTAACTCCGCCGGCAATTGTACCGACTGTGATAAGAGATGAACTACTCAGTTTACAGAATAGATTCATCCGTTTGAGATGTTTAAAAGTCTTTTTGTAACACCACCACTTCTTGTGATAAAATCTGTAAAGAGCCTTGATCTCCGACAATCTCGTCTCATCGATCGAAGTATCGATGTGATTAAATGTGAAAATATCTTGTTTGTGTTTCATGTTTTAAAATTATAATAATAAAGTTTTAAGTGATCCCCTAATTTATTATACGTAGCGTATAATAAATTTTAATTCGTGTATAGTTGTCTAAGTCGTCTCAAGCCACAGACTTACCAAACATTTATCGATTGTAGTACCCTGAATACTTTGTACTCTCACACTAAATTCATCATTTTTTAACAGAGCGATATCGCTAGTCAAGTGACAGACCTGTTTCTTACCACCTTCTCCCCTTCCTACTATATTATTTATCAACACGGCAACATGAGGGTATGTTTCGAGCGTATCGAGGATGTTAACGCAACATTCTACAATTTTACAATTAACAGGAACCATTGAAATATGCTCTCCTAAAAATAGAGCATACATTTGATTCGCAGTTCTATTGTAAAGACCGTTAATTACAAACGCACCACCGCTGGGACTTGGTGAATTGATAATGGCGTGATTGTTCATGTCCAAATCGGTTTGCATTACCATTTTCCTACTTTCCAAAATATAAGGAGTGTCGTAAACACTTGATGGTACATCTGAGCGGTGTCCTTTTATTCCGTATATCACTAGATAGGCTTGAGCTTGTGAAGCTGATGTTGGCGAGCCGCTACATTTTAAATCGACCATAATATACTCCGGTGGTGAAATACGCCATTTATGCAAATTGATAATGCTTCTAGTGTAATTCGTAAAGTTTTTTGTCGATTGTTTATTTATATTGAGAGACGTCGATTCAACATCGACGCTAACACCGCTCATTGTAGGAGGGATAAATTCAATACAAACGGTATATTCACCCTTCCGGTAATTTATACATATTAAAACCGATTCTTGATGCGTAGCTATTTAACGGGTGTTTGTGTAATAAAAGACTGTAGACTTTTTTGTTTAACGTATGCGGCGACTCCACCAAATCCACTATACCGGTGACGGTTATATCATGTTCTGAACTTGATTGGTTCACATCTTCCATTATGTACCTAAAATCATCTTTCAGCGCTGTCGAGGTGGTGATATGCGATTCGTCAACATATTTTTTGAGCTTCTCTTCTGATTCTATCATGTGAATTACCACATTCGATATCTTGAGATCAAGATTTTTATCAGCGCCGTCAACATAAGATTTATTACATGCGTCGGAACTATTTTGCGGATCTTCTAAATTTGTAATCTTATGGTTTGACATATTGAAATCTTCACTGGGCGGATTACTCAATTTACCGGCGATCAGGTGATCCACGTATCTTTTATTGGCCCCTTGGTCGGCAACCGTCGGGTCCTTTACATTATAAACCGTATTGTTTCCCATATCTAGCCCGCTTTCCATCGGAAACGTCTCTTTGCGGGATAAGAAAATATTCCTAACATCGTTGTAAGAGACTAGATTGTTATAATTTGCTCCTAAATCGTGATAAGTCTGTTGTTTCGATTGAACAACATTGAAACGTTGTTTCAGATCGATATCTTTTCACGACCTCATGCGTAGGTTCAGGAGCGTTAGGATGAAATTTTTTCAGAGTCACCATATTGACAGCGCATAAATCGTTATCTTCGTCCGTGTCCATATTTGTGATTAGTTTTCTGTTCATGTCGATCTCTCCGGGAAGAATCAATCTGTTTCCTCGAAGATCTAAATCACCGGTCATATGTGTACTTCCATCCAAGTTCAGAAAGTGTGTTTTAGCGGTACCCCAGTTCGTTACATCCTTTAAATTTACCGGTTCACCGACATTCACCAATCTTTTGTTTTGAATATCGTAATCACCCGAAGACGTTAATTTAAAACCGACACCTGGTAATCCTTGCGGCCCTTGTTTTCCTCCCGTAGTTATGCAACTAGTTATGTTGTCTGATAATAGTCCATTTGAATAGCTCATTTTAGATTATATTTTCATTAAAATTTTTTAATATTCTTTTCTTTGGTTTGTCAATATATAGAAAAGAATATGGGTCTCTAGTAGCCATTTCATATTGATTTTTATCAACATTATTTTCACGACAAAACATAGAAATTTCGTTATTACTTGGAAATTCGAAAATACAAAAATGTGAACAGTTTAGACGTATATCTTTTGGTGTTTTATAATAACTTTGTGAAAGATAAATAACGCTACAATTTTTATGTCTGCCATTGATAAAATAGTCAATCAACGGATCTTGGTTCTTTTCACAAACAAAATCATCGAATATAACTATTTTTTGGTTATCGTCCGTTAATTCAGAAACCGGTATAATATAATCGCTACTTGCTTCTATAACATCAAAACCTGCTTCTTCACTAATCGGTTTAAATTCTCTTAATAAGAACTGATATTTAGATTGTTCTAAATTTTTCGCATACAGATAAGCCTTGTCAAAAAACAATAAACGAATAATCATATCTAGCAAAAGATTTGTTTTTCCAGAACCTGAAGGGCCACAAATCAACATTCTGAAATTCTGATCTGGCATGAAAGGTTGTCGCTGCTTGTAGCTCGTAACCGTATCATCTACATCATAGTTTATAAACTTCATATGGTAATCTGAAATAACAATTATAAAATTTAAAATCGAATAATAGTAATAAAATGAGTTTAATTAAGTGGAAAGAACTTGCAAAACAAAAAACTAAGTTGGGGAATAAGATTAATTTTGTTCATCAGAGTATGACAAAGAAAAAATTAGGCGAAGAGACAAGTCAATTGGCTTATGAAAAAATATTTAAGCCGATAACATCAAAATTAGATGTACCGGTATCATCGACGGGTAAAAGCAAAGTACCAAAGAAGGCTGTTCAGAGTGCTAAAGATATTGATTATTATCCAGAAGTAGATCCATATGAAGAGATGGATGTAGAAGGTTTAATCGATTTTGGTGAAGAGGTTTTACCAGAACAAGCGAAGCCATCGCCACCGGCATATGCAGATTCACCACCACCGTTATATTCACCGGGTCAATATATGAAAATAAGACAACAAAGAGCTCTGGAAGAAAAAGAAATATTTGAAAAATACGGTTTGCCTATTATTGAAACTACCGAAGAATCACCAGAAGAGACGCTTGAAGCATATGATAGCGCGGTAAAAGAGTTAGGAAAAGAAAAACGAAAATTAACGACTTTAATCAATAAATTAGAAGATTCTACAGAAAAGGAAAATCTTAAAGAACAAAGAGAGCGACTGCAACGAGAAAGTTCCGCAATTACAGTGAGAAGAGATAAATTAAAAAAGACCGGTAAAGGGTTTGGGAGAACAAACCTAATTTTTTTCCGCAATCCTAAAGAACTTGTCAAAAAACTTGAACTAATAGTAGGTGAAATTATAGCCGGTAATACAAATATTGAGATGCGTAATACCGGAGTTACAATTTTAGACGAACTTTTGAAATCATCGCTAATCGATAAAAGGCAGGCTGAACAGATTTATAAGAAATATTTTAAATATTAAAATAATATCACCAATACCTAAAAGGATGGATAGAGAAATTGTGTTATCATCATATTCTGTCAAAACAGAAGCCAACAACAAACCTGAAGATTTCACAACAAATTTTACTGAAGCAATTGTTTTGGACCCGAATGAGCAATATGTTATCGGTCTTAACAGAATTATCAATATGAGCTTTACATGGTTCAATATTAATGCTAAATACAATAATCAGCTAATCAGATACAGCTCTGATGGTGGAAAAACTTTTTCTGATATTTCTTTTCCAGGCGGTGTTTGGGATTATGAAGATATCGATCTACATATTCAAAAAGAAACTGTCATAAAACAACCTGGAAAAGACGATGAGTTTCCGATCAGCCTGGTTTTTAATACAACAACTTTTAGAGTAACAATAACGCTGAAAGAAAATTATCAACTCGATCTAACACAGAGTAACTTTAACGAACTGATCGGTTTTGACAAAAAAGTTCTGAAGGAACAGTTAAATATCGGCCCCCGAGTTCCAAATCTGTCTCAAGATACAGATATTTTGAACGTTCATTGTGATCTGACAAATAGATCGCTTGTTGATGGCGAAGCTACCGATATCATTTATTCCTTTTCAACATCTGTTCTGCGACCATCTTATAGTTTTACTCTTGAACCAAAGAGAGTAACATATAACCCCGTGAATAAAAACACAATAGACAGTATTCGAATCCGTATCACGGATGGAAAAAGAAGAAAGGTCAACCTAAATGGAGCCGATACAGCATTCTCATTAATTTTAAAAAGAATATAATATAGTAATGTAATAAAATGAAAACTTATGAATTTACTCGTTATTATAACCCGAAGATGGGTAGACATGTTTACAAACACAAAGGAACAGGCGTCATTATCGATAATATTTTTAAACCGATGAAAACCGTGGCATCAGCAGTTTTCAAAAAATTCGCGAAACCTATTGCGAAAAAAGCGTTGGAAGCAGGAATTTCTCATGCTGGCGAAAAACTAGGTAAAAAAGCAGCTGAAAAATCTGGTGATCTGATAATGAAAACACTAGGTAAAATGAGAATATCTCCTAAAAGCAAAACAACCTTCCAGCTCAGTGCAGACTAGTTCGTTGGTAGTACACTAGTACTAGTAGACCGTTACAAAAACAACAAGAAGATACCTATGCGATATTAAACAGATTAATATCTGGTAGCGGTATAAAAAGAAAAAAATAAAATCTATAATAAAAACAAATGGCTTTCCGAGCGAGTGAAAATTTACGAAAAAATCAATTGGTAAGATTTCAACTGGATAGTGTGATTAGAGCTCCGGCCAATGGAGAACAACAAGATAAAGGTGGTTATATATTCACAATTAATGACAGATCGTCGTTTTATGACTGGTATAATGCTTATTTTGAAGTACAATTTCAGTTACAAAAATTAGCAGACGGTGCCGGTTATGCGGCAGCTGATAGAATAACAGTTCTTAACGGTGCTCATTCATTAATTAAGCATATGACGATTAGATCTTCGAATAAGATAATTTATGATACTGATAATCTGCATAAAGTTACTTTTGTTAAAAATTTGTTGGAATACTCTGATGACTTCAACAGATCGACAGCAAAAAGCAGTTTCTGGTATTTGGATACGGATGCAACAACCGCTAATACGAATGCAGGATTTGAAGCGAGGCGGGTACAAACACAAGCGGTTCAAAACAATGGTAACTGGTGGCGCTAAAAACATTAATACGATTATACCTCTGTATCGTTTTTCCTTTTTCGAAGAGTTGGAAGATAAGATGCTTGTACCTATGCAGCTACAATTCGAGATTGAGCTTCAAAACGATAGCGAATTGATTCACATGGCTAACGGTATTGATGAGGGAAGAGTTGTTGTGAATAGGTTTTTGCTTTGGGTTCCTAGAATAACGCCCAAAGATTCGATTATGACAAATTTTGTCAGCTCTTTTTTGAAAGAAAAACAATGGAACTATTTAAGGGAGAAGTATGCAAAATCACCTCCTACACAAACATCAGGATTTTTTCAAATAAGCGCTGGTATTGATAATGTTAAACATGTTTTCGTTTATCTGAAAAGAGCCGCTCCACCGAATAACGATAATGCAGAAGATAACCCTTATCTTATGGACACGTTCAAATTAAATGCCGCGGATAATAACTCATCGCTGGCAACTTGTAAATTAGAGTATGGAAATGGGCTTTATTTCCCTGATACAGAATATAATGCTGAAAGTAAGATAAGAATATTAAACGATGTAGCGTCTTACGCAATGAGGAAAACTGATGTAAACAGCGGGACACAGCTGAATTTCGCCAATTACAGCTCTCTCTACGGTCTGATCTATTTCGATCTGACTTGTCAAGATGAAAAGATAACAAGAGATCCCAAACAGTTAATATTCAGATATACATTGACAGCAGATGCAGCTGCAAACTTTAACGTACATGCGATAGTTTTGTATGATCAGCTGATAAAAATAGATAAGGTTGGAAATGAGTTGGTCATCGCGTAAGCGTAAATTCATTTTAAAAAAACAATTTTGTATTTTACAATACTAAATACAAAATGACAAGATACCATCCTTACAAAGTAAGTTTAACAGAAGGGCAGAAAGAAAAACTTGCAAGAGCATATAAAACAAGCAGCCCTATCACAATTAGATTAGCGAAGTCACAGACAAGCGGCAACGATGAGCTACTGCTAACATCTACACAGATCAATAGGATCGGTAAAGCGAAATCGCTTGGAAGCGGTGTCGAGATAAAAATATCAAAAACACAGATTAGAAAAGTATTGAGAGAAGGTGGAAGTCTGTGGAGCGCAATTATTCCGTTAGCGAAAACGTTAGCACCGACTATAGCTAAAACACTCGGTTTATCGGCGATTGCCGGTTTAGCGAGTGAAGGAGCAAGTCAAATTGTTAAAAAGATAAGCGGCAAAGGTCAAACCGGCGGTTTCCTCATCCCGCCAGATAAAATTAAACAACTGATCGATTATAAACATTTGCTGACAAATAAACAGAAACAAGAAATTCTGAGCGCTCTTCAATCGGGAGGTCGAGTACTAATAAAGCCGACAAAAACACAATCTGGAGGGTTATTAGGAACGATATTAGCAAGTATCGGTATTCCGCTGGCTGTTGAAGCGTTTAAAAAATTGACCGGTTCTGGTGCACCCAGAATGGGTAGACCTAAAGATGGAAAAGGGGCAAGTAGGTACCCTTATCATCCTCCTCCGTTCTTTGGACAATGGGATAAAAATACTGTTGGTATGGGAGCCAAAAAAGAGGGAAAAGGGTTACTTTTAGGACCGAACAGCCCGTTCAACAGCATACCGTTAGTAGGGGCACTCCTGTAAGGAGTGTAAATCCTGTAAATAACCCAAATTCATAAACAAACCGCTAAGTAATGCTGAACTGATGAAGTGGATTTCATACCTTAGAATTCCTAATTTCAAAGGGATATATTCAAGGGATGAAGTTATGCCTAGAAATCATAGTCCATGCATTATTAATCTCGATTCGCTTGAAAATGCTGGAACTCATTGGGTTTGTTGCGCTCCATCTCACGATAGCAGATAGATCTGAAGATCTGTCATATGGTATTTCGATAGTTTTGGCATGGGTTATCCCGAAGAATTTACAAGCGCCGGAAAACAGATAATCTATAATTCAAGTCAGTATCAAAACATAAAAAGCGTCCTTTGCGGTTATTATTGTCTTTATTTCCTTCATCAATGGTCACTCAAGAAAGATTTTTATGATATCTTGCAGCCGTTTAGTTTAACAGATACATTGTTCAATGAAAAGTTCATAAAAAAATATTTTATGTAAGCGTATTTAAAATTAATTTTTTATTATACAGATCGTATAATAAAATGGAACCGTTAACATTCTGCGTTAAGGAAAAAATAAAAACCGGCTGTACTGAACCATCCGGTTATAAGATAGCCGCCAACGGTAGGACTTATTTTTGGTGCACTTGCGCTAATTGCGGAATCAAGAAAACCCGTTTCGTTAAGAGTTCGGAAAACTAGTTCAGCCCCCACAAGGTGGGGGCTTTTTTGATGTGGAAGGTAGTCATAGTCTTGGAGAGATTGCCATGAAAGCCGGTATGAAAGGTCTTTACAATTTAGGAAAAATAGGAGCGTCAAAAGCCATCAAATCAGACTTTGTAAAGAAAAAGATTAAATCAACCGCTAATAAGTATATTGATCAAGCTTTGGACAGTTTCACAGGAGACTTATCGAAAAGACTCGATCCGCTTCACCGCGGTAGCGGTGTCGACATTCATAAAATGATCGGTAAGCTTCCGAAACCGAAAAGGTGGATGGACATTACCCGGACATAAATACACAGGACCATACAATGACTTGGATTCACAACTGACGTATGATCCGGAAACAGGTAAAATACTGGAGATCTACGAACAACCGACGGGTAAAACGGATGCCATAGCGATGCAGCATGACGTCGATTATTCTGTATGCGCAAATAAGCCGGAACCGCGAAAATGTAAAAACGATGCGGATAGAAAAATGGTGAAAGCCTTGGATAGCGTGCCCTATAGTGATCGACAATGGGGTCACTGGTTAGCTAGAAATACTATCGACGTAAAACAAAAACTTGGGTTGGGAAACGGATAAGGCCGCCGAGTAGTAACGTAGAGACGTGGCAAGAAAAGCTAGCATATGAACTGCATAAACCCATAAGACGCAAGTTTACTCGGCGGCGTGTTATTGTAAACGGTATCGATGAGATATGGTGTTCTGACCTTGTCGAGATGCAGAAATTTAGCAGGTGGAATAAGGGATATCGATATCTTCTCATGGTGTTAGATGTTTTTAGTAAATACGGTTGGATTGTACCGTTGAAGGATAAAAAAGGAGAGAGTGTCGCAGAAGGCGTTCAAATCGCTATTCAAGAAAGGAAGAAAACCGAAAATGCTGTGGGTGGATAAGGGTAAAGAGTATTACAACAAGAATATGAAAGAACTGTTGGATAAAAATAAGATTGTAATGTACTCGACAGAGAATGAAGAAAAATCTAGTGTTTGTGAAAGATGGAACCGTACGATAAAAGAGAAAATGTTTAAGCAATTTACCGTTCAAAACAATACAAAATATCTTGATATATTACCGAGGATATTGAAAGAATACAATAATTCAAAACACCGAAGCATCGGTACGACACCTGTGGAAGCGTCGAAGAAAAAGAACGAAAGTGTTGTTTATTTAAATCTGTATGGTAAGATGAAACGGACTATATACTAAACCGAAATTTAAAGTTGGTGATAAGGTTCGAATATCAAAATACAAACGCCCTGTTTTCGATAAAGGTTACACACCGAATTGGACTGAAGAGATTTTGTCAATAAGATTCAACACACTAACCCTATAACTTATAAACTGAAAGATGAGCTGGGTGAGGAGATAACGGGTTCTTTTTATAAGGAAGAGCTGCAGAAGGCTAAACAACCATCTTTCGAATTGAGAAAGTGATTCGACGAGATGCTCGAAAAGGTAAAGCGTTAGTGAAGTGGAGCGGGTATAGCGATAAATTCAACTCATGGGTAGATTGAAAGAACTGAAAGATCTGTAAAAGCAAGCTTTTTTCATTTCATGAACGTGAAATGAAAATTTAAAATGGTATTAAAAAATCTGAGCATGATAATACTTACGTATGGATTCAAAAACTGTTCAACAGCTTAAGACAATTGCACGTGAAAACGGTTTGAAAGGTTATTCACGTTATAGGAGGAAAGCGGACCTGATTAAATTCATTGAAAGTAGTATAAATACTCCACCACCACCACGCGGTATCGTTAATTTTATAGATGAACCTTCACCACCACGCGGTATCGTTAATTTATAGATGAACCTCTCCACCCCGAAGAAGAAAAAGACAACCCTCTCCATCTCCGCCCCGAAGAAGGAAAAATAGACAGCCCTCTCCACAACCCCTAGATCATCAATCAGAGATACCGTTAGAATCTGAAGATTCTGAACGTAAACGAAATAAGAAGAGACAAAAGACCCGTAAAACAAAGAAGGAGAAGAAATTGGAAGAGGTCGAAAATAGATCTGAAAGATCTGAAGATACTCTTCAATCGACAAATAATAAGAAGAGACAAAAGAAACTAAAGAGGGAGGCTGCCCGTCTAACAAAGAAAATCAACCGTGCACAAAACAAACGTGGCGCACTGTTCTTACAAGAAAAACTAAACCAAGTTTTGAAAAAGATCGATAACCGAAGATTACCATATGAGATAATCAAGATAGGTGAGAATACAAGTAACAAGTTCAAATCGTTTTTCGACATATTCAAAGTTAAAATAGTAAACCCACACCTTTCAGGTGTATTCGATATTGATAAATTACTGTTAGAAATAGGGCTCAGAGTAATAAAAGAGAGAGGGTTACAAAACGGTGACAAGATTCGATGGATACTTAGTCATACGAGTTGGCATAAACCGGTCAGTACAAAACGAATCACAATCACAGATCACCTTGGGACGGATCTCGTCGAAGAGATAGCTAGATTCATTGAATACAAGGATGTACCGCTCCCCGAGGTCAAAATAGAGATTCAGTCGGTAAAGGTTCCCCGGGGAATGGGCGATTACGTGTGACAAAATTAAATGCCAGCGATAAAAAGAGTATAATCACAATCAAAAATAATGACTCAATCTGTCTTGCGCGAGCAATAGTGACGGCTCGTGCAAACATAAATAAACAAAAATGGACAAAACTCAGCTAAAGGATGGGTTCAATAGTCGAGAAAACTGCAGAAAGACGAAGCTATCAAACTTCATAAAGAAGCTGGAGTCGAAATTAACGAGGAAACCGGTTCTACCCTCGAAGATGTAAAGAGATTCGCGGAACATCTTAAGATTCAGATAAACATTGTAGACGGTGATCGATTCAATGATCTGATTTTCACTACTGAAAATGAGCACGATGGACAGATGATATACCTTTACAAAAACAAAAACCACTTCGACGTTATCACAAGTATGCCAGCGTTCTTATAAAATATTATTGTCACACCTGTAAAAAGCCGTATACAAAACGCGATTGTCATAGATGCCCCGCAAAATGTACAGCATGCTTCAAGTACTTTCCACACGGAGTGAAAAAGTGCTCTAAACCGCCAATTCCATGCGATAAGTGTAATAGGTCTTTCTTCGGAGTAGATTGTTTTATGGAGCATCTACGTGAAGATCCACATTAGGTAAAACATACTGTGTGTAAAAAGTAGGTAAATGTTTGAAATGCGAGCGTACAATTACATCTTCTGAAAATGATGGCCTAAAGAATCACATCTGCGGATATTCAAAGTGTAGTAATTGTGGGGAGTACTGTGATATGAATGAACATCTTTGTTTCATGTCTCAAACGAATTGTAAGGGTGGAAAATGTCAAGGTTACGGATGTAGTCCTGGAAGTTTGTGTTATCCTTGTCAGACAAGAACCGATAAATACATGTTCTTTGATTTTGAGGCAACTCAGGAGACCGGTGTTCATGAGGTCAATTTAGTCGTCTGTCACGATTTTTATGGAATAAAATACATTTGAAACGCTCGACGAATTTTGTAAATTTATTTTTAACAAGGATGATCATGTGGGGTATACCTTCATAGCTCACAATGCAAAAAGTTACGATGCTCAGTTTATTCGAAATTGGTGTATAGAGAACAGAGTGAAACCCGATATTATTTACAACGGAACAAAGATTATGTCTATGAAGGCTGAGGGTGTTAGATTTATTGATTCTATAAACTTTATCGCTGCGGCGTTATCATCGTTCCCAAAGACATTTGGTTTGAAAGAGTTGAAAAAAGGGTATTTTCCACATTATTTCAACACAAAGTGTAACCAAAACTATGTAGGGCCGATTCCTGATAAGAAACACTATGATTATGATCAGATGAAACCTTCAGCGAGAAAGGAATTTTTACTGTGGTACAACAACGTATTGATGAAAACTATGTGTTTGACATGAAGAAGGAGCTGAGAGATTACTGTGATAGTGATGTAGACATCCTCAGAAGAGGTATGTTGATTTTTCGAGAACAGTATATCGAGTTAGGTAACATCGACCCTCTTCAATATATAACCATCGCTTCTGTATGCATGACCATGTACAGAAGTAACCACATGCCTTGTGAAAAGATCGCTGTTGTAAAGGAAATTACACGTGGAGAGAACTACAGTAAAAGTAGCATCGCATGGTTAGATTGGATTTCTCAGAGAGATGGTGTTAAAATAAAACACGCTCTGAACGGTGGTGAAGAGACTTTACCAGATATCGGAAAGGTTGACGGGTTTTGTGGGAATACGGTCTACGAATTTCAAGGATGTTTTTGGCACGGTTGTGAGAAGTGTTATACATGCGACACAATCAACACAAAAAATCAGATGGATATGTTAACTCTAAGAAAGAGGACGGTAGCGAAAAACGATAAAATTAGAGCTGCCGGGTATGAACTGGTTGAGGTTTACGAATGTGAACTGAAAAAGGAGAAAGTTTTGGTAAATTTCTAAAAACGTGGAATCGGGAATTTGTAGGACCTCTTAATCCTAGGGACGCATTTTTTGGTGGACGAACAAATGTAACAAAACCGACCTACACATTCAAAAAAGGTGAGAAAGGTAGATATGTCGACTTTGTTAGTTTATATTCAACGGTACAATTCTTCAAGGATTATCCGGTAGGTCATCCTACAAAGATATTCGATCCTCCTCAAGAGTACGATGAGAATTGGTTTGGTTTTGTGAAATGTAAAGTTTTACCTCCAAGAGGTCTTTATCATCCTGTGTTACCGGTAAAAATAAAATGCGATAAGGCTGAAAAGCTGCTATTTCCGCTCTGTAGAGTGTGCGCTGAAAATAAGATTCAGGAATGTACACATACAGATAATGAACGATCATTCATCGGAACATGGTGCACAAATGAATTGAATGTGGCGATTTGTAAAGGGTACAAGGTACTAAACATATACGAGGTGTGGCATTTCGAGGCTAAATCCGCTAACCTTTTCAAGCGTTATGTAAGAAAATTCATGAAAATCAAGATGGAATCGAGTGAACTGAAGACCGGTCAAGGTTGTACATATAAGAGTGTTGATGAGTACCGGTCAATTGTTGAATCAAAGTTAGGAATCGAGCTTGATGAGATTGAGTACAATCCTGGAAGGAGGGCAATCTCAAAGTTGTCTCTGTGTAGTTTATGGGGAAAATTTGGTCAGCGTAATAACATGAATCAGACTGTGTACGTCACTGAACCACAAGAATTTTACAAGATCTTGTTAGATGAAAGCTAGACGATCTGAACATTCAATTCTTAAACGAAGATATGGTTGAAATGACTTACAACTTGAAAGACCAGTTCGTTGACAATAGTAATAACACAAACATATTTATTGCTGCCTTCACAACCAGCCACGCTAGAATGATGCTGTATGAAGTGTTGGATAAACTCGGTGATCAGGTTCTCGGTTTTGACACCGACAGCTGTTGGTATATCGAACGTGAAGGGGGACAGCGTATCGAAACAGGTGACAGCCTCGGTGATCTAACCGATGAGTTAAACGGACATTATATTACGAATTGGTGCGGTTCTGGTCCAAAATCATACAGTTACAGTACAAGTGATGGGAAGATGGAATGTAAGGTCAAAGGTTTCACTCTGAATCACAAAAATAGTCAAAAAATAAATCAAAAAACGATGAAACAGATCATCGAAGGTCAAAAGGAACGAATAACAACCGTAAACGAACGAGCGATAACTCGGGATCCCTCTACAAAACAGGTTGTAAATAAGTACCAGAAAAAAGACTTTCGGATGTGTTACGATAAACGGTGTATGGTGAAGACTGAATCTGGTATCGAGACGTTTCCATATGGATATTAATGAGTATCGATTAAAATATATACCGAGTGACGACATCACTAAATTATAATGATGGGTTTTTCATAAATTAAAAAATTAACGACAAAACACACTAGATCTTGAAAAGTACCCCAGGAATAATTATAGACGATTCGTCTATAATTATACGAGTTACATCAAATTAACGACAAAAACACACTGAAAATGGAAAAGTGCCCTATAGTGGGTTATATAACTACTGTTTCCTATTGCTTTTATTGTTTCCGTCACAAATTTACCCCCTCCCCCAATCAATGTTGATACGCAGAGCTCAGGCCTTGTTGAAGGCTACAACATTGAACGGGGAGGGGGAGCTTTGTAGCACCTAGTAATATGAATAATAATGATGAATACCAAATTAATTATTCTATTATGCGACATGCTGAGACTGTCTCAACTACTTCTGTCGCCGATTGTCCGGGCATAAGATCTAGGTTTTTGAAACGTTAGCAAGAAGCAATATTTGTCAATTATATCTGAAATATTTATTTGATGGAGAAGTTAAAATGTGCAATAAATGATATCCGATTCAATTTAATTACAACTTGTTTCATACTATTAAATGAATGTTTTAATTCATCCTCGCTAGAGACGCTTACATCAATTAACCGCTTTCTGGACATACTACGGGCGTAAATTGGGCAGTTCACAAAGACTTTGATCTCGCAAATTTATTGTTAAACTTTTTCAAACTTAACGAACATTCACAATGGATTTTATACGAGGTTACAATTCAGGATCGTCTTCTATAGATGAAAACCAAACACAGGAGTACCACTCGGTTAAATTTTTTTCACGGTCAGTTCGAAATCTGTTAGAGAAAGGGCGCGGAAAATATCGCAATATGATGATTGTCGGGCCAGCAAAATGCGGGAAAACGTTTC